>CABFVZ010000375.1:0-81321 GCA_902151445.1 Timema monikensis
GTTAAGGGCGACGTGGTCTCAGAATGGTCACTAGAGTAGCACAACATCTTATTACATCCAGAATGATTCAAACTTTACCTCTTAGCCACCTGCAAACCAAACTAAACAAAGAGATCTATTCTGTGTGTCCACCAGTGCGAGTAAGAGTGCACAATCAAAATCTTGCCTATCATGACCAAACACACTGGTACAAGATATAATCTAATGAGATTTGAGAAAGCGAAGTAAAATAAATACAGCTGTTAATACTCAATATTTTAACAGATTAATTAAATGAACGAAATATTACTCATTTCATTTGATTAATCCTTAAATATATTAGCAAACCTACAAAGTTTATTGAAATGGAATATAAATAAGACGTTCCAAATACAACATTTATTATTTTATTACAGAAGAGGGAACATAATATAATTCAAAATCTAAGGGGACCCACTTCTTTGGCCGCATGATGTAAGACGTCGCTCTTGCAATAGACTTGACTGCCGATGACAGGGAGATTGGGGCCCGAATCCCTGTCTGATGTACAGAGAGTGGTTTTCCCTAAGTGGTTTTCCACTCTCCTTTCATTCAAATGTATGTACACTTCCTCTAAATTCAAACTTACTTATCTCTAACACATTGGTATAATTAGTATACATGTGAATAACCTAGAGGGTAATGAGACAAGGGTCTAAAAAAAATCTCAGGTGGGCCCGTGGTCCACCCTTTTACCCTATACAGCTGCATATGCTATGGTCCATTATGATAATAACTTTTCCACATCGTTATCATAACCAAGTTTTGACCAGATGATTTCAATGCTGCCAAACTATTACACAGTTTCTTTAGTACAGGTAGACAATTATATCATGGTTATGGGTAAGAGAGTAATAAATAAAAGCTTATCTTATGTTTTAATTTGTATAATGACACAGATTTCCAACATTTATGATACTCACTCATATCCAACACAAAAACACATTACATATGACATTAATTAATGACTTCCATCCAAAATAAGAATGCTAATAGGAACCTCATTTGAAATTTATTTTAAAAAATCCCAGCTGTTAGTATTTTTTATATCTAATATTATTTTAAATTGTATTTTTTTTTACATATACATAGTTATAATATTCTTGTTTTGTTTTACATCTTATCTCCCTCATTCCTAATTTCATACAAGGCATGGTTTATTTTTACACAATACATGTCTAAAATTATTCTATACAGGACATTGAAATTTAATTATAGCCTACACAAACCATTTCAAAAGTTTACAACAAATGTATAATAAATTTGAAATAATTTTATATTGCTTCACACTAATGGAAAATTTTGTTTTTGTTTTGTTTTTGGTTAAAATGAAACAAGACCAGAGTCACGAACACTTTAAAATTGTTTCAAGATTATAATTGATTTCTTAATTTTTTTTCCTCCCATATGTGCCAACACCAAAATATTTTAATTTTCTTAACTAGTTTTAACATATCATGATAGAGAGCAAATTCTGGATTTTGTAAATGGGATAGTGTTAGATATATTAACGTGGGACTGTCTTCCTAATTTGTGATTTAAAGTAGTTTATGATTTTTGCCCAAATTTGAAAATGCTTTGAATTACTATTCATACATATTAGTTTTTCATATTTATTGGTTTTATATATTTTTGTATAATAAATAAATATAAATTCTAAAATATATTTTACTCCTTAGTAATTCTAACCTTAAAATACACTTTTTTCTAAACAAATTTCATCTGTCCCAGACCATAACAAATGTGTTATCTTAATGTGCATCTACACACTTTCTCAAATAAAACAGATACATTTTAACATGAACTAATTTTAGGGTATTGGCAACAAACCTTAACTGAGTTTTTTTTAAGTTGAGGAAATCTCAAATCTCCAACAATTTTTTTATAAATTTTTACTAACACTTAATCAAACATAAATATTTTAATTTTTTTCAAGTAAATTATTGTACGGATTAAGCACCAAATTTAAATTTATTAGGAGAAAATGTTATTTTAGCTAAACATTATACATCACATTAATATTTTTTCCCCGCCAAACCACGTCAAAACATTTCAAAAGTAGGTCTACATTTTAAAATCTATAAATATCTTTCCAGTGTTTGAAAAACGCTCGGAAAAATTTTATTAATTAATTTTGTAAGAACCTATTGAATTTCTATATTTATCTTTTGTTAGATTTTTTTTTCAAGTCCTTGACAAAATCTAATGGTTAGTAACACTAGTATCCTACTTATTGTGACCTATGAAATACTCATACATTAACTCTAGTTACCTGTGGTATAATGGAGAAAAAGTTTAATTTAAATTTATAGAAAAGTATTTTCCTTTGTTTATAAATACAGTAAAACCTTGATCAACCATTCCCGGTTTTATCATTTTCTTGGATCCATTGTTCAGTTTCTATGGTCCCTGAACATATCCTATCCAAACAAAAGAAATAAAACCCACATCAATCGTTCCTTGATTTATTGTTTTCCCTCATCTATTGGTCAGAATTTCTAGTACCTAAGAATGTTAATCCATGATTGATCATTTTTAAGAAAGAGACACACATAGATTTTGGTCTGATTGGTAGTAGTAACAGCGATTAATGTTTTTGATTGTGGGGTAGCAAGTTACATTTGAGCGTCTCAACAGATAAACAATGGTATGGGAAAATGGGGGATGGCAAGAGCCTTGTCCGTCTGGGAAAGCCTGCCTGTACGTTAGTGTGACTCATTTCACTTTGTGCTTTCGTCTAGTTGAGTACGCATTTCATCTCGTGTGTTCACTCATCAACAGTGATTTTTTTTATTATTATTAGAGTCATTGTTAACTCTTAATAAAAACATTTTCTAACATGGTGAAACAAGTTTGGACTTTAGAAGAACGACTGCACATCATATAAGAAACCCACCAGAGAAGAGGAATGACGAAGCCAATTGACTAGGCCTTCCACTATCTTCTTTAAACATTATTATTTCAAAGAAAAAGGGGCTCAAAGAGTAGGCTGATAAAAGTGGTAGTTACATTATCAAAGAAGAAGAAGACAGGCAAGGTTTTGACCTATAGTGAGCTGGAAAATTTCCTTTTGTCTGGTATCAGCAGGCCAGAGAATCCGGAATTCCTGTTGAACATTCTGTAAGAAAACACCCTCAAATAGCTGCAACAATGGGGATTAAGATCTTTTTAGCTTCATATGGTTGGATCTCCCGCTTCAAGCAATGCTATGGCCTAATATTTAAGAAATTGGCCGGGGAGAGTGCTGCTGTGGACACCAACACCATGGACCTCTGGTTTGATAGGCTTTCGAAGTTGTTATAGGGATATAAGGCTCGGGACTTCTATAATACATATGAGACGGGTTTATCTTTCAATTGGTTGCAAGACCGAACGTTGGCATTGAAAGGACAGACCTGCTATGGAAGAAAGAGTGCGCAGGAGCAACTGACGGCACTACTGTGCACAAACAGCGATTGCTCGGACATACAAGTGCCCATTGTTATTGGAAGGTCCGCGAAACCACTGTGTTTAAAACATGTAAATAATCTACCTATCACCTACTATGCTAACTCGAAAGCGTGGATGAATTCTTGAGATTTTCAGAGGCTTTCTGTATGCTCTTGATGCTTCATTCAGTGCATAAGGAGGGAGAATCCTATTTATAGACAATTGTGTTGCTCATGCTCCAGACACATCCATTTTGAGGAAAGTAAAGGTGGTTTTTAGCCTCCTAACTGCACCAGTGCCATACAACTTATTGTACAATTTGAAAAGGAAAGGTACTACAAAACAAATGAAGATTAATGACTTTTTTTTTTAAACAGAAGTAATGTAAAGTGATAGTGGGAACAATAATATTAATCAAGTACATTTTTTGATTTAGTAGATGAATACAGGCAAATCTTATCGTTTTTATTAATTTTATAGATTGTTATAGAAGGATAGATTTATCGGGTTATTTTCAAAGACCTGACGAAAATGATGAATTCAAATTTCACTGTATTTTGATTTTTCTATATTGGTATTTAGAATAATTTTCAAAGCTCCTGATTAAAACATTTTAAAGCCACACATTTAGCAAAACTTATATAAAAGTGCTTGCTCATTATTAAATGAAATAATATTTTTTAAATTACTTTATTACCATTATATAACTATATATTAACTCAGACTAAAGAAGAATTAAAATGTATTACATTAATGTTGAAAAGTTTGACTTTTCATGTTTTTTTTAGATAAGGAAATATAAATAACCAAAACATTATATAAAATTATATTCACAATATTTTGATTTCTTGACAAGTAAATTCTCTTTTATATAATATATGTATATTTTTTAATATAGTTACAAAAATATTCTTAATTGCTCTATTTCTTGGCTTACCCTAAAATGCTATTTAATTTAATTTCAAAGAAAGATAATTATGACATTTTGTTGATACATTTTTAAACACCTATATTTAGGCATCAACAAAAACAAAATTCTCCACAAATGCTGATTTTGACAATAGCCACGACAATTATCTCAAATAATGAAATATATTTATTGTGAAAAAAGCCTAAACATACTTATCTCAAATGATGAAATAAGTTTATTGCAAAATAAATCAAATTATGGCCATTGCCATTTATTCTCATAATACAAAGTTACTCACAGTACTCTAGATAAATATCTGCATGCTTTTTCAATTGCTTCCTCTTAAAAGACATAATATATATACAGGATGAGTTTTAACTTATGTAACAAAAGCTAGGAGCATATTCCTTATGAAAAACTAGGAGGAAAATGTGTATAAATTTTTGCTCTGAAGTCATTACTAAGGGAGCAATGAATCATTGAAAGTCAAATGCTTTCACACAGCCACCAAGGGCCTGTTCAATGGCCAGCACGCTCACCATACATGAATCCCCTGGATTTCTTTCTGTGGGGCCACATCAAAAGTGCTATATACAGTACACCTGTGGAACGCGAACCTGACCTTCACCCCTGAATTGTCGCAGCGTGAAACAGTGTCCGAAACACACCAGGCATGTTTCAAAGAGTGTGACAGTCCAGTTTCCTGTGAAGTCGGTGCTGTCTGGATGTTGGTGTCCAGCAATTTGAACATCTGCTGTGATAAGACACAAATGTTTGCACAAGGGCTGTTGTAGGGTTACCTACTATACTCTACATTGAGTAATAAAAGTACATAATTATCTTCAGTTACTGTTCTCCTATTCATTTATTACATTGTTATAAAATTGCTGTTTTGTCTTAAGTACATTATTTTCAAGGGCTCATTGCTCCCTTAGTAATGACTTCAGAGCAAAACTTTTTCACATTTTCTTCCCAGTTTTTCTTAAGGAATATGCTCCAAACTTTTGTAACATAAGTTAAAACTCATCCTGTATGTATATATATAAAAATTTTGCTAAAGACATATATATATATATATATATACAATTTGCTAAAGACATATATATATGTGTGTGTTTTTAGCAAAATTTTTATAGTCACAATATACTTTGTACCTTGTTAATTGAAATAATTGATTTGGTAACAAAGTTGTAAACCTAAAATATCGCAAAATTTAGTCAATTCTAGAGATAAACAAAACAAATTATAATAATTATCTATTTAACATTAATTGTGTTTTCATATTCTTATTTATAACCATTTTTAAGTGAACATAATCTTTTGTCATCACAAGAAGCACACACATACACTCGCATACAGATTTTCATGTACACAAAACTTTCAACTGAATTAATTGAAACAATTACACATTTTAATGATTTTAATGAAAAAAGCATATGCAATATTTGTTGATACTTTTTCTATGTTTCTTTCTTAGACGAAGATTTTATGTATATGATAATTTTAATAGGAACTTAAAAAAATAAAAATAAGAGTGTAAAGCTATACAAATTAATTTGATGTTTTGTAATGATTGGATGATAAAAGTTTAGAATGTTAAGCTGTT
This sequence comes from Timema monikensis, assembly GCA_902151445.1. Classification (NCBI taxonomy): domain Eukaryota; kingdom Metazoa; phylum Arthropoda; class Insecta; order Phasmatodea; family Timematidae; genus Timema; species Timema monikensis. The sequence goes on from CABFVZ010000375.1 coordinate 5,964, forward strand.
TGTTTGCTGGTGGTTTATAATAAACTAATAAATACAGCTATCAATGGCATGCATTTATAATCTAAAAAGATGGATTAAATCTCCTCGAATAAAGTTTCAGGTGGTGTTTAGTTATTTAATCTTGAAATAAAAGGACATTTTCTTTATTTTACAAATTGGTGATCTTGACCAAAGTATATGAATTCAAAATAGCCAATGGATATTTTAACATTATAAATCAAAATTAAACAACTAATTTTCTTTTATATCTTAAATAACATTAGATAATTTTAAATATGCCAAAAATAAAAATATTTCTATAATTTAATTAGGATCTTACTTTTATTGACTAAAATGTACACAATAATTATATCCACATTTTACTACAAATCTTTAGATATGAGTTTTAATAGCACCATTGGTAATTCTATATAGAGTTCTGATGGTATGGGCACAAGCACATTCAACTAGCCATCTTTGTGTTTATAAGATTGTCATTAAACCTAAGAACAAATTCAAATTTGTAAAAATCAATCATATCCAATCATTACAGTTCTAACAATGAAAAATGTAGCACATTTATCCACAATCATGGCTTAGTAACAATTGCTAAGAAGAAAACTTAATTATAACATTAACACTCTTTATAAATAATAGTGATAATAAATCAGATGTTTATAACGATACATAATAAATCATATATAATAATTGTTCATTACAGTCATAATGTTAATATTAATAAACACATTATTAATAATAATAACATCAACAATAATTGTAATAAAATTGATAAACTTAGCAATGATTGACTTAATAAAGCCAAAGTGAAGCAAATTAAACCTTTTAATCAAAACTGCTATTAATGTTCTAATGGCAAGATAGGTATTTCTACTTTGAAAGTATAAATAAAACAAAACCAATAAATATATTTTCTTGGTTTAACATTCTTATACCAAACCATGACACTTTCATTTCAATAAGAAAATCATTAATCAGATGTCAACTAAATAATGAGCAATCAGAAAAAATACATGTTTAATGTATTAACTTTTAGGATTGGCTGAAGTTGGTAATATGAAACTATCCTTTAAATTAACGCTTAACAATTATTAATATTGCATAACTAATTGCATATTTACGGTTTCTTATTTTACACACTCCTCGCAAACATTATGGTGTGGATGTATAATTAATTAATGCATTTGATAGGTAATGGAAATTCTTATATTATTAATTAAAAACTATTTTACTACAAACATTCTGTAAACTAACATTAGGTTGATCTGTACTGTGTATATTGAAGCTAGAATCAAGAAATTAATGTTATGATTAATTAAAACCCCTTTACATTTGAAAAAAAATTAGAAATATCAAGAAATCACATTCACAGTAAAATATATTTGTAGATTATTATTTATAATGTCTCTTGTATGTATATATATATATATTTATATTTCACTTTAAATTGGATTTACCAAAGTTTGCATTAATCAACTTCATAAACTGTATCACATTTTTATGAAACTAAATTTTCATACGATTATCATTGTAGCAATTAGCATAGTGCTGTAGCTTATATTTTGATGTTAATTTCATTTTATAATGATTTTAAAATGGCTATTTTTGAGTATTATTTATTAAAACACTCTTGAATTAACATTTATCTTAGATAATATCTTTAGTATCATTTTTCAAGTTTTATAACAGTGTCTGCTTAATTCATATTTGAAAAATAGCTCAACACTTTTCTCCAGATACAATATCAGATGGTAATTAATGTGTGGTCATTTCTGAAAGGAGGTAAAATTAATATTGTATGGTGACTGTTGAAATTTAACATTTTACTGCCCTTACAGCATTACAGGGTATTTGAATTTTTTTAACATAGACAAATACACTTTTATTGAGAGTTGATATAGCTAAATTAAAAATATTATGTAGTTTGATAAATTTATAAAAAATATTGAATAACCACTACATTTATTTTGCCAATTTCTTTAAAAGATTATAAATACTATGCAATCTAGTGATTTATTTGTCTGTATTAAGAAAATTAATTATTCAAACTCTCTTTAATAGAAACAATATTTCATATGTGTTAATATAAGCTAAAGATAAAACTCGAGGACACATTTTATTTAGTGATTATTTTAGTGCAAACCTTAGAGAAAGCCCCTAACCTACCTGTATATCTATATATTTCAACTACCTGTAATATTTCTAATGTTTAATGTACATGCATATTATTAACATTAATATTGGTAACCTAATCTATTCTGTATGATTAATCTCCTGCAAATATAACTCTTAGACTGTGTTGAACGGTAAACAGTTACACACACAAGTAGTTTTACTATTTATTATTTACTATTGACTACAAAATTGTGATGAATGTGATGTACATTCAACATGGCAGACAATTAACAAGTAAAAACTTAAAACATGTTCTATAAAACATTGAAGAGAATTGTATTAGTTATATTTCTACAGTAATAATTATGTACACATACATTATAGTTTATAACATATATTCGCAAATCCTTGTTAGAAACAATGCAAATATTATGTAAAGATTTTATGTTTTTCTTAGACCAGTCAAAAGTGAAATATAGATATTAGTATAGGTATTCTTTTAATATCCTCAAATACACATATATTTCCAAAGAATACAAGATGCATTTTAAACAATCTTATTAAATAATACACACTTCTATCATTTGGTGAGATCTCTCCTAACACAAGTTTTGGATTATTATTGAAGCACGAATTTGTAAAACTTTGACACCATAATGTTCTTCAAATGTTTTAAAGGGCCTACACATTTTGGAATTAAATTTACTTTAAATTTATTATGAATAGTTAAAAAATGATTAAAAATATAATTTGCAATACTACCATTATATTCACGTTGAATAACAAATCTTTTATATAATAATTAATACAACTTAATGGGAATGATGCTGTTATCAAAACAATAATGGTTACCCTTTCTTCTTTGGAATATATATTTAAATCTAATCTTTTTTTAGTATATGATGTATAAAAAATAACAACTCCACTGAATATGTGTAGAATGATAAAATTAGTGATAAGGTTGTAAACATTTTATTTGATAGTGGTAATTACATTAAGAATAAAACAAATTAATGAAAGTTAATTTGTTCTGTGTTCTATAATAAATGTCAACATATTTTAACATAACTATAATGTTCTTTCTTCAAATATAAAATATTAATTCATTTTAAAATAAATAATCTGGATGGCCATCATTTTAACAATACTTGAAATATATTTAAAAAAATAAGTCTGTTCCTTACAAATATATTTTTTGAATGTGATTACTTGATATAAATATATTATACAGTTTGTTTCCATGAGATCTGACATCTAAATTTGTAAATTTTTGCCCTACTAAATGAAAACATGGCATTTGGATTAAGAAGAAAACACATTTATAATCTCATAATCAATTGTTTTTATATATAAGTACGTTAAACATAAATAACATTTTTATTAGTTTAGCAAATAGTTTACAGATATCATAATAATTAAAATATCTGTTTCGAATAAATTACTGTTCCTGTCAGATTTACATTTTGCCAAATATAAAAATATGGGTTTATAAATTTCCCTTTTCAATTTAATAAACAAATCGCTTAATAAACAGAGCTTAATTAAGCCTAGTGATGTGTAGTAATTTAACCTTATTATTATTTACTCATTAACATATTTAATAGCACAATATCTTGTAAATTTGCCCTTAAACACATGGGCCTCTTTGAACCCTTTTATGCCACTCAAAATCCTAAAATATTTTCTCTACACTCTCTTACACACTCAGCCCTCTTGGTCATTGTATAAACAGCTCAGACTCTAGATTTAATGAATTTAATTTTTTTATCATAAAAGAAAAACTCTTACAAAACAAACAGCCCTTTAGTTAATAACCTTTAGTTTGTTTTCCATATTAAAAAAAAACCTTTATAATATTTTGTATCCAATAGTATAAAGAAAATTGATTTTTTTTCCACATGAGTTTGAATGTATATATTCTAAATTTGGTCAATTTTTAAAAAACATTCTAATGTGTGTAGTCATAATAATATTTAATTGTTAGTGACCTGGCGGTCTAGGGGTAAGGTGTCGGACTTCAGTGCTGGGGTCCGGGGTTCAATCCTCGGTCCCGGCAGAAATTTATCTGATTACCAAATCCTTCCTTCACCTCTGACAAAACATATTGTGAATGTGGGGAATGCCAGGCCTCCACCGTGGTTCGGACTCCACGTTAAACTGTAGGTCCTCCATTTCTTCTCACAATACCCCTACCATTACACATTAGCATAAGTGTGTATAACCCAAACGGGTAGTAAGACGCAGTGATAATAATAATAATAATAATAATAATATTTAATTCACTTTCACTAAGAAATTTCACACAAATTAAGATCTGAAATTTTACTTGGACATGTGTTTGTTTCTTTACGCTTAGTGATTGAATCAAACACTCAGATTGGAAATCATTTATTTTGAGTGCATGCCACTTAAATATTGCTATTTATAATGCCCCAGTATTCATATCATATTTTTATAACAAAATTAAAACATTTTCTAATTCACCAAATTTAGTATTATTGTGCTATTATGATATTTTAATGTAATTGTGAAACACAGAGTGTTGCTAGGCTGGCGTTATATTTATGTATTTTGCCTATAATATAGTTTTCTTCAGTATGGTATTTGCCCTTCAGCAAAGTATGAACATGCTTTGCTTTAGATTTTGCTTTGTATCATAATGCATGTTCATTGGCTGTAGGCAAGTAAAATGATTAGTGGACAGTTTGAATACTTCAAATATAACTCAGCTTAATTTGACAACGGCCTATTCATCACTATTTGTCTTAAACTTATTAAGAATTAACTTTACTAAATAATATGAAACTTTGAAAGTGTGTTGAAACTTAATTTTATTAATTTAAAATATCTGATTATTATGAACAATAATGAAAATAAATAGGTTATTTAGACGCATGTGTTAATAATCTTCATTTTGTTTAGTATCATTTATCATAATTTACACCACAGTGTATAATTTATTTATAATTTTAATTACGATTTAAATGTCTTCAATCAATATCTTTATCAAACATATTTTTGTTTCTTGACTAATTTAAGTGTAATAAGTTTAATAAGGATTTATTATAATTATAGTGAAAACTTAATTGTTGTTGATGTAACAACAGTCACCATCATATTCAGCAACCATTATTGTTAGAATATTGGTACATCTTACTTTAATTATTAAAATAAATAAATAAGTTTAGTCAAGAAAATATCTCTATAATTAGTAACTATTTTTATCAAATAAAGTAATACCACAACCCAAGTTTCAATGTCAGACCCGCAGGAAACATACTGGTTTAAAGCATCATATATACTAAATAAATTTTTACCTGGTATTACAAACATTTCCACAAAACCAATGTTAGCATTCTGTGTTACATTATAATTTTATTACAGTAAAATAATGGATGCAAGCTGTTGTAATATATATCCTTATATTAATTAAAGCAAATACAGTAATAAATTAAAATGTTATAGTTATGTAGTTTTCTCTATCATAATTTTGAGTACTTCTCACATTTTTAGTGCTGATAATCTTGAAAGCAATTTTTGGGAAACATAATTATTAATAAGTTCTAAATTCAAATAAATTAAAACATTTGGTCAATGTATACTAGTTTAAAATATATTAATATTAGTGTTTAAAACGAGTTCAAGCATATATTATATAAATAATAATAATAATATAGTTTCTTTAGAGGACTATTTATTCCTATTTGTAATACTTGAGCTTGCAAAAAAAATGTTGTATGCTATATAATATTTTTTCAGCATATGTATTTTTAGACTTTTAATGATAGTTTTTATTAATATGCTTAAAGTAAATAAATATTAGTAAACACAACATTAAATTAATATTGGAATTACAATTTATAGTGTATCTTATGGACAGTGAATATGAAATAATTTAGCATAACTATTGACCTTTATTCAGAGTTAAACCCACAAAAATTCTTCGATAATATATTAGGCCTATTACTAAATCAATTTATCAAGAGCTTGTGCTTGATTTAAAGTTAATGTTATGAATGAAAAATAAATCCAAGGTAAACATCAATGTTAATGAAAGTGTTAAATAATAAACTATAAAATATTTGAATGCAACCTGTATTATATACTGAATATTTATATGTAAGATTATGTTTACCATTACATACACCGGCATTTCAGATTTTTGTGATAAATTGTAGGCCAGCAAAATTGGATTGTGTCTTTATGACACCAACATGTGTATTGTTACATAACAAGTAATCCAACTCTATGTATATCAACAGGAGATATAAGAAGATTTTTGTCAGAACACCAAATTAGTTTGATGCATTTAATGCACAGTAAATAAAATAAATAAATTGATTCTGTTCATATATAGAAATAATTTAAATTAATGTATTTGTTAACTCACAGAAATAATATTAGTTATTAGAAACAAGGATGAGCACTATTGGACACATTTAGTGCTACAAATGTGTACATATATTTATGTAAGTACGGTATACAATTATATTTGCATTACAAAGCTAGAGTAGTTGTACTCTATAAATGCATTTGGGCTATTGAGAAATGTTTGACAATTTGTTATTTTTATTAATAATATGTATGTGAATACCTTTAAGTTATCCGGAAATAATATTCTTTTTTTCCTTCGACTATTTTAAATTCAACGTCGCCAAATGCAAGATTATTTAGCATAGAATGCCATAAATCACACCTTGTTTATTCAAAGGGTATACAACCATTTCATATAAAAATGAAGTCTTATTTCCGGAATAATCTCTCTGGTATGAGTAATGTACATACGAGTGAAAACTCTGCATGCATTGGGCTATTGTATGTTATTGTAAATTATTATATTTGTATAATATGTATGTTTTTCTATTACTTTTATGGTAGAGTAATATTTAGACGTACATACATAAAGTTAGTGAACTCATTATGACTTACATGGTATTTTTTTTAAAGGGAAACACATTTTTGCAAAAAAATGTTTCCTTAATTTATTTTGTTTTTTGAAGTTTGATACATGTAATGGTGTCTGTACACATCACATGTTTTGGGCTATTGTAAATGTTGTGCTGTAACACACATTTTTCTGGTTTGTTATGGACACAATACATTTAGAGTATATGCACTCTATATCATATATTTGTGGCTATTTATATGTATGAAAGGAGCATGTGCATTGTTAATGAATACACAAAAGTGTTGTACTTGTTGTGTATTTTGGGCTATTGCAAGGAAATAATTGCATAAAAATTCTTATTTTCTGTGGATATGATTGTGTAAGTTGGTACATTAGAGTAATCGATAATGTACTTGGGCTATTGCTAAAAAAAACAACGTGTTGTTTTTTTAACCTTCATCAGATAGTTTGTAATATGGAACATTTGAGTGTCTGACTCAAATGTGTTAGTTCTATTGTAAAATATTTTATGGCAAGTGTTGTGAATGCAATACATAACATGAGTGTCGTCTCAGAATGTATATGTGTTTTCTGCAACCTATTATTATTTGTGATTTAAAATTAAACTTAAACAATATCAATATTTGCCGGTGGTGGTTACCAAATATAGTGAGATATTTTTAAATAATTCTATGTAAAATAAAAACTATAATTATTTAATATAGATGATTTTGAATATTTAGAAGAAGTACCACAAATTATTTTAATAACCAAACACATCTTGTAATATATATATAGTACTGTATTGTAATATATATTTATAGTTAAGCAAATATCTCACATATATGAGCTATTTTATTAACTATAATTACTATGAATACATTTCAAACGCATTTCTAAACACATGACACATTCAAGTATATTTCATTGGTATAAACAAAGTATTGTGAGTGCGCATTTTTATATTAATTTGAATCAAATATGCTAGATAATTTGGTTGTTATTTAATATAACTTCTGGTTCTTCTCCTGCATAAATTTTTTGAGAATAACATCAAACAAGAATAACGGTTCTTACATAAAAATGTCTTTGAAAATATTGTTTCTCATGGTTAATTCATACAACCAGTTTATAAATGATTTTTACAAAATAATATATATTTTATAAGCTCATCTTGGTTGAACTCTACAATAAAAATGAATATTAAAATGCCAAAATGTAATATTTATTCAGTGCTAATGATTTGATTATTTATTTCTGATTGACATTTAAATTTTTAAAAATTCATTTATAACTTGGTAAAATAACTTTTCATGAGAATCTATATCTTAAGTATTATTCTTGAAAAATGCTTTTGGCTGCAAAGAGCAATAATTATATTTGGTTTTTTCAACATGATTTTGTGCTTTAATCAACTAAATATTAATGAAAACCATGAATTGATGCATATGAAATATTATCAAAGCTTTCTGTATGTACACCTCGTGGTTTGTAAATGGAACTTCATTGTATGAAGTTAGCCATAACTCAGTTTTATCACTTTTGATACAATTAAATGTTTTAGTACAATATGTTTTTATTTATTAAGTAAGATAACAATAAACATTATGTAAACTATGGACACATATTTTTCTTGACTTCAAGTTTGAAGTTGTATGGAAAAAAAATAATAATTACAAACTGAAAACTTGGAACTATTGTTGATATTGGGGTTACTTTTGTACAGTGAGGTAAAGGGAATATTGTGCAGTAAATTGGCTCAACTGAGTTGTACAGGAGCCAATTATAAACAGTTCATATAGTAACAATTGCTTAGCTTATGAGGAGCTTCTTACATACCTAATTTTATTTAGTTGTAATACTATAACTGGAATTATTTTTTCAAGTTTAAGAAGAACTATACCAAAGAGCTTTAATAGTATAATACTATAAAATATTGTGATAATATGCCGTGTTTACAATGTTTTTGAGAATTTTTTTATTGATTGAAACATCATTGATTTTGTTATGAAAATAATAAAACCCAAAATAAATTTAACAATCCAAATGTAACGTTATTTTATATGTCTATGTAAAATTTTATACCTTACCCTACCATGATTGATATCTACTGATTGAATAGTCCAGTTAAAGTATGACTAACTCTCAAAGGGAGGAAACAAAAGTTGACAACATTCATGCCCTCAATCACACATATCGTGAAATCAAATAAACATTATTTAATATTTAGAATAAACATAACTTAATAAAACTGTTCAAAACAATGTTATCATAATGATGATAATGATAATAATAATAATAATTATAATAATCATAATAGGAAAAAACTTGTACTTTTAGTTTTATATAACATATCTTTTTATCTTATATATATATTTACGGTTTCTATGTAACATATTGTAATTAATGCAATAGAACAATAACTCTCTTTTCACTTATAGGACTTATAAAGAAAATATTTGTAGTAATTAATTTGCTTTTTAGGCTAATATCAATGCTGTTAATGATTATTATAAACTGTGGAAGATAAAAAAAACTCCAGAAAAATACAATTTGCTGAATAAGTATAAGAATATTAAATTAAATTGCAATTATTTAGAAAATATTCAAAAAAATCTGGAAATAATTTAAAATAAAAAATATTTTATTTATTAGAAAAATCTATTTAAAAAAAATTATCATAATCACAGCCAATAAATATTATTTTCGTAAATGTAACCAAACAAATTAAATGGTATGTTTTATTTATAGCACTACCTTTATTGGTTGTATATAGTTGGGTTTTTAAAAATAGCCTACAACGTATTAGAACTGAACAATGTTTTTTCCATTAAGTTTTTTACTTTGATAACTATCTCTGACCTTGCCAAACTAATATATTCATATTTCTGAAATTAAAAAATAAATATTCTTTTGTTGTTTTAATAATTTATTTAATTTATTTAGGTAGCTTTCTGAACACAATCGAAGTTATAATAATATTGTTCATAGCAGATATTTCTTCTTATCACATTCACACTTGCATACACATTTTTACACCATATAATAATATATACACTAGACCTCCAAATTATTTGGATAGTAATAACAACACACTATTTATGTCATATTCTTATCATATTATGGCTAGATTGTTCTTCATGAGGTTTGCTTTAATTGAAGCATATAAAAAAGAACAGCTTTTGATTCAAAAATCTGTTCCCCATTTTTTATCTCGAAAATATATTTTTAAAAATAAAATGAAGTTAAATTGAACAAGAGTGATTTAAAATTCTTCAAAACCTTGTCTATGAAATAGCATACATTAGCAAACAAATTACACAATTTTCAAAATGAGCATTTCCTACATATTTCTAAAAAAAACCTATTTTTTATCCTATAATTTATTGTTTTAATATTATATATAATGTGTATAAATTCACATGCAATATTTCTTCTGTAAATATAATACACATTTTATTTCGTGCATTCAGGAAACTTTGCTTGCATATAAATGTCAATATCAGTAGTTATTGTTTTCATTTAATTATCATAATAATAATAATAATAATGACTTCATGGGTTATTCTGTTGTTGATTTTGAGAGTTTCCTGAGGATGAAGATAGGTTGAATCCTAAAGCCCTTGGATCACCACCGTGTAATCTTAGTGCTTGCTCTAGTCTTTGTTCCTGTAGTCGTAAAGCTTCACTCAGATCTGGAGACACTTGATTATGATGTGCATGATGGGGGTTCATTCCCCCTCCACCATTACCACTATTATGTCCACCAGCTGTACCCATATTATGATGACGCAATGATGGGTTGCCATCACCTCCTCCACTACCAGGCGGTCCATTATTACTTGACGCAGCAACTGCAGCTGCTTGACTAACAGCAAGTCGAAGTGCTGCTTCAGCCTGTGACCTAAGAAGGGCTTCTGCTTGATGTATCCTAAGTGCTGCTGCTTCGGGTGACTGCTGATGATTATGATGAGCTTGATGACTTCCATGATGATGGCTTGCCATTGAATCCAACCTCATGGCAGAATCTACAACCATAGAAGACCGCATGGCTGCATCCATAGATCTCATAGAATCTGCCATAGAAGCTGCTCTCATTGCCGCATTCATTGCAGCTTGCGCTTGTGCTGCAGATACACTTCCATCTGCAGAGGTTGGAGGTGTGGTAGATGACCCTGAACCTCCATTAGCCCCATTATTTCCATTATGACCACCTGGAGATGTCACTCCACCTAAGCCAGTGGCACCCATCCTCATTGCTGCAGCGAGATTAACAGCAGCAGCCTGGACTGCCGCTGCGGTGCTAGTATCAACACCAAGAGGACCGGGCCCAGGACTACCCAGGCCTCCTGATACTCCAGCTGAACTCTGTCCTACTATAGCTGCCATAGCTGCCATACGGCTGGCATTGTGTAACTCCTCTGCACCATATTGTTGGTGAATGCCATTGTTGCCAGCTACACGAGCATTCAAAAGTTCACCCAGCTTATTGTTATTGTTGTTGTTGTTCATGAGGCCACCAGGTTCTGAACCTGTGCTGGAAAGCCGTCCCCCACCAGAAGAGCTGTCTGAGTGAGCAGATGGACTGGCGCACATTGAAGATGGACCTCCACCACCCAACCCAGCAAGGCTACCAGCCGATGAAGCGGCTACGGCAGCAGCAAGAAGAGATTCCCTTTCTCGGCGCTCCGCTGCTGCACGACTCAAAACATATTGAGCAGCAAACTGGTGCTTGGGATCCATACGCATATGCTCCATATGACTGAGCAGCCCTGAAATTAAACATTGTACTATATTGTTACCGTGTGTCCATATTTAGAGGAAGGCAAATGCATCAAAATAATCACAGTTATATAATCAAGTTCAAAGTATATCTATCTATGTTTACTAGAACATTAACAATTGTATTAAATTATAATATTCATAGCAATTAGTATATATTTATAAAAATGTAGAAGAAAATAAAGTTGTTCAATATTTCTCTTTCACTTTCTTGGTCATTACTTACTCACTCTAGTATGGCATTAGGTACTCGAAAGTTCATTACCACACTCAAAAAAAGTACGCCACCTATCCCTATTTCTATCCAGTCTATCTCATTACACTCTATATCTCTCCAAAGTCTATCTGGGCCTTACCAGTGGTCTTTTACCATTGGGTTTGCCATTCAATACCTTGAACGCTGTTCTAGGTATTCACATTCGCACTGCATTACCTGTCCACCGTAACCCGCGAGATTTTATTACCCCAACAATGTCTGATGATGAGTACAAGGTATAGAGCTACCCACTATCTCCATCCATTTTTGGACCAAATATCTTTCTAAGCACCCTGTTTTTGAAAACTATCAATTTATTTTTGTCATTTAAGGAACGAGGCCACTTTCCCACCCATAGAGAACAACCGGTAAAATTATGGCTTTGTATATTCTGAGTTTTACATTTTTTGACAGCAGGCGAGATGCCAAAAACCGAGTAATAACAAGCATTTCCCGACTGTATTAGTTTCCTAATTTCCAATATAATATTGTTATCGCTAGCTAAAATTGTTCCTAATTATTTGAATTCATTAACCCTATTGAATGATAATATGTTGTTTGCAGTAATATCTAAATTATCGTCCTCAGTTTATGTTCTCTGTGTTACCATATAATTAGTCTTTTCAGCGGTCACTTCTTAACCTATTTACTTACCAGCCTTTAATATAATTTCTGCATTTGTTGCAACAGCCTCCTTACTATTACCTAACAAAGCTAAATCATCTTCGTACCTTAATAACTACATTGTACTGTTTAATGTCAAGCCTTCCCTACTCTCGTGCAGTACCCTAATAGCATATTCTAAGGCTAAAGTCAAGAGTAATTGGTAAAGTGCATCTCCTTGTTTTAATCCACTATGTATTTCGAAAGCATCTGATTAGTGAGATCCAACCCGTGCCGTGCCACGCGTATTTTTCCAGGATACCTCAATAAGCGTGACCAGTTTTTTGGGTATTCCAAACTTAACTAAAATGTCATATAATTTTATCCTTTTAACTGAATCTTAGGCATTATTAAAGTTTATGTATAATTGATGTACCGCTTCCTTGGTCATAGCTGGTAAAAATTCAATTGTATGCAGCTCTGTTTTTGTCAATACAAGGATGCTTAAAGAGGCTTTTTTATGTTTAGACTTTAAAGTGATTATTTAAGTGTGACTGTTACCCAAGTTATTATTACTTGAATGTACAGAATTGGAGACCCTTACGATATTTCTTCACGCCATATCATCTAATATTAAAATAAGATCCACAAATAATATTTAGTTAATACATAATATTGCCTTTTTCTTGATCAGTTCTAACATTCCAGCATAACTATTACCAAACCTCAAATATGGTGCTAATAAATATGAAGAAAAAACCCCATACAAATACACTTCCGTGGTCATCATGAGGTGAACTACGAGACAAGGAGATGACATTTTATCTTTGAATTAATTTGCGATTAAGATGATTTTAGATCAAATATATTTTAATAGCTTTCATTAATATAATATTTTTAATTTGAGCTATAAGTGTTTTCTTAAGCACCGATTTTCACTAGGCGTTCGGGTTATACGCTTCGGAATTGCTATCTTAAAGGCAAGTATTACATACACGTTGGGAAATAGCTTGTGTCTTGTTTTAGAGCTATTTTTGTTTTTAATTTTTATTTTACACGTGGACCCCTTAAAGTTATTGCCAGTACATTTGACATCTATTGGGCAGAAAGTTTAAGTTAATCATATAATTGACTGTGTTTGTGTGAGATTTAAAAATGGTTATGCCCCTGAAATTTTAAGGAGCTGCTGGACAAAGGAGTGAAAATGATTCTCGCAAGTAAAATCTACAAACCAGTTAATGAAATAAGATTATTTATTTATTGTGAAGGTCATGGTACTAGAAACAGCCCTTAAATTTTAGGTAAAAATATGCTTGTCGTGTTCACTAACTATTAAGAAGGTTTATTTTTGCAGACATAGCTATTAAATTGTTTTTAAGTGTTCCAAAAAATGTAATTCAGTTGATTTTAATCTTGAATTATGACCAAATAATATGCTGAAATATAATTATTTCACTGTGATAATCCTCTGGCCAATATTTACACCTATGTGGTAACAATCTTTTGCAAATTTTAAACTCTTATGGGTGATGACATGGTTCGAAAAATTGACTTCCATGAATTTCATTTCTAAGCGATAAATTACGATAAAACCTCTCTTGAGGAAGTATTTCACCATATGGTTATTTTGCCTTTGTAGTTGGCTGAGATTGTTCGTTGGGGAGCATGTGCTACTTGGCCTTGAAACTCCTTCCAGGTCTTTAGAAATTTCTCCTTTTCCTTGATCGTCCAGCGGCCAGGGTTGGGAAAGGGATGGAAAAATCATATACTATGGTTTTAAATCTATATGCGTGTACTGAATTGGGATGGATAATTCCTCAGTTTCACTTGGATTACCTCTATACTCTAATTCAGTGTTCAACGGAAGCTAGGAAAGGAGAGTGATTTTGAGAAAAGGAGGAGGAATAATCCCCCGGTAAGCCTATGAGACCCCTATAATAATATAATATACAAGTTTGGCCATAAGGAAAGTCAAGAGATCGTTGGATGACCCAACATAAAAGTTGGTCACAAGGGTTGCAAAGTGCTTCTTGGAGCAACCAACATATGGGGCATACGACTGTTGTGCCCACTCGGAACAGTCTCCAGTCAGACTTTTTTCAAACAAACAACACAAATGAAAATACTGCATTGTATCCACAGGAATTATTGACATTATATCCTCAAAGTCTTGCAATCTATTCACTCGGAATGGTCTCTAATCAGTGGCGTTGCATTGCCTTTGTTTTAAGACATGTAATTATTTAATTTAATTCAATATTTGCAAAAATATTATCCTGGTAGTCATTTAAATTTAATTTTAAGTGTGTTCGAAAACAAAAATTCTCAATTCCCACCCATGAAAGTGATAGTAACACGCATGAAAGACGTGCACTAGTTTATTGTATGGTAGTTGAAAGTCTATATTTTCCGGTTTTCATCAAATAGTTCTTGCTAGTGTAGTTATTATTTGTGACGTCATAGATTTAGGAGGGGTGAGAGGGGAATGCAAGCAACAAGGTTAATCATTCTAAACAACCGAAGCTCTATGCCCGAAGAGTGACGACTATATATGAAGTCAATTAAATATACCATTGCAAACCCCCGCGCCCCTTTTAAAACACAAAGCGAAAAAAATACAAGTTTAAGGGCGTGGAAATAGGATGTGAGGAGGTTTGGCATAGGTGGGGAAATATCGAAAAGCTATAAGTTACCGACGCCGTGCCTACACATATTTTGTGGAGTTTGTTGCAACAGGGACTGCTGTTTTTATGTGTGTATAAGTGAAAGCTAGCAAACGAAAGTTTATGTTTTATGTGTATATAGTGACACAATAATCGAGAGGAATGAGTGGAGTGAGCGGTTATATAATAAGTGTTAAGTCCGTTATTTCTAGTATAAAACAAACATCTTTTGTCGGAAGAAGTTTTGAAGAACGCTTCGAAATAGTGAGTATAAGATCTATTCCTGAGCTATTATTATTATTTAGCACCACGTCTTACTACCCGTTCGGGTTATACGCTTTAAGTACTAATTACGCTAATGTATTAGGAATTGGGAAGGTTGAATTAGAGGAAGTGAACCCGAATTTGCGTGGAGGGAGAGTGGAAAATCATTTATGAAAAACCACCCCCAGTTCACCCGACTGAGATCCGAACCTCAATCTCCCCGTCCTCAGCAGTCGAGCTAAACACGACAAGCGCGTTAGCCAACTACGCCACCGAGGCGGGTTATTCCTGAGTTAAATATAAGCACATTAATAACATATGATATGCACACATATGATATATATATATATATACACACACACATATATATATATATATATATATATATATATATATATATATATACATACATAATTGACAAAGAAGGGCAACAGTACAATTAGTTTTTTGAACCGTACACATCCAAGAATGCTTTTCAGAAATGTTTTTATAGAATTCCTATTGAAGCCATTCTTTTTTCTAATTATATATATGTATATATGTGTATGATTCACACTTAAATATAAATATTTTAATGTTTTTTCCTATATTTAATTAAAAAATCGTCAGATTTACGGGTGGCGGAACTGGGATGGGAAACACAGGGGGAATTTACCCCCTCTTGTAATAGAAAGGAGGGCAAAATATGTCCTCACCCTTTCCCCGCACCGATCGTCTTCGACATGCGCTATAAAGATTCTGGTGTGCCCTATATGTAAATCCTGGAAAAGAAGGACGACCAAAGCTACAAATATCATAAAAAAAAACCTCCAAATAGCTTCTTGAAGCATTAAACAATAAAAAAAAAATCGCGGGGGAACCTCCGGTCTCCTCTTTTAAGCTTGGGGGGCCAAGCCCACCAAATACTCCTTCCTAGCCTTCCAAAGAATTTTGGTCACAAGTCGTTACTGTCTCCAATAATACTGTTCTCATACAGACAGCACAAATGCCCACAAAATTCTGCATTGTATCAACTCGGAATGGTCGCCATTCAGACATATCATACAAACAACCCTGATAAAAATCATGCATTACGTTCACAAATGGTAACAAGAAGTCTTAAATTTTATTTAATAAAGAACAAAAGGTGTGTCAAAAGTTGTCTCCACTTCACCATAAGTCTGCTAGAGGCCAGACGAAACAACAACCTTTGAATTATTATTAATCCAGCACACGACTAATAGATGACAACCTAAGCATCAAACAAAAAATCATTTATATAAGGCGGACTCTTAACCAAACACACACATAAGTTATGGTACGGTATTCAAGTACTTAACTAAATTTAAGAGAGGTTAGTTTATTAATTGGCAATGAAACGATTACTGGACTATTTCTATTTTCTTCTGTGTTCAAAACAAACAAATTATAAACATATTGAAGACGTTTATTGATCTAAGAATTTTAACAGAAAATGTATGTTTTATGTATTCCTGATAAGGTTTGTAAGAATAGATTTATTTGAGAATTCCATTGAGCCTGAGTGGCTTGGTTGGTTATACTAGAACTAATTAGTAATCATTATTTTCATGTTTTTAAATAGCTGCATTGTTAAATAAAAATTGATAAAGAAGTTATTTTTTATAAAAGAGGAACCAAACTTTATATTTACTTTCTCATAAATATAAAATATTGTAATCGAACGTTTTGTTAGCTTGATTACGACGAAACTTTACGTTTTATGTTCCCACTAACCCAAAAAATTGGAGTTTACATTTCTGTCTGTTCCCTTGTCTATCTGTCTGCCCGTCTCTGGCCACAGATCTGAAATAGTTTGATAGATTTGGTTCAAACTTAATATTTATATGGTTAATGGCTATGTATAAGGGGGATTTTATTTTTATTTTGACCCTAGCCCCTAGCTTAAGAATAATTTACTAATGAGTTTTATATATATATATATATACTTTTTTTTAATTTACCAAACCCTTCCTTCACCTCTGACAAGACATCTTGTGAATGTGGGGAATGCCAGGCCTCCACCATGGTTCGGATTCCACGTTAAACTGTAGGTCCTTCATTTCATCTCACAATCACCCTACCATTACACATTAGCGTAAGTGCGTATAACCCGAACGGGTAGTAAGACGCTGTGCTAATAATAATAATATTTTTTAATTCAAATTTTTTCAAAAATAGATGGAGCAATTTTGTTTGAAATTAATATATTGTTAGTGTTTGATCTCCAAAATAACACTGTATACTGGTTTTTTAGGTTAATAATTCAATGAAGGGTATTTTACTGAGGAGTTATTTTTGAGAATGCAAAAATTTCGAAAATTGCTGTAACGATTTTGTTTAAAATGTATATCTGGTTGAGGGTTTGACGTTACAAATAAAACTGATTTTTTTTAGTATTCGAAATATTTTAAAAACTGCACTAAAGATTTTGTTCAAAATGAATATATTATGATACATTTGAAAAATATAGATAATCTTCTTTTAAAAACCAAACAAAAAAACAACATGTAATAGTAGTTTACTAACAGCTTGATTTTTGAAAGGCTTGTATTTCTTGAAAATAGTTCTAACGATTTCAATCAAAACTAGTATCTGAGTACTATTTTACATTATAAATAGAAACATATGCTTATATTTCTAAAATATAAATTAGTTTAAGGGTAGTTGACTCATGACTGATTTTAGAATATTTGTAATATTTTAAAAATGACCCTTAGGATTGAGTTCAAAATGGGCACCTTTTTATTGGTATTCATGATAATTAGGCGTATTTTTTTTACAAAATATATACATTAATTTAAGGCATTTTAGATATAACTGGACTTTGAAAATTTTAATATTTAAAAAAATTGTGTAAACAATTTTGTTTGAAATTTATATTTGGAGAGTGTTTATTGTGATTAGCAAGACTACATGCTTGTTTTTCTACGAAAAACTTTCTTAAGGGTAGCTTACTTAAAACCTATTTTTGAAAAATTTGTTCCACTCTATAGTTTACTATATGAAAAAGTTTGTACTATTTATTAACCTTAGAATTAATATGTTTGTTGATTTTTTGTGAAAGTTAAAAAAAAAGCAGGGACATTTTTCTTTGCGAAATTAGGATACGTTGATAGCTTATGGAACACATTTTAATTAATAATACATCCATGTTTAAAAACATATATTTAGACTCATCTATACTAATTATAAAACAAAGTGTCGGTGTGTATGTCTGTTGAATATGATTCGTGGGACCGCTTAACTGATTAAGATGCAGTTTTTTTAATTATGTTATTTTTTAACCGGGAAGGTTGTAGGCTATTGATCAAACGAATAAAATAAATTTGATTTTTGCTTTTTTAAGATTTTGTCTTAAAACGCGTGATCAATGTTGGATTATCCCGTTGAATGTAGAATTTTTAATTTTTCTCTATAACTTGATCGCCAAATCAAAAGAGTAATTACAGAATAAATTTCAATAGTAAATACAAAGCATAAGATTGGGGGTTGCGGGAGCAGGTAGGCCATGCCCCTTCCCCTAACGTGGCTTCAAACATTGGTTTTAATGAGGTAGGCACACACACAAATGTAAGAAATAATTGTTTTGTGAAAGAACTCTTAATTACAAGTTGTGGAAATTGAACTCTAATTACAAATAAAAACAGCTCTAAATAACTTATGGAGGCATCTTATTATTTTAATATGGGCTGTTAGAGACATCTGATTAAAAAAGATAGACGACAATCACCCTAAATAGTTTCAAGGAATATGTACATTTTAACAATTTTGGGGCGAAGGACCTCTTCAAATAGCACCTAGCCCACAATCCTTTGATTAAGGGGTTAACGTCCTTCACACCTATCTTATTTTGGCTGATCCCCACACACCCCTTCTCAACACGGTGCCACTGCATGTATGTCCAACCCATTGATGTCAGTAAAAATAAATCAGCAATTTTTGGCTAATGTTTCATAAACATTTTCAACACTTTAAGGATAGTATTGGAAAAGTTCATATTGATCTTGCAATCTGTGCAGGTGGTGCATCCTTAATGGCCAATACATTTATATTTGTATGAACGGTGCATTACTTTGCATATTCCTTAAATCTTGAATTTTATCTTTTATTGCATTTCGCGGGTTATTTGCTATTGTGGACACTGTTATGGAAGGGAATATAACCACCAGAATTCCATAAATAAAAGCTAAATGGAAAGGCATCCTTCTGAAGATTTAGCCAAGATTCGCAATTGAATTACTTAACCGTTATGGACACTTAGAACACAATGTACTAATGATATTTTTTCATTGAGCTTACAGAAAATTTTTAAAGGTACTTGAAAAAAATAAATTAGATATCCTTGCAATTAAACAAAAACCAGCAGCTGGATGCTTAAACGATAGATAGGAAAGCATTAACACTAACATAGACAAAGAAAATTAAATTCATATAAATGTGTCATTTCCTTATTTAAAGGTATTGAGCAAAGCTATAGTAAAATAAAAAAGTTAAAAAATGCTACAACCTAAAATCAGATGTTTAAACTTGACATTTATCTAGAGGATACTTTACTTTTATCACGCTCTTTTGGCCTTACTTCTAAGTAATTAAAGGGAGAAATAAAGTTTCTAAACTTCCTTAACAAATATCCATATTGTGATGCACTTTCTGGACTGGATGATTCAGAACCACTGGTGTGTAAAATGTATTTTCGCAATTTATCAATTTAGGAAGGCTACCAAGACTTTAACGTGATTAGTGTCACAAGTAGCTCTTGTTAATGAGCTTTTCCTAATCTGATTCAGGTCAAGAGTATACTAAGATCTATAATGATCCAGGACTACATGGATAAGTGGTTGCTTCCATATATTGAACAAAGATCTGTGACAAATTTGTAGGTTTATTTAATAATTGGAATCTAAAAATCTTAGTGTCATTAAAACGTCGTGTGTGTCTGTGAACACCATTTATGATAGTGATTAAATTTGTATGATGGTTTTGTATGATTCAGCCATATTCTAAATTTGTAATCTAATCTATATAATTAATAAAATGAAGAGTTTGTTTACCTGTCATGAGCATTGAACTTTATCTACCGCATGAAGAAGTCTAACATTTAAAAATATTAGTAGTCCCTGTGCACGGACGTGTGCACCTCGAAGCAGGAATTTAAAAATGTTGACTAGATTTGTTTGAATTAATTAAAATCTGGGTTGGAAGAAAAACAACATTAGAATATATATAAATGAATTGTTGTTTCTCTGTTACTCTTTAACGCAAAAACAAATTACACAATATTATCTTTAGATCTTGTATGGACATAGCTCGGATGACCAATTTACGTGGAGGCCTAGGCTAATTAATATTTATATCCACCATTTTGTTTCAAGGTGGCCGCTATCAAACACTACCTTTTGGCTTTCTTATCATCTTCTGTTTATCGGATTTTCATTGGAGAAACTTAAAAAGGTTCCTAGAATTGAATACGTAATATAAAACATCCCGCGCGAAGAACGGGTAATTAGCCAATAAATTATAATTTTATACTAGCTAAATTATTAGTTATTTGTAAATAAGATATTTCATTAAGGAATACGTTTATTGTCATCTATGAAATTTAAGAATAATATATATAACTAGCCAATAGATCGTGCTTTACTCAGGTCTCGTATCTTTTTACATTTTGAAACTATTCAAAAACTACCTCCTTTCTGTTTCACCCTCTTAGGAGTTGAATTTAGGAAATTCCAAAAAAACTTTCGCCCGTTACCTAGAAAAACCTTCCCTGTCAAGTTTCATATCTCGAGGTCAAGTGGTTAGGAAGATACGGAAAACTCACCGCATCCCCACTTCACTCCCTTAGAGAATGAATGTATAATATCAAAAAGCCTCAGTCTCGCTACCTAAAATTAACCTCCTTGCCAAGTTTCACGGTTCCAGCTCTAGTGGTTTGGATGTTAAAGGAAAAAAACCACCTCCTTCCACTTCATCAAGTCAGGAGTTGAAATTCTAAAAATACCAAAAAAACCTCGGTGGCTTGGAAGATCAGAAAAAACTACCGCCTCAGGCGCTGAGTTTCGAATAGTACCAAAAACACATCTGGCTCATTTCCTAAAAGGAACTTCACTGCCAAGTTTCATTAGTTTGGAAGATACGGAAAAACCACACCCTCCACGTTTCACCTCTCATGGATTGAATTTCAAAAAATTCCAAAAAACCTCTGGCCCGTTAAATTAAAAGACGCGCCATGTCAAGTTCCATTTTCCATATCAAGCAGTTTGGAAGATACGGAAAACCACTCACTCTCTCCTTCACCATCTTAGGGATTGAATTTAAAAAAATAATATAAAAATCCAAAAGCCTATGGCCCGTTTCCTAAAAAGAGCCGCACTGCCGAGTTTAATTTTTCCAGCTTAAGCGATTAAGAAGATACGTTTATACCTTTAAAAAAGTTACAACCCCTATTTCACCCTCTTATGGATTGAATTTTGCAACACTCCTTATCGGATGCCTACCACCTGAAACGGCCTAAAAGGAACCTTTCTGCCGACTTTCCAGATTAGGCCTACAGGTTTGGAAGCTATGATAGTGATTGAGTCAGGTTTTTCGTCTGTATAGGGTTTTATATTTTATATTTATTAGTTTGTATATAGTTTACACCACGGATATAAGCTTTCTGGTGTAAAAATAGAGAAAGGGAAGGAGATGGGTGAAATACCAATGCCACTCTTCCACCACCCCTCCATGGAAATTTCTAGGCACGCCAGTGATCCAAAGAGAAATAATATTTTAGTAGGTTGGTTGTTTTGAATTCAGAGATCCTTATAAAGGATGGTTTCTGTACTTATGTATTCGCTTATAACAATATAATCACTAGATATATTTGAATGCGGTATTTTTTAAATGTTATGTTGAGTTTCTCTAGAAAGGTTATAAGCTATTTAAAAACCATATATATATTGAGGGAGCTGAGCAGTGACGTTAAAGAGAATACAAGAGTTTTATATATACTGTGGGGTGGCAAAAACGAGGACTGTTACAAGTGCATATACTGTTATGATTCCAGGAATAAATCATACTCGATGATATAAAATTCAAGATAAGTTCGGAGATTCCGGGTTCAATCGACAACCTACAACTACATGCAATTGTAATTAAAAATATGACACATGGTTAATGTGAACTTTTGAATCGATTGTCATTATGCATTCCGAAAATAGGCCTACTATACAAAGAACTTTCAAAGTGCTACGTTAAAGGGCATCACGTATATCAAAAATACCGTAGACGGAATCCCAAAGATGGGGGGCGTTCAGCAACAATCTGTTTTTGAGCGTTGGAGAGAGACAATCGTTCCAATTATCGCACTAATGTGGACCTGTGTATTTTCATAAAATCATAAAGTATGCGGTAGCAAGGCGTCAGGGTATGCAGGATAATCTTAGCTATGCCAAAAGCTTTTTTAAAAAGAGAGAAAACATCCCTTTACATGAAACAGATGTAAAATTGAACTTTTAATGGTCATTTTTTAAAATCGTAGTGACATGTTGGCAAGCGCGCGAAGTAAATGTGTCGGTTCCTTCTGGCAAAATAAGCTGATACCTTTCCGCCTAACGCACCCGTAGAATTAAGCCTGCTGGTAGCTAAGAGGGTAATGAGCACGAACATATTCATCTCAGCCATTGAAGGCGATTAGTAAGCCGGCCATCCATGACTCATGAGTGTTACATTCTGAACATACAGAGTGTGTTTCAAAGGTTTATTTCAGTTAAGATTAGTTTAGTTTTTTTAGTGTTACTTGAATTTTATTATTTTATTGAGTTGTTTTAAATTTAGTATTATATTATATATTAGTAATGTTTTAGGATTTAGTGCATGTACCGTAAAAAAATAAATGGGATACTCTGTAGACATCAACAATGACTCTTTCAATTTAGTTGACTTTTTGTTAAATAATTCTATTGAGGTTTTGTATTTTGAATGAAAAGTGATTTAAAAGGGAAAATAGCAAGAACCAAATTATATATTTCACAGACGGTATAGCAATAAATAAATAAATAAAAATGATTTTATTATTATTATCATTATTATTACTACTATACCATATCATTGATTTATCGTGTAGAAGTTCTGCCTATAATATTTAAATCTACAATATTCTGATTTATTTTTTGCACATTGCTACTGATTTTAAAATATGTATGCTTTACTACTCTCTAGTTATTTGTTATTATTGATATATTTTATCCCTATCATTATTATTTACTATTTTTTCTTAACTATTCATCAGTATATATAATTATTTGGCTATTATTTTTTATCTTAGTTTCTCGTGTAAATATATGTATTTGTAAGGTACTTGTGTACTTTTCAGTGCTGGCCTGTTAAAGGTCCTACGACTGTTGGCCAGAATTATAATAAAGGAAATTGAAATGGAAAAATATTATTATTATTATTATTATTAGTAGTAGTAGTAGTAGTAATAGTAGTAGTAGTAGTAGTAGTAGTACTGTATTATATAACTTAACGAAAATTCCATTTTCGACATCATTAAGTGTGTTCCTTTATGAGTGTTCATGCCTCAGCTTACCCAAAAAGTATCATCACTCTTCGCCACTGTAGGTATGTATGTATGTAAGTATATCAATAAGGGCGGTGATCGAGGGACGTTTAGTATTAATTTGACCAATAAATGGGAACCATTTAACTGTCCATCCTGAAAATGTAAAATGTGTATATTTCACAACAAGTAATGACACTATCGTCACTAACAACCCATGCATTACACCATTAATAACCACCTCCTTAAAATTGTACACTTAAGATCCCTTTGCATACTTAAATTGAGGTTGCTTCATGTAATGCTCAGATAATTAAGAATTTCCAGTGTCGAAAGAATGGTTTTTCTGTTGAGGAACCCCCCGTAGTAATGCCTTAAGCCGGCTATATACCATACACTTGAATAACACAGGGTGCTAGTATTTGAGAACGCGTCTCCATGTCGTCAAAGGTCCAACTTTATTTGAAAACTTACACACCGTGGATGACGTAACCCACTCATCCTACAAATTAGTTTTCAAATCATTGGGACACTTAGAGTATGACTCGCATGACTCACAATGGTGTAGTACTTAATAAAAGGCTGCTTTGTGTCGATCTTCTTCCTCACTCAAATATTTGCTCTCTATCATACTAATATTTTTAACGTGACTGATCCTCTTAAGCTGTGGCTCGTCCATAGGAAAATTATGTCAGAAGATATTGAACATAGAATCAAAACAGATCACTCTAAAGACAATTTGGACTTGAATGGATTTTTTTTTAAATGCATGTCAGAGTGAACTCAACCAAATTGAAGGGTCTCTCTTGGACAAGACCGCGAAAGACTTGGGTCTTACTATAACTGACAATTCGTAGCTATTTATATTCTGTAGATAAGTACTATTTGATAGAGGCGACAAACGACAAGCCAATTCTATTACAAACTTTAAATATAAACAAGCCTCTTTTGAACACAGAACAACTTACAATAGAAATAAAGGTATTATAGAGTGTTCAAGATCCAGTAGGAAAAATGTTCTTTTAAAAATGCGCTAGGAGGTAAAGGAAATACTTTAATATAATTAATTTATTCTTGGCCAAACTTAGGTATAAGGAATTTTGTTTGTTTTTGCTGTGGCTTCATCGGGTATACCCACTACTTTGTTAGACGAGGGAAGAACAGTGTATGGCATATTTGTATTAACATTGTATTTTTTCAACGACCAAATTGTCATGTGCAACATATCGAAGCAAAGTTTTAAATTAAAATTACTGAAAAAATTATTTCTTATA
Source organism: Timema monikensis (assembly GCA_902151445.1). NCBI lineage: Eukaryota > Metazoa > Arthropoda > Insecta > Phasmatodea > Timematidae > Timema > Timema monikensis. The sequence goes on from CABFVZ010000375.1 coordinate 31,348, forward strand.
TTATGGAATAAAATTATTAAATTAAAATTAAATTATGTTGCATAATACCTCAATTGAAGATTTAAATAGAGCTTTTGAGAGATCTCAGAAACCACAATTTTCTCATAGGAGGCGTGATTGTATTTTTCTCAGGAGATTTCCGACAAACTCAACCGGCAGTATGATTCACTATAGGTCGTTCCACTCTTAAATTGCAATAAAGGTCTTATCGTATCCAGAAGTGATTGAGCATTTTATATTCGAAACTTAGCAAGCAACCAAAAGCTTAAACACTTTGTTTGCCATACATTTGAAGTTTGGCTTGTATCAATGATTGTGTATTATTTTTATAATTATTATCATTATCATCATCATCATTATATTAAACCCGCTTTAAATATACACTGCACAAAATCACTTGCAATCACCTGCGGTGAATAGGTCGGAGTTTGAATTCTGGCATGTCGAACTGAAGATGGTTTTTACAAGTCAGTTAAACAAATGGGTTTTCCCACCTCTATCCATGCGAATGTTTGTGTATTTTATTAAATAATACTTAACTAATCCATACTTCATTAGATTGTTTATAATACAATAAGTTGTTTATAACCTTAGTTTAACATTCGATAACTATTACAGCTAAACACCATACACCATACAGGCCTGCACCAAAATTATGGGCGAAACAAAACACTAATAGCAAGTTAAGAAGAGTCCACACAGCCAACTTATACCAGATGTATGATTAAGGGGAGTTGATCTTGGATGCATATTGTGTTTGTTTCCTATTATATATTTATATCCATCTTTCCTGTTTCTACTTCCAAATATAACAAAAAGTATCCCAAGGAACAATGGACCCAGTTTCCGGTCATCCACCTTAAAGGACATGTGCTTCGGTTGGGGCATCAAACACATGACCCCTAGTCCGTACCACCCCGGCCACAATCATGTCGAGCACTTTAACAGGAGTCTCGAGGCTGCTCTTACCATTTTTCATTGTCATGTGCAGAATAAGTGGGACTAGGCTAGGATTTTAACTCTATTATGAATATACTGATGTCTCTTCGGCTTTTGTTTGTTTGGGCTGAGAGCTCAATCATACTCTTCTGGTTATCTTGGATGTCCACCTGTCATTGGCTTGACTCTCCACAACATTTCCCACTTTCAAATCATTTCCCAACATTGGAGGGGCTGATCACGTCCAGGAAAACTTTGGACCGCGACTGTCGGTCGTGGCGGTCAACAATTCCTATGAAACTCCACCTCAAGACAGACTAGAATTTAACCCAGTTTATTGGTCAAAAATGGAGAGAAGTACTTGCATACAAGTGTTAAAAACTATTAGTGTATAGATGAAAGATAGGAAAAAACTCAATGGTAGAGTATACCTGGTCAAAATATTTGGCCATATACTTGGTACTAGATCCAGGCCATCGATTCAGGCATAATTAGTGAAAAATTAAGTGAGACTACTAATAATATAACATTATCTATGGTTATAATAGTTTTAAAATAAACTTCATTGACAAATAATTCAGCCTATGCATTGTTTTCAAATAAAAAGTGATTTTATTTTTGTGTGAATAAATAATATTAATTATAATAGTAGAGATACTTTTGCTTTTGCCATTGTTTAGATTGTTCTAGGCAAGACCTCGACAAATGAAAACGACAAATAATGACGTTTTAAAATCTAGTTAATGTACACGCTTTTGCGTGGAGGAAGTGTGTTACAATATTGAGGGAAAACATCCTCAGTACACTCAATCAGGATTCGAGACCCGACACTGGCAAACCAGACTAGATGGATACAACATATTATTCAAAACAGGTCTTTGATTTTAATTACTTTTTTTAGCACAGTTTTTTCTATACGTTCGGGTTATACACTTATGTACTAATTACGCTAGTAGTTTTAGGAATTTGGAAGGTTATATTTAGAGGAAGTATAGCCGCACTTATATGTTACTGTGTCACCTGACACATGAATTAGATTAGTGCTAGGACACTTTAATATGACTTTACTTTTAGCACCACATCTTTCTACCATTGGTCTATGTAGGCCTACTAATTGCCTACTAATTACACTAATGTGTTAGGGATGAGTAAGGTTGAATTTAGAGGAAGTATACCTGGATTTGCGTCTAGGAGGAATGGAATACCATTTAGGAAAAAAAAACCTTAGTACACCCGAATAAGATTCAAATCCCGATCTCTCCGTCATCAGCAGTCCAGTCTATTATGAGAATACGGCCTTGGACTAGTGGTTAGCTTATCAAAGGTCCCGAGATCACCTTTCGTTTCTCCACTTTACGCCACTTATTCTATTTTTGTCTATATATCTTATATTTATTCCTTGAATTCAATACTTATGTCCCCACCCTTAGTGAAAAAATTGTAAAATAAAAAATATATTTTTTATATTAAACTATTTAATTTTACTATAACATTACCGATTATGATCTATCAAGGTTAGCTTAGTCAAACTCAAATATTATTTCAAAGTACTTGATAATATTCGCGAGCTTAGAAGAATCCAAGGTTTTTAAATTATTTTTTAGCACCGTGTATTAGTTCCAAATCTGGACAAAACGCATACCACAGCGAACTAATAGAACAGCAGATCCCAAGAGGAAACTAACGCTCTCTACATGCATTAAAATATTCTATTAACTAGGTACCTTTGCATTACCTGTTAGATAGCCGGTAAGTTTTTGTGTGAAAAAGCGATGGTGCTGAGCTCTACATTGTTCTGTGTGGCTCTGTTAGTACATACCTCTTTGAATAGTAATGAAATGAATCGGTCATTTTTGAGCATCTACGACCTAATATTTTAATTAAATATAGCTGGGTCTATATGTGAAATTTATAATTGTTACAAGTACATTATTTCATTTAAAACGGGTCCAAATCGATAGGCACATTTGGTTTTGATCTTTGTAAATATATGGAATATCTCATTTCCAGATGGAACTGTGGCAGTGGCAGTGGCAGTGGAACTGGGAGGGGATGTGGGTGGCATTGCCTTCACTTGAATAAACTTGCCTCCTGTAGATTTGTTTCTCTCCCATATGATATTCTTAAATATGGAGCTGAAAGATGGCCTTGTATCATTCTACAAATAACTTTTGGAAGCATAACATTTTCTAAAAATTCCAGTCGAGGCCCACTTCAATTAACTTATAAAGGCATCCAATCCTCAAAACTACCAGGGGAAGACAAATAACCAATGCATAAAACAATTCCAGGCAAGGACCATTATAAATAGCTTTTTTAGAAGTGTTTCTCAAAGTTTGGTCCATGATGATCTAGCAAGTGGTACGCAGGAGCACAGGAAGTTTAGTAATAATTATAATTTAAACAATATTGATTACACATAATATAAACATTTGAAATGCAAAATATTAAATATTCATACAATGCTGTATTTATACTATTGGTATACATAACTCACATAGATAGAGAAGTTTGAACCAACCTTAAGTCAACAAATCTTAACGACACATTTATCAAATAATTATGAGTTTTAGAGTGTCAAAAAGAACCAGAATACTATTTTATACTTAATTCAATGTAATTATATTAATTTTCAATATTTCGTTTAGTGACTTAATTTTGTCTTGTATAATAGTACTATTAAAGATTATTGCCTAAAATAAAATTTCCTAAAAATAATGTTTATCCTGTATGATTTTTAAACTGCCTCCTCCCCCCTATTCTTAGTCTTTGGCACCGCGGTGATTTCCAGTGTGCATACGTTTCATTTGTTGGTCATCAATTACCAAAACTTTGGGAAACACTTCTCTAAAGGCATCCAATTTACAAACATTTGCTGGGGGAAGGTACCTGAATTCCCCCTTTGCTTGATGACCAATGCACCTCGAAATCCCCCTTTTTTTCTGATTGCCTTCACTAGACAAATAAGGTTCCGCTGCCACTACATCACTTAAAACTGATCTAGAGCTATACTTGGTTAAATCATTTGAAATATATGAAATATTCTTACATTTAAAAATAAATGGTACGGAACTCCGCACGGACATTCTGTCTCTATGGTTTAAAAATGAATATATTTACTCAAAACTCGTAATATAATAAACACTAGTGAACCCGAGAACAAATTGTGCTTTACATAAGTAAAACATTTTTTGACTCACGGGTTTAAATTTTATAATTTTATTTTTATTGAATTAACGTCTTCATTTATACATTTGTACCAATAAAAAATATAGATATTAGGCCTCCAAGGGTCAACAATTCGTTTTAAAATTTTGATTTCCGGTTAAAATTTTCGGCATTTTATTAGGGGATTCACATTACTATTAAACTTCCCATTTATAAATTTTGACCAATAAAATAGGTGATTCTTGACTATTGATTCTAAAATGAGAGAGATAGATCATTGCTGTACCAGTGGCGGACCCAGGGGTGGGGCGTGGGACGCGCGCGCACCCCTTCAATAAATTAAACCAATTACATAAATGTTAAAGTCACTACTAGTTTTATTGTCATGTCATATTATCTCACTAACCAAATTTAATTTTTTTAGCTGTTATTGGTAATATTATTTAATAATAAATTTACGGTAATTATTATTAATAATAACTCGCCTCGGTGGCGTAGTTGGCTATCGCGCTAGTCGTGTTGAGCCCGACTTCTGAGGACGTGGAGATCGAGGTTCGAATCTCGGTCAGGTGAACTGGGGGGTTCCTAAATTGTTTTCCACTCTCCCTCCACGCAAATGCGGGTTCACTTCCTCTAATTCAACCTTCCCAATTCCTAATCTATTAGCATAATTAGTACTTAAAGCGCATAACCCGAACAGGTAGTAAGACGCGGTGCTAAATAATAATAATAATAATAATAATAATAATAATAATAATAATAAATAAAACAATCACATTAAATATTAAAATGGTGAAAATAAGCATTATAGAAATTACCCAAATTTAAGTTGCGCACCTCTCACCTTGTCGCACAAACATTGTTTATGTTTAAATTTATTTTATCATTTTTATTATTACTATTTCAATGCTTAATAATAAATAAATATCTTTAAAATAATGTATTTTTAAAAAACGTGCTTTAAATAAAATCTCTGAATAACACCACACACATAGCGTGTTAGTATGACTTAGTGGTAAAATTCCGATTTAGAATGAGAAGTAACTAGCTATACTATAGAGTGGAGTTAAAGTTCGATTGTTAAAAAATCTGAATAATTCCATATATTTTGTCTAGTTGATTGAATAGTTAAAAATATATTTATATAATAATTATTATAATGTTTAAACTTATTTACCTCTTAATAATCGCTATTTGTTGATGCTCTTATTATTTGCTTTTAATAAATTTCAATAATAATTGCAAACATAGAGTTATACTCTTCATTAGAGGACTATTCTCAAGTTTAGTGCTATACTGAAAAATTACTTAAAGATTTACACTCAAATTTTGAAATATTTTTATGTCAACATTTCTTGAGGTACTATCCCCCCCTTCCCTCCCAACCCAATCCTGATGGGAGCACCCAAGTCCCTACCCCACTCACGAAAGTCCTGGATTAAACCCTGTGCTGTACAAACATTTCCCTTAAGAGGTTAAAGGAAAAACATCAACTTCTTGAAAGACTTACTTATATTTAATTACTCTATGACATTAAAGAACTATTGCGTTAAAACTTAAATAGTATCTCTTCACAACTAAAGTTCACAAAATTGTATTAATATATGTGCCAATATCTCAGAAACTGTTGGTTTTATAAAAATATATTTCAAAAAAATATTTTTATTTTTAAGAGTACTAAAATTGTTAAGTGATAAGTTATCTAGTATCTCAAATAGTTGCAGAGATATAGAAATTCTTGCTTTTGTAAGGAACCTTAAAAGTCATTTTCATGGAAAAATGAAAACGAAATGCCATTTTGTTTATAATCTTAATCAACGCTTAGATACGAATTTTAATCAAATTCGTTATAGCCGATTTTTAGAAAATGGAATTTTTCTCTTTTCATCCTTTAGTAAACTGCTATTAATTTTAGGGTTCGACAGACACACAGACACACAAAAAGACGGCATTTCAAAAAAATACTTTTTAGGTTTAGGGTGGTCATGAAACGTTGACATCCTTCAACATCTCGGGTTAGATTTTTATGATGGTCATTATACTTTACCTTAAAGTGTTGGAAAAGTAAAAAAAAAAAAAAAATATATGTATATAAATATCCGTATGGTTTGAAAACTATTGGTTTTATAAAAATATATTTCAAGTAAAAGATGTTTACTATAAATACATCTACATGTATCCAATGATACATAATTTCAGATCTCAAAGACTTACGGAGATAAAATTAAAAGTTAGAATTTAAGCATCAGACCAGAACACTTAAAGTCTTACTGACGAAAAATTTAGGGAATCCGTTAGGTTTATAATATTGATCAAAGTTTAGAAATAAAATTTAATCAAAATCGTTAAAACTGATTGTAATGTTTCTAAATTAGTTTAGTTTTATAGGTTCTCTTAGCAGAGTCTGCTATACTATTTATTTTACATGACATCAATAAATAATTACATTTAAATACAACTTCCTAGTTCACTGCTACCAAACACAATAATGATCACCAACATATGTTTTTGCTATGTCATGGATTACAGATATCACAGCACTGTTCAAGGTATTAAAGTTAAGGTCCAATCACTGAACATTCCAATATCTCCTTCTTCCTGTCTTCCCTTAGTATGGTGAGTATATGAGCCTTCTGGGTGGTCGAATGGTCCGTCGTGGTTTTTCTTCCGCAGTCTCCTGTTGTCTTGCTCCTGTATCCTTCCTGTCTTTTGAATTTGATTGATGTGCACCTCCTAATGTCCCTGAGGATCCCCCCTGCATGTCTTGACTCGACCCATCACCATTGATGGGGCTAGGTGTGGGCAATAACCGAGTGATCCTCTGTACCGATGTCCTGTTCCACCCTATGAATAGGAAAATCAGGCGGATATGGCATGGCCCAACGGGACTCCTTGGGGGATGATATATTCTGACTGCTACAAGGTAATGCCGCAGTCATTTGGCTCAAATGATGTTTCACTACAGCTCCTGAGCCTAACTTAACTAAGTATAGTCTTTCACCCAACCTCTTGTGAATTATAGAATTTTCCCAAACAACTTTGTTTTGTTTAAAAACTTTCACCAAAACACTTTCATTTACATTACAAATGATTTTCCTTCTTCCAGAATATCTTCGCTGTATTCCTTGCTTATAGGATACATGGGCCCTTATTTCCTTAATGCTTTGATTGTTTTGACCATCCGTTCTATTTTTTATGACATCCAATGGTGTTCGCAAAGCTTTACCCATAATCAACATCGCTGGGGCAACCCCAGTGGTTAGCTGAGGGGTATTCCTGTAATACATTAGAAACTCTGTCAAGGCCACATGAACATCTTTTCCCACAAGAATGGCCCTCTTGATGGATCGTTTAAGCTGGCCAACACAATTTTCCGCTTACCCATTGGTTTGTGGGAAATGTGGTGCACTTGCGCTATATTTTATGCCATGTAAGTCACAAAAATCAGTATATTCTTTTGAACGAACAAGTTGACTGCCATTATCTGATACAATAAGTTCCAGTAATCCAAATCGAGCAAATAAAACCATCAGGGCTCGAATTGTGGCTGTTGTAGCTACTGACAGCATTTGGCAAATTTCTATCCACTTAGAATGAGCGTAGATTATCATCAAATAGGTTTTACCATTTATAGATCCCAAAAAATCTAAGTGTATACGGCTCCAGGGCTTTTCTGGCCATGGCCATGGAATAAGCTCACACCTGTCAGGGGAACCTTGTACTTTCTGGCATGGACCACAGCCTAAAACCAAATAATCAATCTCTTTGCCATGTCCTGGCCACCAAAAGTAATTTTTGGCCATAAGTTTGGTTTTAATTATTCCAAAATGTGGCTTATGCATTTCTTCCAAGACCTTATTTCGTAAAGCTAAAGGAATTACCATTCTGTGTCCTCGGAAAAGGCATTCTTGATATAATTCACTAGATACTGACTGAAATGACTTAAGCTCCCTGTCCACCAATTTAGGCCACGCTATTTGAATTAACTTTATCACTTTACTCAAGATTTTATCTTTAACACTCTCTGAAGCAACCAGTTTTTTTATTCATATATTCAGTGCCTTCTGCATAATTAAAGAAGTTCACTATAAGATCTTGTGGTGGATCATCCTTACTGATGCTTCGAGACAAATAATCAGCACAATCTTCCCTTTAAGATACATATCTGATCTCACAGTTGAAGCTTGACAAAATTGCTGCAAAGTTTTTCAATCGATTTGCTGATAAGACAGGAATTACACGCTTGGGGCCAAAGATTTTAGTGAGTGGTTTATGGTCTGTCTCCAAAATAAACTTTCCCATATAAAGATACTGTGAAAACTTAAGTACTCCATAAACTAGGGCCAAGGCCTCCTTGTGGATCTGAGGGTAGTTCTTCTCTGTTTGTGTCAAGACTCTAAATGCAAATGTGACAGGGCGTATAGCCCCTTCCTTGGTCTTTTGGCTAAGTACTGCTGGGATTCCCCTAGGACTTGCATCAGTAGACAGAATCAGCTCTAGATCCAGATTATAGTGATCCAAAACAGGGGCTGAGGTGAGTGCACTTTTAATTTGATTAAACGCATGATTAGATTCCCAGGTCCACTTCCATGGAACCCCCTTTTTAAGCAGTTCATACAAAGGATTTAAGATGACAGAAGCCCCTTTCAAGAATCTCCTGTAATATTCTACCATACCTAGAAATGACTTTAATTCACTGACTGGTTTTGGTGTTTCAGCCTCTAGTACTGGTTTGACCAGATTTTGGTCTAATTTCAAATCATCTTTCCCAACTATGTAGCCTAAAATTTTTATTTATGATTGTTGAAACACACACTTGGTTATATTAGCAGTCAATCCACATTCCCTGAGCCTGGACAGTACCATATTTAAACTTTCATTATGTTCCTCTATTGTATGACCCCCTACCACAATGCCAGCTTGCCAAAGCACTACTCCTTCAATGCCTGCTACAGCAGTTTTCATGCTATGCTGAAACTCTTAAGGGGCTGGAGAAATACCCAAAGGACATCTATTATAACAAAATAGACCTTTATGGGTACTAATAGTAACTAGTTCTTTGGAGTCCTCAGTTAATTCAATTTGTTGAAAGGCATTTTTGAGGTCAATTTTGGTAAAAGTAGTAGACGCTTGCATTGAGTAAAATATATCATTTACATGAGGTAGGGGATGCCTGTCTACTTCTAAATATAGGTTAAGTGTTACTTTATAGTCACCACATAATCTAACAGAGCCATCAGGCTTCACTAGAGGCACTATTGGTGTTCCCCACTTACTATATTTAATTGGAGATATAACACCTGCATCTTGACGCCTCTTAAGTTATAGCTCTACTTTAGGTTTTAAAGCAAATGGAATGTTTTTTGGTTTGAAAAACTTTGATTCTGCCCCTGGCTTCAACTTGAGGGACATTTTTGCTTTATCAAAGGTGCCCGATTTGTCGGTAAAAACCTTTGAGTACATCTGAATCATTTTATTTTTGAGGTCAACACTTGGCATCATTACTTGGTTCACGTGACTTAACTTGAAACCAAAGACATCTATGAAGTCGCTCTCTAAAATAAGAGGGCCCCCATTAAGTATTACATGGAAATCTATCTGTTTTACCTGCCCTTTAAAATCAACTGGAAGTGAACATCTGCCTAACGGAATTATTTGCAGGTCTTCAGTATAGAATTTATCTCTATCATTTTTATTTATAATTCGTACATCCTAGAAACGTTTCTTGTATTACCTTTCTGACATAGCACTGCAGGTAGCCCCAGTGTCTAGCTGTCCAATCATTTGAACACCATTTAGTGTAACCTCAATACTGAGTGGTAACTTCTCAGTATCAGAGTGATTGAAGTTAAAAAAACTAAATATTTCCTGTCCTCCCTCTCTTTCCTCTGTTTCCATAAGGTTAGAGGTGACCCGCTTGAATTTTGAAGGACACATTCTATTTAAGTGCCCCCTACATTTACAAATGGCACAAATATAATTGCCGAACCTGCACTGTGCTGTTGAGTGATTTGTATAACCGCAAACAGCACAAGGAGAACAGGGATCAAAATTCTGTTTGGGAGGACGATTATTTCTGCCCTGTTGACCAATGGCCATTTTGAATATTTCGGGTTTCCTTTTAACATCTATATCTTTGAAAAATGTGTTTGCAGCAATCAACTGCTGAGCGATCTTTCTAGCTTTGCTTATCGTTAACTTCGTGGGGTCCTCGGTAAACAAGCGTTCTTTAACTTTGTCTTGTATACCCATCACAAATTTGTCAAGAAGAGCAAAATCTAGGTGTGTTCCAAACGTGCAACTGAAAGCCAGATGCTGAACTCTAGCGGCAAGTCTGCTACTGATTCATTAGGCCCATAACATGCACTATAAAATTCAGATCTTTCCTTAAAAACCGAAACCACAGGTGAATAATGTGCATTTAACAAAGCTATCAAATCCACCATAAATCTATTAACAACTTAAAAGCAACCTGATTTAGATGACTCAGTAGCGTTTCACACTCTTTAGCTTCCAATCCATTAATCTTAATAAAATTCGCCAAATTACTCTTGAAAATATCCCGGTCGTCCTCAACGGGATTAAATTCTTTAAGATGCCCAATATAACCAGCCATGGCTGACATTGATCTTAACGAACTAAGTTACTTGAATCCCATCCTCGTCACCAATATAATATTTCTAAATTAGTTTAGTTTTATAGGTTCTCTTAGCAGAGTCTACTATACTATTTATTTTACATGGCATCAATAAATAATTACATTTAAACACAACTTCCTAGTTCACTGCTACCAAACACAATGATAATCACCAACATATGTTTTTGCTATGTCATGGGTTACAGATATCACAGCACTGTTCAAGGTATTAAAGTTAAGGTCCAATCGCTGAACATTCCACCGATTTTGGTAAAATCGATTTTTTCTCTTTCCATCCTTAAGGGAACTACCCTTAATTTTAGGGTTGGATATCCAATTCCAAACATTTCTTGGGATAACTCCATGAAATCTCTGGATACAAAGTTTTAGCCCAAACGGTAAAATAGTTTAGGATCTAGCCCGAGGTACAAACTGACTGACAGATAGACGGCATTGCGAAAACCACTTTCTCTCGAAGGATCATGAAACGTCGACATACGTCAAAATCTCGAGTTCAATTTTTTGACGATCACAATACTACCTGTAAGGTAGCGGGAAACTAAAAATATTGATATTGGGTCCCCAAGGATCAACACTTCGTATTAAAATGTCTACTTCCGGTTTAAAAATTTCAACATTTTATTAGGGGTTACACATCTTATGCTTATTTAATTGCTATTAAATTTCTCAATTATAAATTTTTACCAATAAAATAGGGAAACATTGACTATTGAATCTAAAATGGTAGAGACATATCATTGCTGTACAAAAATTTCCCCTAAGGGGTTGAAAGAAAGAGAACACACACTTTTTGAGAGAATTTCTTATTTCTTACTCTATGCTATTAGAGAATTATTGCTTTAAAAATGAGTAGTTTATCTTTACAACTAAAACTCACAAAATATTATCAATATGTATATTTGTCAATATCTCAGAAACTGTTGGTTTTATAAAAATATAGTCCATATAAAATTGATTATTTTTATTAGTACTACAATTTTGCAATAATAAGTTATTTAGTATCTCAAATAGTTGCGGAGATACGGAAATTTCCACTGCTGTAAAGTACCTTAAAATTCATTTTCATGGGAAAACGAAAATAGCCAGTTTAATTATTATAATCTTAATCAACGCCTTGATTCGAGTTTTAATCTAAATCGTTAGAGCCGATTTTGAGAAAATAATTTTTTCTCTTTTCGCTTTTTATTTAACTACTCTTAATTTTAGGGTTAAACAGACACACAGACATTGTATTGTAAATACCACTTTTTAGGGCTTAGGAGTTATGAGACGTCAATATCCATCAACATTTCGGTTTAGATTTTTTCTAGGGTTGCAATACTTTACCTTTAGTGTTCGAAAAGTTAAAATATACATATATTTGTGTATAGCTTGAAAGTAGTTTGTTTTATAAAAATATGTTTCTCATAAGAGATTTGTATTATAAATAGATCTACATATTTTCAATGATAAGTAATTCAATATCTCAAATAGTTTTGTAGATATGATAAAAAATGAAAATTTACGCATCAGACCGGAACCCTTAAAGTCATTTTGCCGAAATATTGAGAGTAGCCATTTTGTTTTTAATATTCATAAATGTTTTGAAATGAAATTTAATCAAAATTGTTAGAGCTGATGATAAAATCTTTTTTTCTCTTTCCACCCTTCAGTAAACTACCCTTAATTTTAGGGTTGAATATCGAATTCTTAAAACGCCTTGGGGCAACCCTATCAAAACCCTGTATACCAAGTTTTAGCCAGATCGGTAAAACAGTTTAGGCTCTAGTGGGGGGAAGGGTCATGAAACGTCGAGATTCATCAAATCTCATGTTCGATTTTTTTGACTATCACAATACTTTATCTGCCTGTAAGACAGCTAGAAAGTAAATATGTATTACTGAGAACAGGAATGATAAATTTGGCTTATAAGTTATCTGAATTAATATATTGTGTCATTAATGTTTCAAAAGCTTCATTAACAAATACACACTTGAATGTTATTATTATTATTACTAAAACTAGCACCGCGTCTTACTACCCGTTCGGGTTATACCCACTTACGCTAATGTGTAATGGTAGGGTGGTTGTGAGATGAAATGGAGGACCTACAGTTTAACGTGGGAACCGAACCACGGTGGAGACCTGTCATTCCACTCATTCACAAGTTGTTACATCGTATCAGAGGTGAAGGAAGGGTTTGGCAATCAGATAAATCTGTGCCGGGACCAAGGATTGCACCCTGGACCCCCAGCACAGAAGTCCCACACCTTACCCCAATGTTATTATTAACTGCCTTATATGCGTATAACCCGAACGGGTAGTACGATGCGGTGCTAATAATAATAATAACTGCCTTGTAAAACGTACAAATGGCCAGTTAGGAAGGTTTTTCCCTAGAAAAAATAATCAAAAAAGCTGTTTTACTTTCTCGCTATCTTACAGATAGAGAAAGTATTGTGGTCGTCAAAAAAATCGAACTCGAGATTTTGATAAATCTCGACGTTTCATGACCTCCCGAATCCGAAAAAGTGGTTTTTGAATTTCCGTCTGTTTGTACCTCCAACTAGAGCCTAAAATATTTTACCGATTGGGCTAAAACTTGGTATCTAGGCTTTTAGTAGAGTTGCCCCTAGGGTTTTTTGGAATTGGATAGCTAACCTTAAAATTAAAGGTAGTTTACTGTAGGGCAAAGAGAGAAAATATAGATTTTCTCAAAATCGGTTTGGTTAGATTTCATTTCAAATATTTATAAATAGTCCAAACAAAATGGCTACTCTCAATATTTCGGCAAAATGACTTTAAGGGCTCCGGTGTGATATGTAAATTCTCAAAAGAGAAAAAAATATTTTCTCAAAATCGGCTCTAACGATTTAGATTAAAATTCGTATCTAGGCGTTGATTAACATTATAAATAAACTGGCTATTTTCATTTTCCCATGAAAATGACTTTTAGGGTAATTTACAGAGGCAGAAATTTCCGCTTCTCCACAACTATTTGAGATAGTAAATAACTTAGCATTGGAAAATCGGAGTACTATTAAAAAAACATTTTATATGAAATATATTTTAATAAAACCAACAGTTTCTGAAATAATGGTAAATATATTAATACAAATTGTGAGCTTTAGTTGTAAAGAGATACTACCTAAGTTTTAGAGCAATAATTATTTATTGCTATAGAGTAAGAAATGAGCAAGTCTCTCAAAGTTGTATGTTCTCTTTATTTCAACCTCTTAGGGGAAATGTTTGTAGAACAATGACCTATCTCTATCATTTTAGATTTAATAGTGAATATTTACCTATTTTATTGCTCAAAAATTATAAATGAGGAATTTAATTGCAGTGCAATAACCATAAGATGTGCAAACCCTAATAAAATGTCGAAAATTCTAAACTGGAAGTCTACATTTTAATACGAGGGGTTGACCATTGAGGACCCAATATAAATATTTTTACTTTCTCGCTACCTTATTGTGATCATAAAAAAAAATTGAGCTCGAGATTTTGATGGATATCGACGTCTCATGACCCCCGAACCTAAAAAGTGGTTTTCGCAATGCCGTCTGTCTCTCTGTCCATCTTTTTTTTATCAGTCTGTACCTCGAGCTAGAGCCTAAACTATTTTATCAATCGGGCTAAAACTTGGTACCCAGGGTTTTCATAGGTTTACTTCGAAGAATATTTGGAACTGGATATCCAACCCTAAGATTAAGGGCGGGAAGAGAAAAATCGGTTTTATCAAAACAGTTTTTGACGATTTTGATTAAATTTCATTTCTAATTTTTGATCAATATTCCCAACCAAATGGCTACTCTCAACGTTTCGTCAAAATTATTTTAAGGGTTCCGGTCTGATTCGTAGATTATATATTTTAATTTTATCTCCGTAAGTCTTTGAGATATGAATATTACTTATCGCTGCATACATGTGGATCTATTTACAATAAACATCTTTTACTTGAAATATATTTTTATAAATCCAAAAGTTTCCAAGCTATACACAAATATATATTTCTTTTAACTTTGCCAACACTTTAAGGTAAAGTATTACCACCATCAAAAAAATCTAACCCGAGATGTTTGTAGATGTGGACGTTTCATGACCACCCCGAACCTTAAAAAGTGGTTTTTGCAACGCCGTCTCTTTGTGTGCCTGTCTAACCCTAAAATTAATAGCAGTTTACTAAAGGGTGAAAAGAGAAAAATTCCATTTCTCAAAATCGGCTATAACGATTCTATCTTTCTCATTTTAGACTCAATAGTCAATAATTTCCTTTTTTATTGGTCAAAATCTATAAATGAGAAATTTAATAGCAATGCGATAACAATAAGATGTGCATACCCTAAAAAAATGACGAAAATTTTAACCGGAAGTCAAAATTTTAATATGAAGTTTTGACCCTTGGGGACCAAATATGGATATTTTTTATTGGTCCAAACATACAAATGAAAACATTAATTCACTAAAAATAAAATTATGAAATTTAAGACCATCAGACAAAAAAGGTTTTACGTATGTATAGCGCAATTTTTTTCTCTGGTTCGCTGGTGTATATTATATTATGAATTTTGAATAAATATCTCGATTTTTAAACAATAGAGTGAGAAAGTCCGTGCAGAGTTCCATACCATTTTTTTAGCAGTCACGTACCCGACCATATTATGCATTTATGTATTAATTACGCTAATGATTCTAGGTCTTAGGAAAGTTATAATTAGAGGATGTGTACATACACTTGCGTGGAGAGAGACAGTGGAAAATAATTTTTGGAAACACCACCCTCAGTAGCCTACACACGACCGAGATTCGAACCTCGATCTCACCGTCATCGGCAGTCTAGTCTAACATGAGAATAGCACGTTAGACCACGTGGCCACCGATGTGGGTTAAGAATCTAATGCACATATATTATTATTATTATTTTTATTAGCACCACGTCTTACTACCCGTTCGGGTTATACGCACGATATATTAATAATTTTAAGAATAAAAGATGTATGGATGTTGTTGAAGCGAAGGGAGTATGCGAGGATGTCAAGTGTGAATAAAGTTAGTGAGGATGGATTAAGTACGGAGTTGTTTTTTAAGCTATATGAATAGTATTTTGCCTACCCCGTAAGGGAACGGCATGATTAGGTATGTATGTATGTATGTATGTATGATGATTATAAATAAATATTGAAACTAATCATACAAAATATGAATACCACTACACAGAAACATAATTTTGCTTTCAATATAAATGGGTTTTTAAAAATTTGAGAATTCTTGAGAATATTTTATAGTAGATCAATTTTTAACACCAAACTAAGGTTCATTTTATGGTAGAATTATTAATTAGGCCTAGTAAGAGATTATTAGCTGATCATTATACAAAATATGGACCAATAAAAACAGAGGTAGAGGATAACTATATAGTATGCTGTTTATCATTGAAATATAATTTTTCCCCAGTAAAAATATATTGTCTTTAAAGTTAATAAGAAGGAAATAATTATTCCATTTAGATAAACAGTGAAATTTATACTTGAATATTTAGATTGAAAAAAGTTTAACGGTTGTCTTAAAATATAGTAGTTACATATTTAAATAGCTTCTACATTCAAATTGAACTATTTTTACCTTCAGGTTTATGAAAAGACGCCAATACACATTGATTGCAGTGCTTATCTATTTAGGATGTTATTCTTTACATACACAAAACTATGACAATTTTCTATTATAATTCACAACCGAGTTAAACTGTTTATAATGTTTTTTTTTTGTAAATCAATATCATCCAAGCAAAGTTAATGGTATCCACGCAATCATGAATATTTCGTATTATTGATATAATTTCGAAGAATTTATGACTGAACTTTTGAAATATATAGCACATCTACTAGTTTTCTTCAGTATTTTTCTATAATTATATAGTTAAATGAAGGTTGATTTCCAGACAAATTAAACCATTATAATAACTTTATCATAAGATATCATATGAAAATCTTATAAATCATCTGCCCTGTGTACAGGATAAAAACTCACATCATGCTAATGTGGAAACACTTTTACTCACACATGAGCATTGACGCAATAACTTTTTTTTATCTAGGTGGGTAAATGTAATAATGTGCTGTTATAGGGGAGAGCATATTTTTGAGATTAAATAAATATCAGGAAAGTGTAATATTTAACGGTCCATTGTGAATTTTTCTCATTTATTTTAGGCATGCCCCACATTAGAATAAATAAACACAAAACAAATTAAGACAAATTACATTTGATACGGCCCAACTAAAAATTATGAAACACTAAATAATAAAGTAGGTTTCCATACACCTTTGCCCTATATTTGCTACTAGCTATAAAACCACTAACCAGTTTTTCAATTTCAATTTTGTTGAACCTCTCAGGGTATGCATTCAGTAGGCACAGGTGATTTATAGTCTACATTGCCTCATCGGGGAGCGAAGATAGATTTTTTATGCGTCCAAGCATTGAAAACTTTCTTTCTGCAGTAGCTGATGTAGCTAGTATCAATATCAGAGTTTTCAAAATCTCTTCAGTGTATGCTACAATCACTTTTTATTTTTATTATGTTAACTTTGTGAACTTTGAATCTTGCCTCAATTAGATCTTTAAAATATCTAAAAGTTTTATTATATTATTTTGGAGGGGGGTGGGAGTGGGAAATAATATTTTTACCCCCCTCATTTTTTTTGGGGGGGGGGGTAAAATTTACTCTCGTACCTCCCCAGTTCCTGTGCCACTACACATGAATAATGAATTTCAAAGTTTGGAAGAATGAGTAATGTGTAGGAGTGTATAATTTACAAGAAGATAATGATCAATTCCCTAGGATCGACTATTTATCTACACATAGAACTTTACATACAGTCTATATCATGTTACTTGAGAAAAAGTTTATATATTAATCTATAATGCAAACAAAATGGCAATTTTATCTTTAAGTGCTAATTTTCCTTGCAATTATAAGTAGAAAACAAAGTGTTAAAAATTAGACCAATATATTACATAATGGTTAATAAAAGTCAACATGACGTAATTGGTATATATATTACTATACACGTCACCTAATTTAACCTTCTATTATACATAAAAGGTATCAAGCTTACCTCAATGGTTCCGCTATGGCTCAGCCTTAATACAGGGCCATTGCGCAATTTTTTAAGGTAAGACTTCTACCTTTCTGGGTAAACGAAGGGTACAAGTAAATTCATAATTATTGGTCAGATCGAATCCAAGCCTTTGGATAGACGTTCTTGGTAAGATTAAATCAAGCACGTGTTCCCCCAACACACCCCCCAAATCAAACCGCTGGAAGAGTTCGATATGTATAGCATAGCAAACACTTGTTCCACTATGATCAGACCAGATCAATCTTAGAGTTGCCGGAAAGAATTAAGCGCATGTGTTTTTATGAAACATCACAAAATGTCTCCTCAAGTCTAATCTAAAAATTAACTTAATAGCCCACTTCGGTTTAGATAAAACAACTTTTTAAATGTGAGTTTAAACTGAGAGAGTAAACACGCGAGGTTATAAAGAAAAGAGCCAATATTTGCTAGATTACTATTTTTCTCTTTTTGGCACCTTAACGAACGCTCAAAGAATGAGTGAGCCAATTTGCTTGCAAACATATTAACAGTGTTGAATTAAGCTTGTCGAACTAGGTATGTTCTGGTCTGAGAGGAACCGGTATGTGCGTTGCTCAGAGATGCAGTATTGCGGATATATGCACAGTGGATGTGGGGTGTAAGCTATTGTTTTGTTTGCTGGTTCACATGCAGCATTTGTTTGCTCACCTGACTCATGCGTGAAGACCGCTTGGCACACAGAACATGGCCACATCCTTAGCGACGTAGTGAGCTGCGATGTCTCTGGATGGCACGCCAGATGTTTGCGAAGACTTCCCTCGTTCACGTAGTGTTTCCCACAGACGGGGCAGGGATGATTTGCTGTCCGTCGCTTCGCTAAATACGGACCGGCACGGGGGATAAGAAACCAGCGGTCAATGCAAAAGCAAGGGATATGACATCGCATCAAGCAGAATATAACCATAACACAGCAGTGCATCAGTCGGAAACATTGCGGGGAGAGGCTTGATTTACTACGGAGCTACGCATCTTTTAAAAGGAGGTGTAACTTATTGAGCTGCTAGAAAATAGTTTTGTTTAATATTAGGGAATAATTTGAATTAATTGAATAAACAATTATTTTTATGGCATTTCACTGGTCTAATGCAATTTTCTTGAATATCTAAACCAATATGTGAATTGGCATTGATTCCATTTTAAGTCGTTTCGTTTCCTTTATGAATATTAAATTTTAATCACAGTTTAATATTTTGTTTACCCAAACTTGTGTGAACAGATAAGCTGATACCGTTTTAAAAATTGTGTTATTTAAGAATATATTTATTGAAATTTTGCTGAATTTCTTAAGGCGCTCAGGTAATAATTCAATTTAATTCCCTCGTTTAGATAATTCACTAAATTTAGCTCTGCAGTTGGTAAATATAAATTTAATTTAATAAAAATCCTCAGACATTGATGAATGAAAAACTTTGTGATTTTATCATGGGTAGGCTAAAAATATATCATTTAATTTGTATTATATATTTAAAATGTTTAATAAACATATTTCAATATTAATATTTAGGGATTAATAATAAATACTATATGCCATACATGATTTGAAATCTAGTTTATCCAAATGTTATTCAGATTGAGTTACCGGTGTCTGCTTTGATTTATGTAAATGAGGTATATGCCCACCACACATGCACATTTATGAGTTATGCCTTTTTATTAAATACCCATGAACTAGAATAAGGTTCAAAATGATATTCCAAATCATATATAGCATCTGTAAGCGCACATAATTTATATTATTAATATTTTGACTGAATAAGTCATTTGAAAAGTTTGAAAATGAACTTAAAATTGGGGTGTTTGTAATTATGTTCTAGAAAATATTGCTGTTTGTTAGGGCGTTCCAAAATTCGTGCATAATGGCTTTAATGAGGTGTTTTATTGAAACAAATTAAATGGAAACTGTGTCAAGAACAAATATCGTCATAGTACAACATCTTTGAGAGAAACGCAGTTGAAGATAGTATAAATCGAGATTGTGACAAAAAGAAGCAATGACGCTTCTAAATTGTGTTTCATATTATTTGAAACAAAAAGAAAACGAAAGGAAAATAATTCT
Organism: Timema monikensis; assembly: GCA_902151445.1. Taxonomy (NCBI): domain Eukaryota; kingdom Metazoa; phylum Arthropoda; class Insecta; order Phasmatodea; family Timematidae; genus Timema; species Timema monikensis. Next base: position 51,311 of record CABFVZ010000375.1, read on the forward strand.
CTTATGCCCAGCATACCTATACTGCACAGTAACAGGGTTTAATTTTTTTAGCACCATGTCTTACAACCCGTTCGGCATATATCTCTATGTACTAATTACGCTAATGGTTTTAGGGATTAGGAAGGCTATATTTAGAGGAAGTGTATCCGAATTTGCGTAGAGAGGGAATGAAAAACCATTTTGCTAAAACCACCCTTAATACATCCAACCAAGATACGAACCTCAATCTCCCCGTATTAAGCGGTCTTGTCTACTGCGAGAGTAGTGCGTTAGACCATGTGGCCACCGAAGTGGGTGCTATAACTATTAAACATGTTCTTAAACCAAATAGTTGCAGTTGAAAATAATGCCTTGAAACATGAACATATTTTTATTTTTGTTATAGTCATAAATACATTATTTATATGAAACATTAAACAGATTCATAACTCTTTTTGGCTAGAGTAAGGGAAAAAAAAGCAAGCTAGGTTGCACAGTCACCTAACTCTTGGAGATTGGATGGATGCTAATGGCAGTTTTTACCATTTTGTCTTCTGCTATTGTGAATATATGGTATTTATTCAAAAATTTTGCTTTTGTAAATGTTGTATTATATTTATGTATAAAATATTAATAATATTATTAGTGCACTTGTTTGTCTTCAACTCAAATACTATACTGAAATAAATTACCAATAAAAATGAAAGATGTTTTATAATAGTTAGGTAACTACTTTTGAAAATCTTTAAGTATTAAAGCTATACTTTGTGGAGGAGGTGATTGTTTGTTTACTTTTAGTCTCAAATAAATTGAACACATTAGAAACGTAGTCGTGCAAGTAAGTTTTAATAAAGACAAATAATATAAAGATGATTTCAGACATGGTCATGAATGCTCCTTGCCAAATTAAATTCAAATATGATAGTTTTAATAGTGATACTCTTTGATAAAAATGATTATTGCCTAGCTTGGGATAAGACTTGATAAGGGTAGGTGAGAGGAATAACATAGACACTGACTGAAACCAAACTTTCTGGTTAAGTGATCAACAACTGTCTTTAAAATAACCTATTTAAATTTTATAAAATGCCTAAAAGAAAGAAAAATTTACGTAAAGGCTTGTATTATTTATTACTCGATTAACACAATTCTTCATGTAAGGTCAAGTTTTTAGTGTTTATTGCTAGGTTTTATTGTGCTAGCTAAGGTTATTTTGTTAATAATGTGCATTACAAGAGAAATGCCAAGACACAATGTATTTTGGTGGCTGCATTAACTATTTATAATGGCCAGGAAAAAGTCAGTAAAGGGTGAAAAAAAAGCCACCCATTATTTCTTGTTAAAACCTTTATTATGGAACCTAGAGTAGTATTCGAAAACTAGAATGCCTTCCTTTGTTTGTTAGCTGTGTATTTAAAATAAATATCTCAATGAGGATACATCCCATGAATCTATTACTAATACATTTCTTGAACATCCTCTCAATTGAAATAATGGTATGATAAGTTATATAAAAACTAATTGCTACTAAGTCAACTCCCCGCGACCTACCTTTAGTTCAAGAAAATTTTCTAGAGATTTTTTAAGCAGCTACAGCTATTTTCCCTCATACATGGAGTTAAATTCAACATTATCATACAGTGTTGTGCCGAGTGATGCATCACTTTTTGAACTACAATAAGTATTTCAGCATATTAAATACTGTTAGCATACAACATATTATTTTCGTAAATATTTATCTTAGAATTACAGTACCAGTAGAAATGTCTTAAAAATAATACTTAAGAAATAATATAATTGATAACTTATTTATCATTAGTAAAAGCAAGATACAGTAATTGGAAATTGTATTCTTGTAAATAAATTGAGAAAAAGATTAATATATATGAACGTAAATTATTTACTACAACTAAACTATTCACATATTAAAATATAGTAAAGTCTTTGAAAAATGTCTATAAATTAACGATTCAACTAAACTAGGGATGTAGTATTTATTAGATATTTAGTTTGACCAGGAATTGGCTTGAGAAAAAAAAAAAAAATCTAATTAGAGTATTTACGGGTTTCTTTGCTGATATTTTTTCAACTGTCATCGTTGAGTAAAGAAAATTTGTTTAATAGTGATAAAGGGCAGATATAATGTATTCTCAATATGATTTGTTTAAAATTTAATAACATTTTATTATAATATACATGATGTTCCGATTTATGTGGGCAGTAACTTGGGTGTGACTAATTGCCCTTTTTGATACACCCCTCTTAGTGTATCTGCAGCCCTGACTGTGTATAATCAGTGATACGTCACTTACAAGAGGTGCAACAGGAGTGTATTAACAATTCCAGCAAAATCCAGCTTATCTTGGGATCCATCTAACATAGGACATATGTTCATAAGGATATTTTGTGTTGTTTTGGAGTTTACTTACTTCCCAGATAAATCGGAACACCCTGTGTATAAAGCTAGCCTAGTTTTGATTTTATTTTCAGCTCTGTTCATTCATTGAAACAAAATACGAAAAAAAAAAAATGTGAAGGTTTAGTAGAACTAAATTTAAATTTTAAATTATCACGTTTATGCTAGATAATATAATTAAAATTTAATTTGTCAAAATATCATAGGCTATTTAGGTATTTTTAATTTACTACTCAATTCCAATGATAAGATTAAATTATAAAATTGTCAAATCCTTTGTATGCCTAAGCATCCACTGTGATTAGCAATCTGATCGATACGTTGCAGCTAATTAGGCTTAGAACAGTTTAGCAAGGTGAAGAAGCGTCAAATAAATGAAAACTGTAAAACAAATTCTGGGTTGTGTGTTTTCTAACATAATTTTCTATTTTCAGAATATAAAAATCAAATTGAAAAAATAAAGGACCACATTTCATTAACATTATTTAGTCCTGTAAGTTGGCTGTACCAAATAACGCCACCTTTAGCTGTGATGATTTTTTATAATTTTTTGTATTTTATCTGTTAACCTGAAATTTTAGCAAGACATACGTGGTACATATATAAATTATAACCAGTCATCAAAATATTAAATTATTTTTTAATTTATAAGTAAATGCATTTGTAATTGACAATTTATGTTTAAGTGGTGTCATAAAGGGCAGGGAATCATATATAGCAATTATTTATGATATTAAAAATTATATTAAAAATAATTTATCGAATTATCATTGTTTTTAAAAAGGCTATAAATAAAATAATTATATAAACGTTAAAAAATATTATGATTTTTTTTATCACCGCGTCACACTACCTGTTCAGTTAAACACACATATGAAAATTACTCTAATGGGATAGGGATGAGGAATTAAGTATTTTAAAGGTAATACACCTGCATTTGCCTGGAAGGAGAAAGGAAAAATCCTTTAGAAAAACCACCCTCAGTAGACTGGACCGGGATTTGAACGCCTTTTCTTTACATTTTCCAATACAATAGCGGTGGAGATGAAAATAATAAAGTTAAAATTGTATAACATTAATATATATTACGTTACCTTTATTCTTAAGCTTAACAACGCTTATTAAGCTTGAGTTGAGTATGTTCATTTATAGGAAATGTAATTATCTAGTTTTTACTATAAGCCCTGTGTACCGAATATTTCAAAACTTTGTATCATATTGTAGACACGCAAACCTATCTAATTGCACCGGATAAATAATTTTTGGAAATAAAATTCCACTAAATGGTGATATTTGGCGCAAAAACCTTATATGCATTTGTACAAACATTTTAGATACGTTTCAAAAATTTGTGGTTAAAAATTTAACTATCAGAACTTTTAAAATATTTATTGTTTGTACACTTCGCTTACCATGAAAGGTAGAAATCTTATCCTGACTGATAACAATATTGACCTATATTATTATATACAATGTAGCTTAATCGTCCAAGATAAGCCCATTACTTAAGGGGACACAGGGGGTATAAGCATTATCCTTGATTGGAATAATAGCGAGTCTCATTAGAAAGCTAAGACCATCATTACATTCTTCCATACAAATTTAGTTTTCTTCACCTCAAAATAATTAATTCAGTAGTTTCTTTCTTGACCAAAATCACTAATGCATTAGATAACCTGTAGATATGGTGTTTGTATCCTGGTCTAATCCTTAAGTGGACATTCGTTAAACAGAACGCTAGTGGTTAGAAGTTAACTGCAATTGAAAGGTTCCATTTGCTACGTACCCTTAGACGTTAAAATGTCTGGATGTCCTACAATTCTAAAACAATTTAGCGTTTATAATTTATTACATTATACGTTATTTTAAATTGTGGATAGTTGAGACCATTCCCAAGTCGATAATATTTCAAGTCACTATGTCACGAACCCTAGGTCGCAAGTATTGACGCACTCTTAGTATAGATATGCGGGGAACTCGTACGGGTATTAAGACGCTAAGCATGGACAGGAAATATACACTAGAGTTGTAAATAGTGCTATTTTGGTGTCACACTATGGGGATCAAAGACTACACAAAATGGCGCTCTTTTAATGTACCTACCCTGTGAGGTTACTCCAAAAGCTATCATACAAATTCGGTCTAAGAGCTTTCAGTGCTTAGCCCAAGCACACTTCTTTGGTTAGCTCTTAGCTAGAAGTCTTTGTGACAACACTAATCCACAACCCAAAACACATTTAAATACTAGTTTTCACAAGCCCCCAGGAGGTTTATTTCAGGAAACAACAAAGGATGGAATGACATTGATCTTCATTATGTCTCTTCTTGTCCAATCATGAAATAACCTGTGTCCAGTGAAAACTAGTGTTTGTGTTAGCGTGTTGTATTAGCAAATTCTACTCAACCTGAATATGGCTACAGAATTACTATAAAATGAGAGATCAGATTACTCGTTTGGTTTTTTAATTTGATTTCAAAGAGATGAAACATTTTTATTTTTGAACTCAATTTTAATTTAATTTAATTTAACATTACGAATTACGCCAGTGAAAAATTTCATTTGACACGCCGGCCCTCTAGCACCAAAGGGTGACGTCTGTGGACATAAACCTTCATTAACTAAAAAGGTTGTTTTCTCTCCCATTAAAGTTTGTACAGAGAGTTTAGAATAACCCTTTATTTACTTATGCACAAACTAGATTTTAAATATAATTTATACTCCACCAGAGATAGCACATTTAATTAATACTAGTTGTCCCATCAGAAAAATTCACCCTCTTACTAAACAAAACAATCATTTTATATTTTTGTGTAAATATGAATAAAAAGATTATAACATTAATTTCTAAATTGAATACAAATTTATTTGCTAAACAAAAGTACATTTATACATTTATTATAACAAATTGTATACTTTAATAATGGAGTTAAATTAATAGTCTATATTTTAATTAGTTAATTTTTCAGATACATAAATTAGAAAACCTCTTTATAAACAACGTTGATAGTGTAAAACACTGCTCTTTATTAGTTAAGAATAGTTTTACATAATTGAATGAGTGGACTCAGCTGAGTGCATCGTCTAATTGCCCATGTACGAAAGCAGCGTTGGGCAATAATAACCCAACTTTGTTAAAAGTTTGACCTTGACTCTTATTAATGGTCATGGCAAATCAACTGTCAATGGTAACAACACATTCGCACTTTCTTTGAGCTTCAGTTTGTGCTTGGGCAGTCCGCTTACTTCCAGACTGTTTAAAAACTCTGTGGGAAAGTGTAGTTGTTTACTGATATCGTCGCTATAAATAACGTAGCTATTTAAATAACTCTAAATATCGCAAGGCGATTTCAATCGAATTTCGCTTATATAATTTGCGCAATATTTGTTTTTTGACCCAAAATTTCCTTGTCGATGATTGAAATATCAACCATGGTTTGTTCTATCATTTTTCCTTATGCGAAATATACCAAACTGCCTGTTCTTAGGAGATTATTGCTGAATTGGGCAAGATGAGGCGCAAAATATGTAGCTCCAAACAATGTTTCGTTGCCAGCCTGAAGCAAAAATAAATCAAATTCATGTTAGCCTTCAGAAACTCGCATTTTAGTCATAAGGCGAAATTGTGTAAATTTTGGCCAAAGACAGTGGCGCTTCATGCAAACTTCCACTGATGCACTTTTGCCACTGTGTTTGACAAAAGTCACCGCATATCAATAACACTTTCCCTCCGAATGGGATAGGTTTTCTACCATCACTTGCTAAATCACGAAATAATCAATAAATAGTATAAATTTCAGTAATTGGAGTCATGGGAGCTTCATGTAAGATGATGATTGTGTTAGATATTCTGATAGCTTGTGCAGTGTCAGGTTTGATGCCAGAGACAGAGCTATCATAAATTGGATTGGACCACTTATACATATTGTGCATAGTACGACCACCATCAAATAAACTTGCTGCAATTCCAATAAATACAACAGGAAGGCAGTCAGTCTAATCCTACTGAGATAACTTTTTCCATTATTGTGCGTTGGACATAAGTTTTTCTAGGGCCAGTAGGTGCATCAAGGTAAAGCATTTTTTCGTGTATATAATGATTATGGCTTCAAGTACTTTGTCAATTATATAACGGTGTTATTAATTAGCTTGATCATACAACTCATGATGTATATTGTCGTTATTCAAAACATAATAATTTTGATTACTTTGTATTAGTATTGTTGGTGTTGGCGATCCCATTGCCTTACACGATGGGTTGTGTGTAAGCAAAATGTTTTCAATATCCAACAATGCGTGATTCTTTTCTTAAGCAACAGTAATTTCTCTTGCGTTATTTTCAGACAAAAATTCCTTAAATTCGCCCCATATAGCTCTTGCATTAGTTGAAACACTTTATCCACATACATATCCAAAAGTTTCCCTTAGTTGTCGGGAGCGATTAATAGCAATTGTCTCTTTCATGGTGTCAAGCCATTTGTTTTCTTCGGTTGCGATACCTAATGGGACTGCAGCTTCTTGGAAGTTTTATATTGACGTGCATTGATTATTAAAATGTTTTCGAATAACTTGCGGCCACACATGTAAAGGAGAAGAAGGCTTAAATGAAATATTTAATTATATTTAGGGTTATCCATATAGGGTCGGAACAACATATTTCCCGTGCCTCGCTAACTTGAAGCCCGTGGTTCAGTACTGTCTTTTAAACAAAATATTATGGAATATCTGTGTAGAATAGTTCGTTTGCATTGGTGTTCGACTGAGTGTGTCTAAGCCCACCTTGTAGCCTTGTGTCTCTTGGATTTGCTAGGGCTTGTATTTCATTACCTTCTCAAAATATTGCTCTTTGTTGATTTGGTAGAGAACAATCCAAACACATTATAGTCGTACTGTGAGACTGAAAATGCATTTCATGTTCGAGAATGATCCACACAGCTTAAATTAAACCCACTCCTTTAGCATCTAAAAAGTTGTGAATTTCATCGTAATAGACTTAATTGTTAGAGGTGTTTGCAATAACCAAAGTGAACCAAAGTCTTTGCTAATGTATTTATACAAACATTTGATGTTTTAAACAGTTGTGCAAAAATAACAGGTCAGTTCATTGAGTTAAGATTAATTTATTTATTTTGAAATTTCTCTTGAATATTTGGAGAGAAAACTATTGTGATAGTAAAAAAATATATATATAAAATGAGATTTTATTCAATGAAACAAAAAAAATAAATAGAGAATGAGATTTTATTCAATGAAACAAAAAAAAAGGTTTTCGTGATATCATTTTTCTCTGTCTTAATCTCAGCCTAAAGCCGAAACTATTTTGCCAATCGAGTTAAAAAATTTTACCTAGGGTTTTCATGAGTTTACCCATGGAAATTTTGGAATAAATTATCAAACCCTAAAATTAAGGCTAGTTTACAAAAGAGTGAAAAGAGAAAAAAAATACTATTTTCTCAAAATCCACTTTAAAGATTTTGATTAAACTCAGTATATAGACACTGGTTTACATTGTAACATACACAAAATTGCAACTTTCATTTTCACATGAAAATGACCTTAACCTTACTTTATATAAGTGTAAATTTCTAATTTTAGTCATATCTCAGCAACTATTTGAGATACAATTGTTAAGTAGTAGTATTACTAAAAATAAAAATCTTTACTTTTGACTATATTATTTTATAAGATAAATAGTTTCTTTGCTATGATCAAATGTATTAATTTTCATGCAGCACTTTGAAAAAATAAATTATTGATGGTTATGCTCTTTGGTGGACAGAGAGGTTCCTCTTTTCTCAATGTTTCTACTGTATAACCGTGCATCTTATTTCATCTATTCTCTTAGTTGAAGTATTTCTGCAACTGTATGCTATCTAGTTTCATAAATCTTACGAGTTTTTATAAAATTACTTTTTTCTAAGAAACTGAAAAGTCTGTGCTGTGCACCATGCATCATTTATTAATTTTAGAAAATATTTAAATACGTTCAATAAAGAAAAAGTAAAAGAAAAAATCTAAGATAAATGTATTTAATTTTAATTTTAAAATGTTTTAATTAGGTTAGTAAAATAAAATAAAATGGAAAATGGGATGATGGAATTATGAAACCAACCCGTTGAGAAGCGATACACTGGTCTGGGTCATCTATATTAATAAAATATTAATAAAATGAAGAGTTTGTGCATCTGTGTGTCTGTCTGGCATGAGGATTGAGCGATATCTATCGCAAGTAGAGGTCTGAAATTTAATAGCCTCTGTTCACAAACATGTACACCTGGAAGACTTGATTTTAAATAATATATATGAATATTTTTAATTAATTAAAAACAGAAAAACTGGAGATATATCGCTACTAGATGGATTTAGTACTACATTTCATACAGTTGTGCAATGTGGGTTATGGTAGCCGCTGTACACGATGATGTGCAGCTGGAAGCCATAATTTTAAAATTTTGATTATATTTCCTTTGTATCTCTTTTACCTTTTACCCTTAATCAGCCTTTTAAACCTTTTTACTTTCTTTTCCCTTCAGGCACACTTGCTCCTTTTTACCTTTTAGACCTTTATGCTATTTCTACCCTTTTGGCACTTTTTACACTTTTTATACTCTTTATTCCTTAGCTTCATAATATTTATTTTTATTATATCTACTTTTTACCTTTTTTGTCCCTTTTTATCATTTTACACTTTTTTGCCTTTTTGCCATTTTCCCAATTTTTTCCTTTCCTTTTTAATTACTATTTTTGTCATTTTAACCCTTTAATAATTTTAATCCTTGTTCATACATTTAAACATTTCACATTCATTTCTACCCCTTAAAAAATTTGATTGGATTTACAGCTTACTTTTTTTTTCTTTTTGCACTTTTGAAATTTTTTGACACATTTTAAACCTTTTTACCCCAAAATATTTCTCCGGGGCTAAGCTGAGTACTGAATAAAAAAGATGTAAAAGGTGCTAAAAGTGCCAAATTCGTAAAGAGTGTAAGAATTAAGTATATATTTTTTAAATAAAAGGGTAAAAAGTGTTAAAAGGTATAAGAGGGCAAAAAGTTCCAAAAGTACTAACATTATAAAAAAAAGGGAAAAAGGAGCAAAAAATGTTATAAATTGCAAAAATAGTTATTAGGGTTGAAAGTAAATAAAATAAAAATAAACATATTATAAAGGTTACAAAGGGTAAAAGGAGTAGATAAAAGGTATAAAATGGTTAAAAAATAGCAAAAAAGGTGCATAATCTACCATTTAATTTTTTTTTCTTATAGTGCCTTTTTTACTCTTTTAATTCGTTTTACAAATTTTACCCTTATTATTTATTCCTTATACCACCCTTTTTAAAATTGATAAAATTTATATTTTACCCTTAAGCCCTATTTCACACTTTTTACACCTTTTTAACTCTTTTAGTTTAAAATAATTGGCCCGGGAAAAGCCGAGTATTTCATGCTAGTAGGGTTAGTAAAAAGAATTAAAATACAATATTTAATGATGAAACTGAAATCAATGTGTTGAGACGCGAGACATGAAGGTCAAGTGGGTCTGGGACATTTAATAATACTAATAATACTAATAATACTAATAATATTTAGCACCGCGTCTTACTACCCGTTAATGTGATATGCTTTAAGTACTAATTACGCTAATGGATTAGGAATCGAAAAGGTTGAATTAGAGGAAGTGAACCCGCATTTGCGTGGAGGGAGAGTGGAAAACCATTTAGGAACAATCACCCTCAGTTCACCCGACCGAGATACGAACCTCGATCTCCCCGTCCTCAGCAGTCGAGCTCAACACGACAAGCGCGTTAGCCAACTACGCCACCGAGGCGGGTATTTAGTAATAAAACATAGGCTTTTCATCGCAACTCCTCCTGCAATTCTGAGCTGATTGTAACCTTTGAGATCCTAATTTTTCCGTTTACCCGTGCAGATTTGCAACTAATGGTCCTAATTTTAAGATTTATACTCTGGAAATTTTTAGTTTATACTTTATATTTTCAAAAACTTTCCGATATATAATTAATCTAAAAAAAATCAAATCAAAATTTTTAAATTCCAATTTGGGTTGAACATGTTCATGTACAGGGGCTACTAATTTTTAAATTTCAGACCTCTGCGTGCGATAGATATTGAGCAACGATCATTTGAAACAAACTCTCCATTTTACTAATATAGATACATAATATAATGTATGGAGTATGAATAAATAGTTATGTAGTAATGATTTGTCCCCTCTTATGAAAATGACTTAAAAATGAAAGCTATATTAATAATATCTACTGTATTTTCATACTTCGGTGGACCGAGATTGGAAGATATAAAACCTTGTATTTTTTAAATTTTGTCTTGGTTAACATTTTGTGTCTTTTTAAACAAATCATTTATCTTTGTCACATTTAATATGCTTGATATTTTCAACTTAATAATTGTCAGCCTGGATATGCACCTAATAACTTTGAAATAATAAATTGAATTATACCAAACACGGAACACTTTTTGGCTTCCATTAGGACCACTCAGTTGTTTTACTTAATTAATAGGCATCATTTTGGGGACAAGAGTGTAAACATAAAAATAAAACAAAATGTTTTTCACTCCAAAAGGTAGTTCAGATAACAATATCATATTTACTATAGTTTGATTTGTGATTGCCATTATATTTAATACCCAGGTTTTGGTAAAAAGTGGCCCCAATTGATACATACTGACTTTGTATATGCACTGTACACTCAGTTTACCCTGAAATGTAACAAGGTTAACTTGATGGGTTATAATATGACACAGCTTATAGGAAAGAAGCATAGTTTATTTAGGATAAACATAGTTTACTTGTGTGTGAGTGTAAGCATATACGATAATTTTATTATTTACTTGTAGGCTAAATGTCTAAAAAAATATAATTACTTTCTTTTAGCACCGCTTATTACTACCCATTCAGGCTATACGTCTGTGTACTCAATACACTGATGTGTTAAAGATTAACAAGGTTTAATTTAGAGGAATTGAACCCGCATTTTTTGTGCAGACAGAGTGGAAAACCATTTAAGGAAAACCACCCTCAGTACACCCGACCGGAATCTAACCTTTGTCTCTCCATCTTTGCTGGTCTAGTCTATTGCGAGGGTAGCGCCTTTGACCATGCTGCCACCGAAGTGGGTGTCAATTAATTAATCTATTGGGCTGAGATTTAGTGTAACTAGACATAGACCTACATATGAGGTATACCGAATGAAATAATTATAAAATTGATAATTATTAATAAAAATAACTATGAATATCTAATTGAAATATTAATATTATTAATCTATATTAAGAGTAATAGTACGTATATATTAACATTATAACTATATATAGGTATTAATAATACATATTAATACTTACTAATATATTGTTATTAACTATATATATAATGAATATTTCATTGTGTACACCTCATATGAATGTCTAGTTGTAGGTATACTAAATTTCAGCCAAATGCATTAATTACTTTAGCTTAACAATGATGTATAAAATAGCAAGCTTAATTTCTTATAGCTCGTTAACTGTAATGATTTGAAATCATTGAGACACTATTTAAAGCTTATAATTATACTCTAGTTAAAAGAGTGCAATAAAATACCAATATGGCGTTGGGCTCTGAATATAATTAAAAGTGAAAAAACTACAACTGAAGCGCACATTTTAAGGTATCCTGAAATACTTATGTAAAGTTTCTTGATATTGAATTTATATTGTTAACACAAAGTACACATATTTTATTTATATGATGATTTCTCTTGCTACTCCAGAGTTTAAGCTGCCTTTTTATGGAAGAAACCATATAATTGTCTGACTATTTATTTATGTAAATGTAAGATCAAACTCAAATATAAATGTGAAAAATGTGCCCATTTTATTTTGGAAAAAATGATTTACTTACCAACTTACTAACCAAATTAACCAAAATATACTTTATGTTTGGATTAAATATGGAAATGTATTTTGTAATTAATCTTTGTATTCGCATTAGAATTGCGAAAAAGTTAAACAGGAAAAAAATTAATACTACATTCAATAATATTCATAGGAGAATTAACATTTTCCAGATGGTTTAACACATAAACTTTGAAAATCATCAACTGTATTTGGGTTTAAAAGGGTGAAATTAAAAAAAAAATCAACTGTTCATCCAGAGAGTACAAGGAACATTAGAGTGGAAATCATGTCTAAACGTGTCAAGGGGTTTTGGAGTTTATCGTGAACATACAAGCAAACATATAAACAAACCTCTTCGTATAACTGAGAGATGAACGATATAAAACAATTACACTCAAACACGTATTTTCCTATTAATTGGTGATGGGTGGGTGGAATTATTAAACTTTTTATCTAAACAAATATCTATTAAATAAGCTTTATTTCCGTTAGGCAATCTATTAGTTTATTTTGATGTATGGTATTAGTTTTAATTACAATAATTAAATAACCTTTGTATTATTACTAAGCAGAAAAAGCATCATAATTTGTTTGATTATTTAAAAAAATATAGTGTGGTAAGTATTTTAGCATATTTTATCTGTACATTTTGAATTAATTGACTAACATCAACCAAACTTGGCATTAACTTTGGCCCCCACAATCAAATCCTTTAAATATAGACAAAACCTATTCGAATATTGTAAATGTCATGCAACTTGGCACATATTTGAGGAATGGTTTAAATATTAATGTTCGCATAACCTTAATAGTAAGTTACATAGTTTTTTTATGCTTTGCTTCTTACTAATCGTTTGGGTAGTTCGAGTATTTGAGTTAGTGGAGTAGAAATGAGGAAGGTGGAATTTTGAAGAAGTTTGTACCCAAATTTTCCATTAAGATAAAACCAACTCAATTCATGTGACCTGAATTAAAATCCAAACTTCCTCGTAACCAGAAGACGAGACTAATGCCTTTCTCCAAGTGTCCATCAGGGCCTGTTGTACTACAATAATCTTGTGTTTAGAAGGTACCAGAGGAACTCAAAAGAAAAAGTAAATAACAAAGGTTTGTTTCTGATCCATTAGGCCAAAGTATTTTGTACTTTATGTCATTTTCCACTCTTTTTCCAAGCAAGTTCTCTTACAATATTCACCTCCTCTATGCCTTTATGTGAAGTGGTTAGCAATTTTTTTAGCGCAGCGTCTAACTACCCATCCAGAAGTCTTTTATTAAAGGAAGAATTGATAGTTGTCATATTAAAGATAGTTTACATAAGATACACAACATTAAAACAGACCCTATGGAAATAAACTGATTTCCATTCAAGTGCCCAGGGCCACTACATTAATTATGTGTCGGTTGTCCCTATACTATCAGACCACGTTACATTAACACTGAATGATACAAGAACTTGGATAGATTACGTGGTAGTGTTTGATCCATCAAATTGGAGGGACACCTTTTGAATCTCCTTCCGGTCTATTTATCTTAATCCACAAAACGAGTTGCTAGGAAGTTCCTCCTCAAAAGGCACTTTTTATTTATATTTTTCTTTTTCACTCCGTCTTAGTAGTTTGGGATATACACACACATTAATCATGCCAATACTCGCTTCAGTGGTAACATTTTTTAAGATGTCAATTTCTCAATAGACTCTACTACCATAGATTCCAGTCGGGTGTACTGATAAGATTTTCCCTTAAATGGTTTTCCACTCTCCTTCCATTAAAATGTGAGTAAACTTCTTCTGGATTAAACCTTCCTAATCCTTAATATATCATCACAATTGTTAACATGCGTATAACACGAACCGATAGTGAGACACGTTGAGAAAAAATAAAATAAAATAAATGCTAACACAACTTTAAAAACTTTCTCATATAATGTATTACAGTTAGGATTTTTTTCTTCAAAAATAGATTTTTAGTAAAATAGGCCTATACTTAAGTAAGATTTCCTCAGAATAAACGTGTTGAATTGTTAATCACAATAAGCGCACTTCAGATATACATTTCAAACAAAATGGTTCAACCCACCTTTAAAAACATATTTTTCAAAACTCAACTATTTGTAAGCTTCCCTCAAATTATTTTTATTTGAAAAAACATCTTTTTTTGCATTATAAAACAATTCCCGGATGGACCTATATATTTTTAACTAATTCTTAAAATCCATTTCTGAAAAAATAAAATTTTTCTAAAATCTATAAAAATAAGCATACATTATTATTAATCATGTAAAATAGTCCTAATATATCAAATAGATCAGTATGCTATCATTAAATTATTTTTTAAAAGAAAAGCAATTAATGTATAATAATGTTTATATTGTAAAAATGCAAATCGTTTGAGCCTCTTCTAAAACATTTCAAATTAGTTTAAAATCATAATTTGTGAACTACCCTAAAACGGATTTTCCCCTGAAAAATAAGTTTACATTTTAATTGTCATTTCAAACCATTCCCAGATAATTATTTAGGACAAACTTATTATAACCATTTTTGAAAAATTTATAGTTTAATTTAATTTAAGGGATAGGGTAAAAATAAAAAAGTTTCAAGGTAAAGCCATATAATGTCTTTAATAATAATTACTAATTAGCACCGCGTCTTACTACGCGTTTGGATTATACGCTTAAGTACTAACTACGCTAGTGGGTTAGTAATTAGGAAATATGAATATAGAGGTAGTGAACCCGCATTTGTGTGGAGAGAGAGTGGAAAACAATTTTAAGAAAAACCACCCCCACACCCGAGAGAGACTCGAGCCTTGATCTCCCCGTTCTCGGCAGTCTAACGCAACATGAAACTAGCGCGTTAGTTAACTACGCTACCGACGCAGTCTCATATTATTTAGTTTAAACAAAACCCATCAAACACTTTCGGAGAGACAGACAGACAAAGAGACAGATAGGCAGACAGACATAGGAAAAAAGATAATGGTAAAATTACTTTTTTGGCTTTGGGGTCACTTTAAATGTAAAGATTCATCATAATAATGAGGGTATGGACATGGGATGGAGACAGATGTAATTACAAAATACACTTTTTTGAGTTAGGGGTAACTTAAAACGTAGATTCATCATAAAATCGAGATCAAAAATTTTCACGATTACAATACTTCCTTTTTATATGAGAAATTAAAAATACAATGATGAAATAAGGATGAGAAAAATTTGCCCAAATTGGCGTGGAGGGAGTATGGGAAATCATTAAGGAAAAGACACACTTAGTACACCCGATGGGTCCTCGAAGCCCAATATCTCTGTCACCACAATCGTGCCCAATACGAGAATGACGTGAAAGACCATGCGACCAATGGGGAATGCCAGGCCTCCACCGTGGTTCGGATTCCA
The DNA here is from genome assembly GCA_902151445.1 of Timema monikensis. Lineage (NCBI taxonomy): Eukaryota > Metazoa > Arthropoda > Insecta > Phasmatodea > Timematidae > Timema > Timema monikensis. The sequence continues at coordinate 67,014 of CABFVZ010000375.1, forward strand.
CGTTAAACTGTAGGTCCTTCATTTCATCTCACAATCACCCTACCATTACACATTAGCGTGCGTATAACCCGAATGGGTAGTAAGACGCGGTGCAAATAATAACAATAATAATAATAACCATGCGACCACCAATGCGGGTAAAAGGTTTTCTTAATTCAATGTTATTCACTATTGCAGGAATACGAGTATATATAGCTACACATTGTTGAAAAGATTTTTCCTTTTTCATATAAAGAGAAAGTATTGTAATCGTGAAAATTTTTTATCTCGATTTTATGATGAATCTACGTTTTAAGTTACCCCTAACTCAAAAAAGTGGATTTTGTAATTACATCTGTCTCCATCCCATGTCTGTCTTACTGGGCATAAAATGAGAAGTAGGTTGATGAGTTTTGGTCAAAATTGTATTTAGATGATATATAACTTTACATAAGGTAATTTTTTATTCGAGTTTGATTTTTTTGACGATCACAATACTTTCTCTACCTGTAAGAGAGTGAGAAAGTAGAAATGAGTCATTATAAAAATTCAAATTTTTGAAAATCATCCTTACAATTAAAAAAATGGATACCGTATCTAGTTAAAATTTGACTTGAAAAGTAACACTGTATTCTTGATATTTGGGTAAAAATTCGAAACGATTTTGTTATGAAATGTTTATCTGAAGCGTGTTTGACATCACAATTAAAATATATATTTGTTTATTGCGGGAAAATATGGTTAATTAAACTTTATTGATGATTGATTTAAAAAAAATTGATATATTTAAGAAATTACTTACACGATTTAATTAAAAATGAATATCTGCTCAATTTTCTACAAATATATCATTTTATACATAATGTTTTCTTTAAATGATTAATAATAGTAGTATTAATAAATATGAAGTATGTAGGGAAGAGACCACAATGAAGACAAAGAAAGAGATGGGAGGAACAGATAGCAGCAAGTGTGCAAGTGAGAGGAGTAGAGTGGAAGATAGTGCAGGAGGAAGAATGGTGGAAGGACAGAGGAAGATGGAGGCATTTTACTAAACAGAAGCTGGAAAAAGTTCATAATTATGATTATGATGATAAATAGTCCTTTATTGATAGAACCTTTTTTAAAAATTAAATTTTTTTGAATATAGCTCTAATAAAACTGTTCAAAATTGGGAATTGGGAACTATTTTACATTATTAATAATAAAATAATGCATGTTTATCTTATAAATAAATTATTTTAAGGGTAGTAGTCTTCGCATAAAAATTTTTAGAATTTTAGAATTTTTTCAAAAATGACCTTTAAGATATTACTCAAAACAAGTATCTGGATGGCGTAGTTGGCTAATGCGCTAGTCGTGTTGAGCTCTACTGCTGAGGATGGGGAGATCAAGGTTCGAATCTCGGTTGGGTGAACTGGGGTGGTTTTTCATAAATGGTTTTCCACTCTCCTTCCAGGCAAATGCGGGTTCACTTCCTCTAATTCAACCTTCCCAATTCCTAATCCATTAGAGTAATTAGTACTTAAAGCGTATAACCCGAACGGGTAGTAAGACGCGGTGCTAAATAATAATAATAAAAGTATGTTGAAATTGTTTTTCATTAAAATAAGCAAATATTTTTATTTTTCCAAATATAGATACTTTGAGGGTTGTTTCCAAATAAAAGATTTTTTGAAACATTGACATTTAAAAAAAGTGGTACTAAGCATATGGTTTAAAATTATTTCTATGAATAGCGTTTACTATGATGAACAAGATTATATGTTGGTTTTTCTGAGGAGAACTCATTTAGTGATAGTTAACTTCAGCCAATTCTTAAAATGTTTTTCAAGCTTTAACTTGCAATATGAAAAAAGTTTGAACAATTGCGCCGTACCTTTTGTTTAAGTATTTTAACCACAGCACATGGAAAAGTTATCTTGTGTACAAGAGAGATAAAGTCAAACTAAACAATGAGCAAGGTTGATTACTGCAAGAAGAGGCTGCTACTGACTAGAAAACTGAATTTGGAGATGAGGAAGAAATTGGTGAAGTGTTACATATGGAGCATCGTTTTGTATGTAGTTTAAACATGGACCCGGAGGAAAAAATAGAGGATAAAGCAGAGAGATCGGGTGCCTAAAGAAAAAGTTCTAAAGAGTAAGTGAAAAGAAAGCTATTTGGTGGGAGATTCTACGAAAAAGGCCCAAATGATTGGGTCACATTATGAGAAGAAAAAGCTTATTGAATGATGTCATAGGAGGCAAGATGGTCGTGAGAGGGGGGGCAGGAAGACCACGAATGGAATTGATTGATTATCTCAAACAAAAGAAATAAGATGGAGTTTCAGGATATTAAAAAGGTTGCTTCTAATAGGACATATTTAAAGACTCAATTTGTTCAAGGCCACGGATCTTTCAAAATACAGACCAACTAATTATAGTTTTCTCTAATATTTCTTATTTCTATTATTTATTTTTATTTATTATATGAATTTAATAATAGCTAGAAAAAATTAAGATACAGTAGTTATTATTATTATTATTATTATTATTATTATTATTATTATTATTATCACCACGTCTTACTACCCGTTCGGATTGTACGCACTTACGCTAATGTGTAATGGTAGGGTGATTGTGAGATGAAATGAAGGACCTACAGTTTAACGTGAAATCCGAACCACGGTGGAGGCCTGGAATTCCACAAATTCACAAGTTGTGATTAATACATGTAAGAAGTGAGGGAAGGGTTTGACAATCAGCTAAATCTGTGCCGGGACAGAGGATTGAACCACGGACCCTCAACACAGAAGTATGACACTTTACCCCTAGACCACCAGGTCACTCTATACAGTAGTTAATGGATACTAAAATTATATCCAGTGACAAATATTGATATTATAAAAAAGGATAAAGTATTTTTAAATAATAATAATAATAATAATAATAATAATAATAATAATAATTCAAATGTATGTTGTATGGTTGAAAAGATAAAATTAGAAAACTTAATTCCCAATAACTTGATTCAAAGACTAGAGTTATAAAATGGTCATGAAAAGTAAAAAGAAGTGTCTATGAATATTTAAAAGAATCTCGACAACAATAGTTAAACGTGTGTTTATAAAGACAATACAGTAGTCGTAAAATGTCCAAAATGCCTATAATGTGTTCATAAATTATATTAGATAAAGAAAGGTACTAATGAAGTAAATAATAAATTAAATATTAGAAAGTTAATTAAAATTTCCATAACTCTCAATTTAAATTGTCAAAATCCTTTTGAATATATACATTTTCAAACAATTGTAAATAGATAAAATTTTAAAATCTAAAAAAAACTATGGAGATCCTGCAACAATTTTGTTGTGTACAGAGCAGAGGCAGTTGACCATACACACAGTGCTACCACTCCAATAAATAGCTCCGTACACACGAAATTTAGTGACATCAAAGTAGCCCAATGGGTGGGCTGAAAGGATGACAATTGACGAAAAACTAACGTGTGTATGGACACTGGCGACCTTATGTTTAATCTGTTTGAATATTTGGCCAATCAGTGTTATTCCATCCTGTCTAAAGACGCACATGCACCGAAATATTTATCTCCACTACTTCCACGTGACCAGATAAACAGTTCAAAACTTTTTGTGTGGTGTTTTAATTTATTACTTCCTACAATTTTTAAAATGCACAAAAAATGTATTAAAAAGTGAAATAATGTGCATAGCTCAAATTTGTGTATGATTTGATCAAATTTTACAAAAATAATTCCTGTCTTTGAAAAGTGTAAAGTTCAGATTACAATAAAATTATGAACAAAATTAAAAAATACGGCACCTAAAATTTGTTGATGAATATTTTTTCAAAATGAAAGTTCCAAGTGCTAATGCTGATTATCTTAAAAACTAAATAAATAATGCTACGATAACTTTGAGAATGTCATACAAAAAAATAAAAGGCAGCAAAGAACGGGCACAGAAATGAAAAATGTACACTTCCCAAATAATGGTGGGTCAAACTCCTCGAATTTCGGCGTGATCAAGATATCCCTCATCCATCAGGAACAAACAATGATGAAGACTAGTAAATCTACCAGGAAGGGGACAACGCATGTAAATAAACATAAGAATTTACATTTTTTTAATGAATAAAATAAGATGTTGAACACCCAATTACATATTACTCTCATTGTTTGTGTTGGGTGGAGGAATATTGTGACGTGTAAGTTTGTCACATATCCATACTAACTAGGCCAACCATTTTTATCACACAATTTTTTTTATGAATAATGTACTGTAAAACTGTGATACATTAAACACACTGGTCCACGATTAAGAAGCACTACTGGAATGTCAAAAGTTTATATGTCTATTATTTCTGGCTCACCAAGGCCCATTTCACCCTTTTCAAGTTTGCTAATCTTAGTGCCTTCCTTATCCGATAAAGGTGTAGGTGAATATTTATAGTGGCACCTGGGGCATAAAAGCAATGAAGTGTGCAGTACACTTTCAATTACGTCAATTCTCAAGTCGATGCTTGCATGGAAAATTCTGATACAGTTTGCAAGCATACTGAAATAATTTCTATTATTTTTATAGCACGCGAGAATCTATAGTTGTATATTTGATTTTCTTTGTCCATTTATTTCAAAGAAAATTGTTTGAAAATAATAATGAATGCAAAGTTAAAATGAGCTACATTTATTGCATGTGGAAATTTCGTTTTCTCTTAGAAATATAATCATACAATTTGGGGTATTGAAGTACACCACCACCACCCAATATGCAGCCATTTTTCCCAACGTCTACCATTAAGAATGCTAGTTCTGCATTTTCAATAGCCATTGAAACCATTTTACACATATACATTCCTACAAACATGAACAGAGTTTATGTTCATGAATATTGCCTGTGATGTATAAAAAAAAATCTCACATGTCATCAATATATGGGCCCTGGTTATAACCTATATAATAATTAAAAAATAATACACTAATATATTTTAATAAAAGATAATAGCTATAAAATATTAATAAAAGTTCTTATCATTTTAAATGGTATCTTCCAATTAATTGATTAATTTAAAAAATCCATCAAGATTTTTTACCTATACCTTACATACAATATTGAGAATTGATTTTTTGGCAATCTAAAGGTGCAAGATTCTATGGTTGTATGGTAATTAATAAAAAATGAAGGTTGGCTGCTATTGATTATACAGGGTGCCCAAAAAGTCTGTTTTCATTACAAATTCTTCATTTTAATTTTATTTCTCTTTTCAGGTAGTTGAATATGGCTCTGGTTATGAAAGAACGCATCAAAGTCATTCTGCTGGCTGGCCGCTGAAGTCAGCGAGAAGTAGCAGAGGGGTTCAGCCGCTTACATCCTTACAGGTAATCAATCACCCAAGGCTGTGTGAGCAAGCTTGTGAAAGCGTTCCAAGAGATAGGAAACGTTGATGATAAACCTTGAAGTGGTTGGCCAAGGAGTGTCACTGATGAAGAGACAAACGCTGCATTTCTATCGTCGTATTAAAGAGTCCCAAAAAGTCGATTCCCCGCATGTCCAACAGACGTGTCCAAGAGTGACATCTATCGCATCCTGAAGTTGCATATGTAGCATCCCTATATACTGCAGCTACTGCAGAAGTCAAATGAGGACGACCCTGAGAGGCGTGTGTAATTCGGTCAATGGACACTGCATTTGTGTGAGGCGAATGAGAAGTTTTCATCAAAATTATGGTTTTCACATAAGGAAAACTTTTATGTCTCAGGCGAAGTTAATCGTCATAACGCCTGTTACTGGTCTTCTGAAAATTCCCATTGGTTTCAGCCAAGCAAGGATTAGGTGCCAGCCGGTTGATGCTCTGGTATGGAATAAGAGAAAATCGGATTATTGGTCCATTCTTCTTCGGAAACTCCGTCACAGGTGACAGTTACCTAAGCACGATAGATTTTGAAGCCCTGCCCAGCCTTTTAAACCCACAAGAAAAGTATCCAGTCTGTTTCTAACAGGATGGCACATCGGCTCATTATGCCCTTGTTGTGCGAGAATACCTTGATCACCAGTTTCCAGGGCACTGGATAGGTCACCGAGGAAGTGGTGAGTGACCCCCACGAAGCCCAAACATGACACCACTGACATTTTATCTTTGGGGGCACTTAAAAGAAATGGTTTACGCTGAGAAGATTTCAGATCTTCAACACCTTGCAAACAGAATTAGGCGTGCTAGTTATATGAATCCTACCATAATCAACTAAGTGTTAGTGGAATGGCAGCATCGACTGGATCTGTGTGTTTAGAAAAAAAAAACGGGGGCCATTGCGAACATGTTGAATAAAACTCCTTTTGTTTTATGATTAAAGACTTTTGGGACACCTGTGTAGTTGACTCACAAGCCATCTCCGAGTTTCGTATTGTTATCGTTTTAATAATGTGTATTAAAATAAGACAGTCATAAAATGACGATACTTGTCTATGTAAATTTTTTTCACATATAGACCTGTGGTAATGAAACAGAGGCTTTGCATAATAATTACATTTTCTAGTATACACGGTTTGTTAGCTGCAAACAAGGGGTCGGCAAATGTTTTCCAATATATGAATATACTGTTTGTTATCTGTTTCAAACGGTTTCTAAATAATCTGTGTATCCGTCCAAAACTATCTGCGTTAGACAATTCTACATATAAATTAATTAGAGTTGGGCATTTGTTTTGTAAAATGTTTCTACAGTAAAACTAGCTAGTAGAAAAAGGGTACCTTAAAAACAAGATTAGTATCCTAAAAATATGATGTGCAAAGGTAACGCAAATATGGCATCATTTAAGACATTTCTAGCTCAATGATATTATATTTTCTGATCTAATTAATAGTATATATATATTAAGATACCGTATTTTTTGTAAACCCATTCTGAATTAACATACATACATACATACATACATACATACATACATACATACATACATACATACATACATACATACATACATACATACATACATACATACATACATACATACATACATACATACATACATACATACATACGTACATACGTACATACGTACATACGTACATGCGTACATACGTACATGCGTACATGCGTACATACGTACATACATACATACGTACGTACATACATACATACGTACGTACATACATACATACATACATACATACATACATACGTACATACGTACATGCGTACATGCGTATATGCGTATATACATACGTACATACATACATACATACATACATACGTACGTACGTACGTACGTACGTACGTACGCACGCACGCACACACACACACACACACACATGCACACACACATACATACATACATACATACATACATACATACATACATACATACATACATACATACATACATACATACATACATACAGTCCGTCCGTGTATTCCGGGACTGGTAAAGCGAAGGTCAGGCCTCAGGGAACTGGGGTATGCTCCTGTTGAGCTGAGGGTATACCCGTTCCTGATTTGTTCGGCCCGCTCCCTTGCGTACGAAGCGCTGGTGAAGATTGAATGTTAGCAGGATTTTTTAAAAACCAACTAGATAGAATGAATGCATGGGGCGATCCAATGGAGGTGGATACAGTCCCAAGCAAGGAGACAGAACGAGGACTGAAGGCTCTCTTCCGACTAGAGAAGGAACTGGATGACCTATACCAGGACGTCAAGCCAAGGACTAACATCGCCAAGGAGATTCGTGCAAAAATGAGCAGGGTTATGAGCACTTTTGAGCTGGCGAAACTAGTTATAAGTGATGTTCAAGCGATGTTTGACCAGCAAAATGGCGTGGAGGCCGGGATCCAAAAGGCTCAAAGTCGTGAGCAGTCCGTTCGGAGCGAACGCAGGGAACCCTCTGAACCACAGACTCAGAAGGGTGCAGAAGTTCAGTCCCCTGCGAGAAATAAGGAGAGGCCCCTGGAATCCCCACGACACGTGTTGTGGGTGGCACCGACGGGGTCCTTCCCAGAAACATCAGAAGGGCGAGAGAAGACGACGGCGGACAGATTGGACCATAGGCTTCAGGAAAATGGGGTGAAACAACCGGAGTCAGTAGAGAACGAAAAGGCACCTTTTAAAACGGTGAAGAAGCGACAAGAAAGACGCAAACAAGAGAAAATGTTGCGCCCAGATGTGGTGATTGTCAAAGCTAAGGAGGGAAAATCCTATGCTGATATCGTGAAGTCCCTGAAGAGTGACCCTAAACTACAGGACCTCAAGGAAAACGTTAGCAAGATGCGAAGAGATTCTGCGGGGAATCTCCTACTGGTCTTGAACCGCAAAGCTAAACAAGGAACCGGAGATATTCGTCAGGTGATCCAGGAGCAACTGGTGAACTCAGCTGAGGTCACTAGCAGGACAGACATGAAGTCCATTGAAATAAAGGACCTCGACGAATTCACGACAAGAGACGAGATATGTGATGCTATCCGTCAACAAGTAGAGGGGACTGACGTCAAACCCGATGCTATAAAATCCCTTCGACAGGCGTATGGAGGAACGCAGATCGCGCTACTTGTCCTTACTGCTAACCATGCGAAACTCGTCCTACAAAAGGACAAACTGAAGATAGGATGGGTTGTTTGCAGAGTAAGAGAGAGAGTCTCTCCCCTGAAATGCTTTAGATGCCTAGAGTTTGGTCACTTGGCCAGGATGTGCAAAGGCCCGGATCGGTCGAAACAGTGCACCAAGTGCGGAGAAACCACACACATTGCCAAGGACTGTGTGAAAGCCGAGATGAAGTGCCTCCTGTGCAGTGAGAATTTGGACAGGAATCATCGAACAGGAAGTAGTGCGTGCCCTGCTTACAGGGAAGCAATGGCGTTACTGCACAAGAGAAGACGATGAGGTTCCTTCAGTTAAACCTGAATCATTGTGAAGCAGCACAGGACCTCTTCTGGCAGTCTGCAAGTGAATTGAGCATTGACTTGGCGATCCTCTGTGAACAGTACCGGAACTTAGACAACTTGTCGTCCTGGATACCGGACCGTAGTGGCAAAGCCGCTATCTGGATGCGCAGGGGTTTGTTCATCGAAGAAAGACAAACAGTAAAAAAAGATGGATTCGTCTGGGCAAAGGTGGGAGGCATATACGTTTGCAGCGTCTACGCTCCACCTAGCATCTCCCTGGAAGGATTCCAGCACATGCTGGATGAAATCGCTGACGAACTACGAGGCAGAAGACCTGTTATTTTAGCTGGTGATTTTAATGCCTGGGCTACAGCCTGGGGCAGTATAATGACCGACAGACGTGGCGAGAGCCTTCTGGATGCACTCTCTCTGATGGATATGGTGATACTGAATATCGGTATCACTCCTACCTTCGAGAGGAACGGCAACAGCTCCATCATCGACGTGACTTTCGTGAGCGAAAACCTGGCTTCCCGCATGGTGACATGGAAAGTCAGTGATCACCTTACACAGAGTGACCACCTGGCGATCATATTCGAGATGATAACCACCCAGAGACCAGTAAACCCGGGTAGGGAGAGGACCAGAGGCTGGAACGGGCGCTCCTTTGATCGAGGAACCTTCATCGCTTTGATGGAGGACAGTGACATTGAGCCGAGGGATACGCTTGATCAGGTAGTCGCGCAGTTAATGACGCTTGTCACCGACGCTTGCGACGCTGCTATGACGAGGCGTTCCTGTAATCACCGACACAAACCAGCGTTCTGGTGGAACGAGGAGATAGCTGAACTCCGTAGAAGATGTCTCCGAGCTAGGAGAAACGCCCAGCGTGCAAGGGGTCGTTCGACCTTCTCTGCTCTCAGAAACCAATATGCCGAAGCCAGGAGAACCTTGGGCAAAGCCATCAAGGCAAGCAAACGACGGTGCTGGAAGGAGATGTGTAAGGAGGTCGACCAGGATCCCTGGGGCAGACCCTACAGGACGGTTATGGCTAAGATGAGAAAACAGGATTCGGCTTCACCTACTTGTCCGGAGTTCTTGGATAAGATAGTGAACACCCTCTTCCCACGACAAACGGATGATGTAGTGCTCATCGAAAACCGATCAGATGACCTGGAAGAAGTGCCACCAATCACTTGTGAAGAACTACTGAAAGCAGCTCGCAAAATAGGAGACAACAAGGCTCCGGGCCCAGACGGAATTCCGAATGTAGCTCTGAAAACCGCAATCAAGACGAGACCAGACTTATTTATCCGAGTCTACAAGGCGTGTCTGAGAGAGGGGCGTTTCCCTGACTGCTGGAAAAATCAACACCTTGTTCTCCTTCCGAAAGGGGCCAAACCACCAGACGAACCATCATCATATCGTCCAATCTGCCTCCTGGACACATCTGGCAAATTGCTGGAGAGGATCATTGCTGACAGAATAGAGGTATTCAGTGAGGGGCCACAGGGCCTCTCTGAAAACCAACTAGGATTCCGTAAAGGCAGGTCTACGATTGATGCGATTGATAAAGTTGTAACCATTGCCAGGGACGCAATAGCAGGCAGAAGCTGGTCGAAAGGCACGAAGAAATATTGCGCCATCGTGACCCTCGATGTGAAAAATGCGTTCAACTCTGCTAAATGGAGCTGCATCATGGAAGCGCTTCGGAAGATGGAGGTACCTGCCTATCTTCGGAGGATGATCGCTAGCTACTTCTCAGATAGAGTCCTGACCTACGACTCCGAGACGGGTCAACGAATGTACCGGGTAACCGGAGGAGTGCCGCAGGGAGCAGTTCTTGGTCCTCCACTGTGGAACATCATGTACGATGCGGTGCTGAGGCTTCCATTGCCAGACGGAGCTACGATAGTGGGCTTTGCCGATGACATCGCTATAGTTGCTGTTGGAAAGTTCCTCGACGAGGTTACGTACATAGCGAACAGAGCTATCGCCAACATCCGTCAGTGGCTTTCTTCTGTTGGCCTGCAACTAGCAGATCACAAGACGGAGGCAGTACTAGTGACAGGAAGGAAAATCAGAGAATCCATCACCCTGAATGTAGGGGACAATGTCATTATATCTCAACCTTCACTGAGGTACCTGGGCGTGCAAATAGATGCCAAGTTACGCTTTAACGACCATCTTCGGAACGTCAGCCAAAAAGCAGCAAAGGTGGCAAATGCGCTTTCAAGCATCATGCCCAACACGGGAGGCCCAAAGCCGAGCCGCAGACGTCTGATTTCTACGGTCACAAGCTCCATTATGCTGTACGCAGCACCAGTCTGGTCACCGGCAATGAAAGTGGCGGTGCATGCCCACATGTTGAACAGGGTACATAGGAGAATGGCACTGCGTGTTGCATGTGCCTACCGCACAGTCTCTGGCGATGCTGCTTGCGTGATAGCAGATATGACGCCTATCGACCTCTTGGCAGACGAGCGAAATAGGATTTACCGCCAGACCCGGACTCCTTCCGAGCTCACGAAAACAACCATCGTGAGGGACGAAAAGAAGAAAACCATGGAAATGTGGCAAAGACGCTGGGACTCATCGATGAATGGTAGATGGACCCACCGTCTTATTCCAGTAGTGTCACTCTGGAATACGAGAAAACACGGTGAGACGGACTTTTACCTCACCCAGCTCCTGACAGGCCACGGATGCTTCAGGTCATATCTGGAGAAATTCAGACTAGATGATTCACCATCCTGTCCTAACTGCACACAGTTGGAAGAGACTGCGGAGCACGTCTTTTTTGGGTGTCCCCGCTTCGCTGCTGAGAAGGAGGAGCTAGATAGGCGACTCCAGATGAGATCAACTCCAGAAAGCATCGTCAGTTTGATGCTGCTCAACGAGGACAACTGGAAGGCTGTGGCAGACATGGCTTCGCGCGTTTTGAAGAACCTCAGGGTAGAGGAAAGAGAAAGGAGTAGACCACCTAGATAATGGCAACGACGGAGTAGGCAGTTAGCCATCCAGCCTCACGTGAAGTAATGCCTGACGGCCGTTCCGCGTGGGGTGTTTTGGAGAACACTCTTGAGGTGGGGTACAGGGCTGTACCCCGGGGGTTTTAGTGGGTAGGGTTCTACATTTTGTAGTTCGGTACGTCGGGAATATGGAATATTCTTGCCGTACACCTAGAGTCACCTTCTCTAGTGGAGTCCCACAGCCTTTCAGATGGATCTGAAGGCTCCGTAAAAAGGATTTCCCTCCTCGTTAAAAAAAAAAAAAAAAAATACATACATACATACATACATACATACATACATACATACATACATACATACATACATACATACATACATACATACATACTTACTTACTTACTTACTTACTTACTTACATACATACATACATACATACATACATACATACTCATGCCTTTCCCTTACGGGGTAGGCAAGAAACTGTTGATATAGCTAAAAAAACTTTTGTACTTAATCTAGCCTCACTAGCTTTCTCCACACTTTCCTATCCTTGCATATTTCCTTTGCTTCAACAAAATTCATACACCGAGTCATACATGATCCTTTATTCTTAACACTATTAATGTTTCTCTTTTTCACATATTAATATATATTATTTAGCCACGTCTTACATGGCCTACCCCTTCCTTTTGATCTATACACTTTACCTTCATATATTTTTTTCGTCACTCGATCCATATTCATCCTCTCAATATGCCCAAATCATCGTAAGACACTTCTTTCCCCTTGACCTATTGGATTCCTTTTCAACCCACACTCCTTCAGCAACTATTCATTACTGACTCTGTCCATACGAGTTTTTCCACATACATTTATTAGATATCTCATTTCAACCGCATTCATCTTGCTCTTGTGTTTCTCCTGACAAACCCACGCTTCACATCCGTAAAACCCCGTTGGCGTTAACACACTTTTATATACTGCCATCTTTGCCTCTTTTGATACTAACTCATTCTTTGCAATTGTCCACATATATCCGATTAATCTCTGAGCTGCATTCACCCGTCTGTCGATTTCACCATCTATCCTTCCATTATTATAGAAACATTCTGCCCAGATACACAAAATCTTTCACTTGTTCTAACAGTTTTCCATTTATACTAAGTTGACGCTAATTTCATGATCCATCCTTATCCAAAACCAAATTAGCATTGAACTTTTGAAATTAATTTCATAGTTATATATTGTTTGAACTCGCAAGTTTGTCTAAATTAATCAAAAGCTCACACAGGTGTGTATTGTATAAAATTATTAAAAATGGGCCTGTTTCTATTTATTAAGATGTTTTACTTGATTTAAGGACGATGGCCACCAATGTTTTCAATGAATGTCTATTAAACAATAAATGTGGGCTACCACTTGATGGTGAAATAACTGTATATCCTTTACGTTATTTTACTTAGTCATAAACTAATTTAAGGAACTTGAATTAATGCCACTTGGCTGTAAATTTACACATAGATTAATATTCAATGACAAACATAATCTGTTAGCTGTGTCATGGCTACATTTAACTGACTCGGAATAAATTTCATAGCTTGACGACTACTTAGAAAGGTTCCTGTTAGTAAAACTGTAATAATGTCGTTTTTAAGGCGAATTAAAATAATTAAAGATGTAAGTGATGCTAGTTATCTTCTTGTATTTATAATCATTTCCCTAACCCCATCTTACCACCCACTCGGTGCTTAGGGATTTTAAATAGACTAGTGGGGAAAGGAAGAGGAAAGTACAGCCTAGAGGAAATATATCCCCATTTGCATGGAGGGAGAGCTGGAAATATATAGAAAAAGCCACCCTATTACATCCAGAAGGCATTCAAGCACCAACCTTCCCACTATCGGAGAACCAAACTAGACTAACCTGAAATTTATTCCACATGCCCACTTAAGCGGGTTACTCGATGGATATCATACTCAAACTAGCCCAATTTGTTAACTCCAAAATATTTAAACATAAATTGTTCAATTTATGAATATATTAAAGTATAAGAAAGGCCTGGGTATATTAGTATAACGTCAATATATTTCCTACTCAACCAAGAAAAACGCAATACATTATTTCTTTAAATTAATAAATTATATATATATATAGCATAGTAATAACCAGAGCCCTGCTTTTATGGTGAATAAAAAAGCCCAATTTCGTTTTTAAGTTTCCCAAAAGCGGTGAATAAGCGGTGAATTACAAAAATCCTATTTTTGCGACGAAATTATCGAATTAAGACAAAAGCGTTAAAAAAGTGGTTTTTACCAAACTTTCGGGATTAAGGTGACTTTGTTGGGTTAAAACTAGACTTCCAGGACAATGTTTGAAACAGGTAAACTAAACATATTGAAGTGAAAACAAAAAATTACATTTTGTTTGGACAAAACGGTAAAAAACACTAGTCCGCAAAAAAATGTGCTGTCAACTTATTAAAAAA
>CABFVZ010000375.1:81606-94106 GCA_902151445.1 Timema monikensis
GCTTGCAAACACTTTGTTGCGAAGTCACTGAACATACTGTCTGTCTTCAGCCCTAGCAGCACATTCTCAATTTTTAAACTTTCGATGCCATCACTCTCTTCCATCAAAACTTTCAATTTTTTACACATTTCAATGTAGAAAAAAGACATATCTCCATCGTAGTTGACAAAAAAGGGCAGTACTTTAAAATTAATCTTGACCTGCTCTATGTTAGGCGTATTCCTACTTAGAATATTGGAGGGATTAAAAAGATATCGGAGGGCCTTCAAAACCCTCACTTCCCCAAACAACTTGTTGGCACCGGTCGAGTCGACATATTTTGACAAATTCATGTGCGACTTCGATCCACACATCTTCAAAATAATAACTAGATCTTCCTTCTTCTTGAACGGGAGCTCACCCAACAATAAGTTCACTTTGCTAGCCAAGTCACATTTTGTAAGCACAGCTTCCAGCCTTGCAAATAGCAGGTATTTTTCAATATCCCAAAATATTAGCGCGAATGCCGAAAATTGCGACTAAATCGCGATTATCGCGGACATCGTTTAAAATAGCGAATATCGCGCTAAAACTCCGATTTCACGAATTATCGCGACAATTCTGAGCACATATTTGCAATCAGGGTAACCTGAAATGTGAACATCTGAAAGAAAAAATGCCATATCTAACATTCGCGAACTATCGCGATCTCCACAAACGCAGGGCTCTGGTAATAACTATTTAAATGCACTTTGGAATTGAAAATAAAAAGTGAACTTAGCTTTGTCGTTCCACAATTATGAACTTGATGCGTTTTAATAAGTCTTCAAATAGTAATGCACGTATTGACTTTCTTAAACAAGCAAGTTTACTTTTAAATATATTATGACCAAAAATGTTTGCCGCTAATACCTGTTGAAGTAAACATTCCTTTTTCAAGTGAATAAAATACATGAATCCTTAATTCCTTAAGAAGAAGTAATTGGAGAAAGAGTTGAGAATCTAACAACAGTAATATATAAATAAAACGTTTTGCTTTCTTTTGAATTTCTTGATGGCGTAAAAAATGTGATCTGGGTCTGTCGTAGTGAGTATTTGTTTAAATTGCTTGTTTTCTTTACTAACAATATATCAGCTTATGTGTGATGTAATATAATCGATTTTAAGACAAAGACAAATGAGAGACCCCGTTCTGTTAATCCGGTATTTAGTGAAAGGGAACCAACCCAATTTCGCAATTACACATTTTGACCGTGTGTAATCTATCCTGGATAGTTTATATCAGTAGTCATCTATGCTAATGATTGATATGAGAAATTTGGCTTTTTAAAAATGCAAATTCACCCAAGACACAAGATCAAGCCATTCAATAGAAGCACCGTGTTTTATTACTTTTATTATTGATAGTTTGTGTTTTAAGTTGCATTAGCACATATACTCTTTGAATCAGCTCCTAGGTCAATTATACGGGGTCAATGAAATATTTATTTCTATTAGAAAGCTTAGTTTCAAACAATGTCACTTAAGCAAGGTTATGTCTAGTAATCCTTCATCTCACGCTTTTGTTAATGCTATTTAAATATCCAGGCCAGCTATGCAACTAGACAGTCGACCTATTTTTATTGAAGACACTTACAAATTATCTGAATTATGTCAGTTAAATAAGTTAATCTCAAGAGATAATTTGTTTTATCATCTAGTGACCATATTTCCCCCATTATCTGATATCAAAATAAGTGTCTGGAATAATTGATTAATTTTCTCGTGTTAGTCATGATAATACTACCCTTATAATCACATGTGACATATTATCACTGGACGTCCAGTGTTCGTATCCTGGTCGGCTCAATCTACACCTTGATTGTTGTCGATACACGCGTGCTACTTATTTGTTAGTGCTAGATTCTACTATATTGTATTCATACACTAAGAAGTTATGTGTCCAACCAAAGTCTATGGTGAGGTTATAGTTACGCATGAATAAATATTAATATTAAATGAATTTATAATTTATTGAGCCGCATGATTTTGATTTAACATATTGAGATTAACTATTGCCTCTGCATTGTTTACGCTAAAACCGAAATGGTGTTCCTACCCGGAGTGATTAAGTCACCTCCGTACTGAGTGACTTCCTATAAGTGAGTGTCCTTCCTTAATTTCCTCGTGGGGTTCCAACCCTGCAAGTCTTAAGGAAGTCTGCATTAATAGCAAATCAGCCCTGTACACAGACAGACCTACAGCCTTCGGGTTAAAATGGCTGCGCTCATCGGGAGAGCTTAAGTCCTTCAACGAGGAGATCACTACGTACAGTTCCAAGTGACAACATCGCTATCAAGCAGGCATTTAAAAAAAATTGTTTACTTTAAAGATGGTTTTACTTGAGAATGACAAAAATTGCCTACAATTGTCAATAAACCGGCTTTCACAAAGCTAGGTTCAGGTAGCAGCCCCGCCCACATTACCTTTAAAAAAATCCCCAATAGGTTTAATCAGACTGAGAAATACAAAAAACAGAAAACAAACGTGAAATAAAATGTACCTTTTTTATTCAAGGGAATGTTTGCAAATTGTCTAGTGGAAAACAATCATCAAATATCTTCGACTAGTTCCATGTCAGAAAAGGTTTGTTCAGTTAATGAGAATAAGGGGGTGAGTTAGGGGCGTGGGATTGCCGGTACCTGAACTATTGTGTTTGAAACACCACCCCTTTACACTGAACAATTTGTAGGTAATTTGTTTTACATGTAAGCTGAGAGCTGTGACTAGCGATCCCAAGCGCTCAAGCATTCAAACTGGCTCAAGGGACGCAGTGAAACTCTCGTAAGGGTGAGTGTCTGGTGTTTTCTTGTCAGTGGCCCTGAACGATTGCTCTCTTAAAAGAATTCTGTCAAGAGCTACATACACTCAGTGGCAGATTTAATATTTTTGCGCCCCTAGGCACCATTATAATATGCGCCCCCCCCCCCCTACCCCGTTTCCAATTATTTTTCAGTGACTTTAGGAAGTTTTGGGGGAAAAGAGAGGGGGGGAGGTGGAAGTTAGGATTCGAGAAAAGATGTCTACGAAAGATAATCAGGCATGTACTGTACATACCCTATAGTAGCTTGAGTTAACATTATGAAGATGAGGAAACTGACGTCAGTTACAAAGCGATTGCAAAGTACAGTTATTTAAAAATAAATATTGTTTTTCTGACTTTAACATGAACTATTTCGATAATGTTAGTCAATGATTTCTAAACGTAATCAGTGGCGGCTCGTGTATAGGCACTGCAGAACTGCAGCACCCCCTATTTCCATTTGATATTATCGATAACATTTAATATATTGAGTACTTTTTTCTTTAATTCTGTCTTTATTTTTGTAGTATAATATATATCCCTTAAGCTTAATGTCAGTACTTCAGTAGCCACCCCCAGTTTATGAAAAATATACAAAAATCTTTGTGTGGAACTGTGCGCTTCACAGTGCCAGTGACGTGGTGTTTGACTGTTGTGCGCATGCGCACATTGGAGGGTGGTGGGGAGGAAGGTGGGACTGCCAGGTAGAGAGAGTACTGTTGCTCTCGCAGTGCCGGTTCTGGCGTGATTGTGGAAGGAAGTTTTTTTTTAACTCAGTGTGTGGTGTGCTTAAAAGCCGTGTACCATATTCTTGAATGTGATAAAGTGTAGAAGAGTGTAGAGTTATATTATTATTCTGCTTCCAGCTATTCTATTTGATTCATTTTTTTGGGTTCTTTTATTTATAAGAAAGACTAAATTTTCTTGCAGTACTTTCAATGGAGAAAAAATTCCTTAATTGTCATCCAGAGATCAAGGAGAAAATTATTGAACTTTTTGTGCAAATTAAAACAAGAAGAATGGATTCCATTTTTAAATGAATAGATCAAGCTTGAGCTGTAACAATTTAAGTTAACGTAAGTAAAACAATTTTTTTTTGTTAAGATTTTATCAAGTTCTTGAATACATTTTCTTTTTATATGTTTTTTTTTCTTTTACACAATTTTAAAACAAAGGCTAAACATTTTATGGAGAAGCACCCCCACTAACTTTAGCTACGAGTCGCAACTGAACGTAATTATTAAAAATACAATTATGTAATTTAAAATGTGCCACCCCGGAAAGCCGCCGCCCCTAGGCCATTGCCTAGTGGGCCTATAGTGTAAATCCACTTTTGGCTACACTTTCACTTTAATAAACTAGCGTAGCCCGGTGTATGGGGTGAACCACTTTTACGGCCATTTATTTTAACAATATTTGGGGTTTTTTAATGACAGGGTAGTAAATCATCTACTAAACAAATACATGTTACATGGTCCAGTAAGAAAGTGAGAAAACGAGGCCAAAATATCTTACTTGAGGGACGAGATCATGAACATGTTGCTAATAAATATATCACATTGTATGTTGAACTATGGTTAAGCACGCACGATCAAAGATAATAAGATAGCTGGACAAAGATTTTTTTTATATGTACATC
The DNA here is from genome assembly GCA_902151445.1 of Timema monikensis. NCBI lineage: Eukaryota > Metazoa > Arthropoda > Insecta > Phasmatodea > Timematidae > Timema > Timema monikensis. The sequence continues at coordinate 86,067 of CABFVZ010000375.1, forward strand.
TAGAAATAGTAAAATAAGTTTGTTGTATCAGAAGATGAATTGAAAGGGAGGCATTATATAAAATAATATATTTCACTATAATTTTTTTAGCCTAGAGTAAATTCTCAAATTGAATTTAAATTTTTTAACTACTTAAATATTTAGGAGGTGAAAAAAACTACATAGAGAAAACATAAACACTTTTTAAAATAACCATTAGAGTTTAACAAATATTTGTGAGTAAAAGAAAGTCGTCTACAATGAGGATGTCTTTGACTGTGAAATAGTTAATTTTTCAAAAAGTAGTTTCCAACTTGCCAGTTAAATTACTTATAGTCTACTCAATGATTAGGTCATAGAAACAATTACAAATGTTCACTAGCTACAAGATAAAAGCTTAGATTATGCCCACTATCACAATTCTAGTTAGCTATTAATTAAAAACCAATTTCAGTTACAGAAAAACAAGAGATGTTTATGATCCATAATCTAAAATTAAATCAAATGGTTTGACAGTTGTGATAAACAAACATAACTTACTAGGCATAAACTATGTTTCTTTATCACAAAAAATGTTAATCTTTTTCGGAGAAGATATTTTGTCAGCTTTATCCTAAATACGTAATATGACATGATACACTCGACGTATAATCTTTCATCTAAATAGCTTAAAATTAAGATTTTTATTACAAGGAACTAGTTTTACCATTCTTAATTTAAAACTATATTTAAAATGTATTAGTCTCTAGCATATTACCAAATTAAAAGATCGTGAACCCGATTTTTAAGACACAGAGTCTGCCCGGGATACATTTCGGTTGATTTGTGTTTGTGACTTATGCAGCGAACACAAACCAAATGATTAAGGAAGTGGTAATTGGAGTAATTTATTTTATTGTATTATATGTAATGTATAATTGTCTGATATATGAGACGAAAAACAAAAACAATTTATGGTTTGCAGACATCTGAGACAGAAAATTAAAACTATTGTGATGATCAGTTGAGTCACAACTATGTAATTTGGTAAGCTGAAACCCGTAGAAACGTTAACGTTATCTGGGTTAAGTGTAGTCAAAGATTCTAGTTCCAGTGTTTTTGAGGAAATAATATTGGAATATTCTGACGTGATCAAGGACTGGATTGTTCGTACCAAAATGTTCGCCCGAACTATGGAACTGGTAAAAACACCCCCGCTAGGGCCAAACCCTTTTATTATTCCCCTCCCAAACTAAGATTTTTAAAAGATCACATACAACTTCTGTTAGGGAAACGTATCAAATATCCATCAAGAGTCCTTACGCCTCACCATATTTTCTGATAAGTATGGAAAACAAAGATAGCAGATTCGTGATATATTATAGGAAGTTTAACAAAAAAATCAATTATGAAACCACTCTAATGAACAAGATGGAAATGGCACCAAAGTATTTTGCTCAGGCAAGGGTATATTCAGTAATTGGCCTTGACAAAGCGTATTCTAATATTCTGTTGGAATAAGAGACCTGACATACTTAATTTCTCAGTCAGGGCTTTTTGAATTCAACTTCTTACCTTTTGGGATGTCCACTGGGGCCCAAATACTATCTCGACTACTAAACGGGATCTTCTCACACGTACGAAAGGTTTTTATTTTTAACTACCTAGATGAATTCGTACTCTATTTAAATAACATGCAAGAGCATCAGGGTCATGTCAGGGTGGTTCTTGACAGACTGAAGCAAGATAAATTCACAGTGAACCCTGACAACATAATTTTTGCTGTTCCCCAAGTAGATTTCCTGGTAATTTTAATTTCCCCTGAAGGACTTTATATCAACCTTGATAAGACAAGGGTGATAAGAGCGTACCCGTTGCCCAAAATGGAGCAAAAACTCTCTTATTTCTGTGGAATGATAGTTTTTTAGGCACTTTACCCCCAACTTGTTAGTCATCGTTCAGCTCTTGTATCAAATAAGAAACAGGGGAAGAAGTAAAGAGTGGGAGAGAGTTGGTCGGGAGACAGTTCATACATTGAAGGTCACGATCACTACCCCTCTTGTGTTGAAAATTGTTAGTTTTGATCTAAATTTCATGTTACAGGCAGATGCCTCCACTATGAGGTTAGAGGCAATGTTACCGAAGTTCATCGATTTGGGATTGCAATTCGTAGCGTATACAAGCAGAACTTCACAAAAACATTAGTACTAATATTTCACTTTCAAACTATAAATGTTTGTGATTATCTTTGCAACAGAGAGTTGCAGACAGTATCTGAAACACACTCTCTTTGAAATGCAATGTTACAACCCAGCGTTAACTTGGCTACTACGACATCCTCGTCAGGTGGGGGAAATTGTTCGGTGGGTATCACATCAATTAATGTAATTTTGGTTCGAAGTCATTCATGTGCCAGGGAGGAATAATATAGTAGCGGACAGCCTTTCCCAAATTTTCTACGAGCCAAAGGAAGCAGACAGGAAAGTACAAGCATATAGAATCGTAGTGGTTGTTCCGATAAGTCTTCTAGGACAGCTTTCCGAACTTTTTTTTATACCTGTCCAACAGCCAGAAAAAATGGATCTACTTTTAGGTAAAATCCAGATAAAACTAAGTTCAGGTGTATCAGTTATAGGATTCAAGGTAAACAATGAAATACTATTTTAAAAGCCTTCAGGCCATGTGAACTGGAAATTAGCTGCTACCCAGTCGTATGTTAAAATGTTAAAATATTGTTTAAATATTATACCTTTCCTATCGAGTGTCATTCAGGAATCGCCTACACAACATAAAAAGGGACGCGACTATTTGACTGGGACAAGATGGATCGTAACATACAAGATCTAGTAAGATTATGGGAGATATATATCAGATCTAAGCGAGCCTAGAATACGAGGGACGTCAGTGGACAGTTAGAAGGTTGACTTCACTGGACGAGGATCAATTTGGCCCCCTTAGAGCTTAAGCAGGGATCGCGCCAACAGGGATCATCGAACCGCGTCAAAAGTGCTGCGATGGCCTCTTCAAGGCCCCAGCGAGTGTATTAGGGAAGTGTTTCGCCCAGTGCTACAGGGCTCTAAGCCCGACATTGTGCTTATACCGTTTAGATTTTTCATAAACTCCATTGAAAATAAGTGTTAAAATCTTCGGCCCATTTAGGGCTAAAAACCTATTATAATTTTAGCGTGTGCGGCGAACGGCTAGTGAACGGTGTGCCGGCCGGTCGGACGCTTAAGGCGCGTGAAAGTTCATATTATATCAACCAAATTCAAAAAATGTCTTCAGAATCCGAAGTAGACGTGACCGAGGAGGAGGACGACGACACCATGTCAGAGGTGTCCCAAGATGGGAGCACGGACGCTCAACCCACGAGACCAGGCACAATAGACTCCCAACAACCTGGCCACTCAGAGAACGATAAAGGTAACCAGCAAAAAAAAATCGCTAACCTTTGAACCAGTCTCTACGCTGAAACGTAAATACAGGATCAAACAAGGAGTTGACCTCCCGGCACCAAAGACAATAAAAGTGACTAACAAATTCACTCCAATAGCAAATGAGCAGGACACCACAGCCCAACAGATCACCGCTATGGAGCCGGAAGACCCCACTAACCAAGACGACACACAAAAGACAAAAAAGGTAAAGACTCCGCCGATAATAGTTCCTAACTCGGCGGAATATAACAACGTCATCAAACTTCTCAAGTCAAACATGAAGGCCGAATTCAAACTCTACTGCACGGCGCAGGGAATAAAAATAATTACGAGCTCCCTGGGGGACTACAATACACTCCAAAAACTCTTGAGGGAAGCGAACCTCGAGCACTTTACGTACATGCTCCAGAGAGATAGACCATACAAGGTAGTAATAAAGGGCCTTCACTCCACCATGCCCTGCGAGGCTATAACCTCTGAGCTAGTCGAAATGGGGTTCAAGCCCACAAATGTGAGGCAACTCTATACAAAAACCACCCCACAATCAGTGGAACCGAGGCCACTCCCCATATTTGTGGTCACCCTGGTGAAATCACAGTCAACAACAGACATATACAAAGTCAGGGCCATTAATCACACGATTATAAAGATAGAGGAATACCGAAATTCTCCAAACATCATACTCCAGTGCCACCGCTGCCAGCGGTTCGGACACTCTAAAAACTATTGTGCACAATCGCCTAGGTGCGTCAAGTGTCTCGGGGAGCACCTGACCACCGATTGCACGAAGAAGGACAGGACTACCCCGGCACGCTGCGTCAACTGTAAAGGGGAGCATGCGGCAAATTACAAGAACTGTCCCGCTCATCTTAGAGAGATAGAAAAACGTGACAAGCAGGTATCAAACACTCCACAAGGGGGGAAAAAACCAGCGGTGGTAACTGCTCCACCTAGTCTGATCTCACAGAGACTTAGGCCAACCACAGAATCAACCACAACGCACTCTCCCGCGGCCAAGCAGAGGACCTACGCTGCAGCCGTAGTAAACCTCCCCAAAGAGCCCACCAAAACCGACACAAATCCAAACGACACTTCAGACCTAAGGACCCTCTTCCAAATTCTCAAAGAAATAAATTTCACTGGACTACTTGCACACCTCAAAAAATTCACCAGTAGGCTGAGGAATGCCCCGGACAAGACTACGAAGGCCCTAATTCTGTTAGAAGCCGTAACTGAATGCTACAGCGATGACAACTAACCATGCACGTCACCAAGACGACTACTTAAACTTGATGTACTGGAACGCAAACGGCATCCTCCAACAGGCGCACGAGCTGGAACAGCTGCTACAAACATATGGAGTTGATATAGCTCTCATTTGCGAGACCCTATTAACGCAAACTAAGCGCCTGAGCTTTCGAGGTTACGATACATACAGGACCGATAGGCCTACAGGAAGAGGCGGGGGGACGGCTGTAATAATCAAGAGTAACATAAACCATTACCACACTGTCGTACCAGGTACGGGGGACATAGAAACCACCGCAGTGATAGTTCCCGTACCACGGAGGGAAATAATGTTCAGCGCAGTATACAGGAGCCCTTCAGTCCCTTTTTCGGCCCAGGATCTAAACTCGCTGACAGCAAGGAGAGAATTCTTCACCGCGGGTGACTTAAACTGTAAGCACACGAATTGGCACAGCCGCACATCAAATCAAGCTGGCCGCATCCTGGCAGAAAACTCGGACCATAATAACTACACGGTATTGGCGCCGGAGGAACCGACATACTACCCCTCCAACTATAGAAATCTCCCGGACGTGCTTGATGTCATTCTCACAGATCTCAACCAGCACCCAGAAGAGTTGCACACCCTTAACGAATTGGACTCGGATCATGTTCCGGTTTTCTGCAAGCTACCATTAAAAACCAACCACCGAAACTCCTTCCTTAAGAGGAATACCCCAATTACAGATTGGCCCAAATACCAGGCCACCTTGGAAAGAGATATACCTCAAGCTTGGAAGGTAGAGTCTACTGAAGAGGTGGACCACTCTATCACCCTCCTGACGTCGACACTCCTGGAAACCCATCGTGCAACAACGAAGTACGAGGCGCCAATAATCCACCTCAAGAGGGAACACCCCGACCTCAACCTACTAATAGCCCAGAAGAGGGAAGCCAGACGTGACTGGCAAGCATATCGCTCTCCAAGACATCGGGCGATATACAACAGATTCAGGGCTCTAGTTCGCCGTAGAGCGAAACAACTCAAAATTAGCCACTGGAACGAGTACATCTCAGAAACAATCAACGGGGGGGACGATATATGGAAGGTCACGAAACAACTGAAAGGGGGCGCCAAAAAAATCAAAACACCAGCAATCCACGGACGACAGGGCATGACATACTTAGCCAAAGACAAGGCAGAAGCGATTGCGGAGTCGCTGGAGGACCAGTTTACACCAAACACCGAACCCCAGGACGATGACTTCTCGGCAACAGTCAAGGAAGAGGTGAAACAGTTTTTCGAAGACCCTTTCGAATTGCCACCACCCCCGGTGTCCAGACTGGAAGTGCTACAAGCAATCAAAAAGCTGAGGAAGAAGAAAGCTCCGGGAGCGGACAGGATCTCCAATGAAATGATCTGCCACGCCCCCGCTGTAGTCATCACCATCTTGACGGCCATTTTCTCAGCCGCATTGAGGTGGGGATACTTTCCGGCATGTTGGAAACTGGCGGATGTGATTTCCATCCCGAAACCGGGAAAAGACGCCAAATTCCCGCAAAACCGAAGGCCAATCAATCTCCTCAGCAGCCTCGGTAAGATCTATGAAAAGATCTTACTTGAGAGATTGAAACTCTTCGCTCTCCAACAAAATGTACTCCCCGACACACAGTTTGGTTTCCGGAGCCGCCACTCCACGGTTCACCCTATAACCAGCCTCGTAGAAGAAACCACGGGGAACTTCAACAAGAAGGAATCGACACTTGCGGTCCTCATGGACGTAGAAAAGGCCTTTGACAAGGTTTGGCACTCCGGACTCCTTCGGAAGTTGATAACTTTCAACTTCCCTAAACCATATATACACGTAATAAAGAACTTCCTACGAGGACGCAGTTTTAGAGTCACAATGGAAGGCGAGAAATCGTCAACACACAACATCAAAGCAGGAGTCCCACAGGGGTCCGCAATCTCACCCTTCTTGTACAGCGTGTATGTCGCCGATGTCCCTACAGATCCGAAAGTTAGGGTAAGACTTTTTGCCGACGATACGCTGTTCTACACATCACACAAGAACATCAAATATGCATACAACCACATGCAGAGATATCTGGACCGGTTCGGTGACTGGCTAACGAAATGGAGGATAAAGGTAAATCCCGCCAAATCTACAGCCATCAACATCACAAAAAGGAGGTCTCAACCACAAGACCGTTTCAGGGTTCTGGGTGAGCCTATCCCCTACTCGAGGGAACTCATGTACCTGGGCGTCACTATCGACTCCCGCCTAAACTGGGAAGCCCACGTGAAGAAGACCAAGAAAAAGGCGACGGGGATTTATATCCGGAACTACTCGCTCTTCAAGTCCCAACACCTTAACATCCAAACAAAGCTGCTACTATACAGAGCCTTAGTCCTCCCGGTACTCGTGTATGCTTGCGAGGCGTGGAGCTACGCCTCACCCACCTTGATAAATCAGCTCCAAGTGCTCCAGAACAGGGTTCTCCGAGGCATTCTTGGGGTGAACACCAGAACAAGCAATGCGCGCATCCACGCGGAGACGGGCTCCAAGACCCTAAGGGACATATTCCTGATACGAGACGCTAGTTTCTACGAAAAAAACCTCCTGCTGGAGAACCAGATAATAAGAAACCTAGGACAGTATAACCCCCGAGAACCTAGGCTTTACAAAAAACCTAGACTGCAGTAATCCCCCACCCAACAATCATCTCATAAACCCACATTCACTTATTCATCCCTCGCCCAGTGCATAAATTAATCTTGTTTACTTTCTCTTACAGCCCTTCTAGAATTTACACACACAATCCTACACATAGGGCCTGACTACGCTTGTGTTTTCCATCACAGTGTACTAGGGCTCTATATAGATACTCCACAACACAACACGCTCTTCACTTCACAACTCCTTATCCCAACTTCATTTGCCCTCCACAACCAACATAAACTTTCACAAAAAGAGGTCATGGTCTGTGACTACAGATCGGTACTCTTAGGTATTAACAAGCCACCTACCTTCTCTCAGGGTCGTTTCTGACACTCAGAGCTGGTAGACAGGCAAACAAGGGAGGTGCGAGGTGCGAGGTGCGTGGAATACGAGGGTCAGCCAGCTACCACCAGAGGTGGCCATATTTTCCCTGTAAAATCTTTCTGTGGATTTATTTGGACTATAACCCCGAAATAAAGATGGTTTTGGATTTTAACTGACATCCAAATATGTATTTTCCAAGTATGTATAGTTAATGCCTGTACGTGGGACCATTGCTTACAAAGTGGTAGGATCCATAGATTAACAGATATTTTGGATTTTTTGCTTGCCATTTAACCTTGTATTTAACAACGAGAGTCAGTTGCGATCGCATGTTCTCAAAGACATGAGCTTCACCCAAGATATCAGACATT
>CABFVZ010000375.1:96606-199025 GCA_902151445.1 Timema monikensis
AAATTATATATAATTGGCAGACATCTGAGACAAAAATTGATAGCTATAGATGATTGGAATATATCTGGGACATAAAATGATTTCTTGCAATGTGGAAGCTGAAATAATTCTTTGTACAGTTGATTAACTCAAGTAGGAATATTGTATTTTTAAATGCACTTAAAGTAAACTCCAACTTATTGGTTTCTCATTTGTAAGAAAATGGGACGAATAAAATGAGCGAATTTAAATATATTTATAATCAAAGTCCTAAAATTGAATTGAATAATGTGACACTCTCACGCTTCCACATTTTTTCAATATTATAGCCTACCTGTCTTTACGTTGAATTATATCACAATAACATTCGCAAAGAGGCTCTATTAGGATATTTCTGGTATTTGTAGAATCATTAGCAAAACTAGAAATAGCTTTATAGCGTTGAAAGTGACCAGTTATAAAAAGTTGGTATATGGCCCTGAGCCAGACACAAAAACATTCCTCCAAGTCTTGGAGAAAGGGGAGATTTTTGTTTCTGCGTTAAAGCGTGTGCATATCGATATAAGGGTCTTCACGAATTTACCATGAGGAACAAATATTTATCATAGCACAATTTGATTAATTCCTATTCAACAAGTCGTTCAGTAACATGCTCACAACAGGTTGGACCACCAGTGATGGGGAGGTAGTGTCTGTTCACCGTGGATTTTTACCTGAATGGCCGTTTACAAATCATATGTTTAAGTTTTGGTTGTCAACACTTGTAAAAGATCACTGTTTTGTATTAAATGTTAAGTATTTAATTATATGTTATATTTTACATTAAAAATAACGTAACCTTAATTTTTCTCACGCTATTTTATAACTTTTAACAGGTCTACTTTCTTTTCATCAAATACGAAATATAATTTTTAACATAGCTAAAAGTACTTTTTCTTCGTTTTGGAATGTTATCGATATTGTAATATGGTGCATACCTTATTACTATTTTAATAAAAGCATCGTACTTACTTTGAAAAGAGAAAATACTTGATTCTTTTTAATATATAATAAATTAATTTATGATTATTTTATCGTGTTCCGAAATATTTAACTGAATAAAATATTTTTATCAACTGCGTGGGTGCACCATTGCAAATAACTTGTTTGCATCATGATCAATTACATGGCTTAAGTGCATCGGTTTCCATTTTTTAAACTATATTTGTTAGAACTTTTGTGAAAATGCAGTGAAAAATAATCTTTTTAGGTGGAATAAAACGATAAATAAGCTGTGTGCCCGACCTTAAATAAATCTAAATAATATTGGATTGAATCATCGTGGTTAACTATCATATTCGTGCATTATCACAAGTTTTCATCACAGCTGTCCAAATGGAGAGTAATTAGCTGTTGTCGTAGGGACACAGTAGGGACTATTTCTAGTAACTTTTTGAGCTATCGTCCAAGTAAACTTGGGTGGTGAATGTACTCTAGAGGTCGGGTTTTGGCCAGATGCTCAGGGTGGTGGTTTTTCGTATGAGATCTGTCACTGTGGCTTTCTCATTCCCTCTATTTGCTAGAGGGGGTTACATGTCTTCAGCAACACACTCTGCACAGAGGACATAATTTAACTTATTTCTCACCCTGGCAGGGTGCAATAGTTGGGATTTTCACAGTTTTTATTTCACATTCTTTCTTCATAAAAATTCCGGTGTATATATTACCTTCCCCCTCCCTCCCTCTTAACCTCCCTTTCTCTTGGGTTAAGTCTTAAATAACATATGTAATAATTTTATAAAAAAATGCACTACGTTTTTGAGTTTTTCATAAACGTGAGTTTGTGTTGTGTCCTTTTTAAATACATATTTTTTAAGAATATCTAAAATTAGACTTATCTTAGAGTTTTGTGTTTTCATCGTTTTAGTAAAAACGTATAGTTTACACTCTAAAACAACATCTAATAGGACTGTGCTGGACGTCTCACCATATGTAGGGAAGGGATGAGGAAGATGGAATAAGACTTAATCATAGGAATACGGTAATTCTGAATGCCGGTGGAAGGAATAAGCTATAATCATTATTCAAAGGAGAGTTGAATAATATAGAATAGTATTAATTCGGTAACGCTGACTGTCGGTTGAAAGAATAAATTGAAAATAATCTATAGAGTATAGATGAAGTAAGGCAAGAGCATAGGAATGCGATAGATATAGCTTTTGGATTACGGGATAATCTGAAGTAGACGTTAACACTAAGTGAAGAGAGAGAGAGAGTGATTAGTCTGTATGAGATTTTAACCCTGCTTGGCTGAGGATGTAATGATCTTAGGTAGTCTAAACTAGGCATGTCCAACCATTCCTTGGCTGAGGATCACGTGAGTTCTTGAGGAATAGGAAGGGGCCATATATGAAATGTATAGGACCTAGTGGGCAAATATAATAAAACATGAGCAAATAGTTACTTATTTTTATCAAATACATACACACACACACATTACACAAGTAACATTAAAATTACGATTCTGGAAAATTCATGGAGATTAGTGAGAATTTACGTCAGCTCCAAGAGCCTAATTTGTTGTTTATTTCTGCCCTCAGATGTGCCTATTTCAATTTGAGCTTATGGGCCGCACAAAACGGACTCCGGGGTAGCGATTTGGACAGGATTTAACTATATCGTTGACTCTCAGAAAAAAACAACTTATTTTTAAGTTGCTTTTAAATCTTATACACTTTTGTTATATTATTATCATCATCATATTATTATTCTAGCAGATAGATTTATACAACCGTGAATTGTGTTTTTTTTATCTAATCTGTGAATGAGTTTGTTTTTATATTAATTTCAAAATCGTATGGTTATAGTAAGCATTTAGTTTTTATGTGAAATGATTTACTTCGGTGGCCTGTAGCATCAAAATCAATTTAATGACTCTATGGAACGATTTTATACAGTTAGAATATTAGTACAAACATGGAAATAATATTGTTAAGCAATTGAACGGGAAATAAATCCATATAAATGAATAAGTGATTCAATTATTACAGCTAATAGTAACACGTGAAACCTATATAAATTAATTAAATAAGTTAGTGCACTGATAAAAAGGTCTAAAGCTTGAATTACTTTATAGAATAAATAATTCAAACATATACAAATTTAATTGTTTATTTTAGTTTAATGTTTGATTTTCTTTTACATGAAAACCTACTTTAAAGAGAACATTTGTTTTATCTTATAGTATAAAAATACTATATTTCACCAAAGTAAAAATAAAATTATTAGTCTATGTACAACATATAGATTCCTTAAATACAGTGTAGTTATATGTGTTTTTGAACGAGAAGATTACAATCTTTTCAATATGCAAAACAACTTGATAGCCTTTCAATTCCAAATGAACGTGAAGTGGAAGAAGATGGGTAACGAGTGGTTTCAAATCCATCACAATCAATAAATAGATCTCAATATTTGCTTAACCTGATTAGTTATACTATCCACAATATAATTTTGATTAAAATTTACTTGATTAATGCCAATTGTGGAATAATTATTTTTGTAAAACATTTAATATCCAAACTAAATACTATTTGGGATGTTGATGATTATGATTGCTAGATTATTGTATTTATAGCCAATTGGTTTTGAAACATCTAAAATTAACGGCTTACAGTTCTTTTCTACAATGATAGTCCTACTTTATCAATTTTGATAAATTAATGTAATGATAATTGGTGATTTTCAATAGTCTAAAACGAGCCTCTTTATTGTATATGAATGGAGATTACGGTACCTTTTGAGAACAAATTCATTAGGACTACCTGAGATGATGAAAGACATGACATTGAATCATCAGCTGAAATGATTTTAAAATGTGTCAATCTGTTACAGAAATACTGCAACGTTTCTGTAATTACCTGGAATTTATGATTAATCATTTCTCATTACAATATTACACAATTACGTTAAGGTGCACTTAATTAAAAGGCGTTGTATGAATAAGACTCTATAGTGAATAATACCAAATTATATACATCGTATATATTTCCAAATTTAGCCTAGTTTTTTATTATTAATATAAATATATATTGTATTATATACATATTGTATAATAAATGCATTTTTAAATATATATATTATTAAGTTTATTAGATGTTTCTTAGAGGTTACTAATTTTAACCCTCTCTCTCTAGTCACTATTATTCATCTCAGCAAAGAATTAAAATTTCGTAAATTAACATTTAATGAATGTTTCACATTGCCTAGGCATACACCAAGAAATAAAACCAATGTGCTCGGGAATCTTTTGCAAAAGAAACTTAGACTACTTGATGAAATGAATGATCTATTTTTATTTTTATAATTGTTATATTTAATACAATGTATTAAAAGATAGTGTGTCCTATATAATTAGATATGTCATCAATATTATTTTAAATAAATAAATACTCACAATTTAGATGAATAATTGAAATAAAAATTTTGCTCTGTTTGATAAACCAGATGTATTCTGATAATAAAGATCTCTGTTAGTTGTTTGGATTCAATTAGATTTCACATATATTATTTTAAAATTAGTTTGAAACTACTCTTACTAATTTGAAATATAAATAAAATAAAATACTAAAGTGGTAGGCTCAAAGATAAAAACCTAACATATCTCATACCACAAAACACTAATAAATACGTCATGTCTAATGATCTACTACATTAACAACTTGTATTATTTTCAACGATTATCTGTCTACACATGGATGAAATCTTAAATCAAAATACACGATTACAAAAACACGCCTTAATCTACTAAGCTGTTAGTAATTCATCCTTTATTACTTTGACTAGGCCTGATAAGAGTCAATCGGAGTCTATAAAGATTGTAAAGTTTAATCCTTTCGTAACTCATGCTTGTTATTATTATTATTAGCACCGCGTCTTACTACCCGTTCGGGTTATACGCACTTACGCTAATGTGTAATGGTAGGGTGATTGTGAGATGAAATGAAGGACCTACAGTTTAACGTGGAATCCGAACCACGGTGGAGACCTGGCATTCCCCACATTCACAAGATGTCTTGTCAGAGGTGAAGGAAGGGTTTGGCAATCAGATAAATCTTTGCCGGGACCGAGGATTGAACCTCATGCTTGTTAAGTACCTTAAAAATAGCCAAGAAAAATGGTCTGTATTATATAACATAGGAACTTTCAAACGGTTTTTAGATTATAGAGCTCTAACAATTCAAACACACCACAAAAAGTTTACGTGATGGCTTGTATAAATCCATGAACTTCTTAGTACATGGTATTCCACCCCCTTCCCCTACAAAACACCCCCATTTTAAAGATATGAAATAATGCATTTGTTCAAGTTAATCCACGGTTTTCCAACCTCAACAGTGACCTTTAATCACTGAAAAACTATATAAGAGGTCAGAATGAGCGTTTGTTCCACGTGATGTTAACGTCAATGTGGTCCGTTGTTGAATAAAACCACCATCGAGTTGAGGTGCGCTCACACTTAGGGTCAAGAATACTTTTAACGCGATGTCTGTATAGCCTAGGGTGCTATATTCGCATTGTACTTGATTGTCATTGACGCATATAGCGGGGTTCAAATCCCAATTTGATGCAACTGCTTTTTTTTACATATAAGTGTCACTGTGGTTTTACCATATTACTAACACTAATGTGGGTGCATTTCCTTTAAACTACTCTCCTTATTCTTGCTCTTCACATCAAGTTGTTGACAACCCATTGTATACCTAAAAACAAACCCAACTAACGAAATGGACGCCACTCCATTTTTGATCTCGATCGACTGCGGTGAGCGAGCTATTTCTGTATTAAAGTCTAAGCACGCAAGTACGTCCTAGCACTAGGGCAAGCACGTTAGACATTCCAAGGGAGGGAGAAGCAACAAGCATTAGCAACTTACTTGCCACACCAGAGGCGTTAGGGTCCTTGTGGGTGTGTTTCATATGTTCCATGAGAGCCTCACCACCGAGGAAGAGCTTGTGGCAGATCGGGCAAGACGTGGCGTTAGGACCACCGATGAGGGCCGCGTGTTGCTGCAACACAGGGACACGAAGCTGTAGCTCCTGTGAGAGAATCCACACACGGCATGGCCGACTTACATACACTGTTTCATTAGAGGGAGTGACAACACTGACAAAGTCACCTAACTTGGCACTCGTCGGTCAAATCTTGGCAGCTAGGGAGCTGCCGGGGAATGTCAAGTTAGGCGACCCACTACTCTAGTCTAAGTCTATTACCAAGAAAGTCACCTTTATTCTATTATGATCAAAATGACTGTATATTTCACGCGAGGTTTAATCTGTTTGGATGCCCTACTGCGTATACATAAATGATCTCAATCAATTTAAGAGCATTTCATCAAAGAGATTGGTGAATAATCAGGCAGGTAATGTAAAGATTTATATGTAAATTTTTAGTATAGTTAAATTAACTTCAACTAAACCTTTAAATGGCTCTTTCCTTTCTCAGTTATTAGTAAATAAGAAAAGGTGTACTTCCTTGAAATATTCCCAATCTTAAGGGGATCTCATTTTATAAGCTTAAATACAAATTAGTTCAATTATCGTATCTTTACCACATCCCAATAATACACACACCCAATTTATCCATCTTAAAATTTTCATGCATTTTCTTTCAAAATTTTAATTATAACATATAAAGCAATTTCTTAAGAATTAACAATTTACCAACAAATGTAAAATCATTTGAACAATTTACCAAAAGCCAAAGTTAAAGAAAAAGCAAAGTATAATTTAACTCACCAGTCAAAACATTTTAGTAATAACTAAAGGTCGTGGTTTTATTGGAAGTATAATAAGAATGATACTTGAACAAATTGTTTGGTCTAAAGCCACATCTTAACTGAATATTTATTAATAAATTTAATTTAAGTCATTGCACATTATTCATAATACATATATTTAATAGTTTATTATCAGAATTATTCATTGCATGATTAACAACAAAAAAATGAAATTTGCTATAATTTAATCGCTGTTCATTTTAAATAACTAGTTTTATTTTCAAGCTCTATCAGCACCATGGACACAAAGCATTTTCAACTCCTCTCACAACCAACATTAAGATTGTTTTTCATTAATGAAAATAAATTAAAGTTATAATAACAATTGTCCGACGACTTAGCTCAGTCGGTAGCATGTCTGCCTACGGAGCTAAGGTTCTCGGTTTCGATTCCTAGCTTGACCGAAAAATGTATCATTAGTGAAATGTTGGTTTACCCTTTCACAGTGATTAATTAAAGTCCTGGGGCTGGATGTTGTGTCTGTCCTGGATTTAAGATTAACGTAATTAGTAGATAGGCGTATAACCTCAACAAGTATTAAAACGCGGTGCTAAAAATAATAAATATACTAATAATTGATAATTATATGGGATGTTCTGTGATTATTTTGTCCCCTTAAATTTGTCTAATATCCCACAACTTGTTAACAACCACTATACAACAGCACAACACTAACTACCTTTTATTTTCTTCAAATATACCTGTTAAGTTTATGTTTCCTTAAGTAATTACAATTTACTACCCTTTATTAAGGTTCTGTTTGGGTTTTTCTAAAGCATTGTTTCATTATACTTGCTAGAATATTCTTATAATGAAGTTTTGGTATCATGATATGGCCATATGATATCATGATGTGTTTATATTCGTTTTAAACATTAAAATGGGTGTTTTTACTAGTTTAATAATTAGAAAATACCCCCATTTTGAATTTGTCTATTTTTTAAGATTTATGTTTTGTTTTCAACTAAAAGGTTTATTAATTTATTTTTATAGCATTTAAAACGTTAAATTACCGAGATTCATTTTACTTTCAGCACATATTTATATAAAGTTTCCATATTTCTTTGTAATGTATTTATGTTATACTTGAGGGCACATGTTGTATATAATATAACGTTATATTTGTGAATATTCAAATAGTAGTTAATGAAGTGATCAATTTTATTCCATCCTTTACAACCATCGGTGGTCACATGGTCTAACTCGTCACTGTCCCATTCGACTATATTGTCAGCTAAGCGATAACAGAGGTTTGAATGAGTTTTCTGAGTTAGCAGAGTTAGGAGAGATTTGAATGTACTGAGTTTTTTCCCTAAATGGTTTATTACTCTCACATAATGGGAATTCTGGTGCATTTCATAGTAATAATACCTTCATCTCTACCTGATTAGTATGAATATATGGATAGACCTAGTGAGTAGTAAGAAGTAGTACACACGCACTATTTCATCTTTTCCTAAAAAAGCAAAGCAAATTAATTTGATTGGCTCACGTCAAAGTGAATATTTTAATATTTGCTTTTCATTTGGTACATATTTTAACATAGGCGTGGCTAGATAATTATTGGGGGGAGGGGCAGAACGAGCCTATTATTCCTTTAAATTAGAAAATAAATATTATTTTATACCAAATGAGTAACATGAATAATAGTTTAATGGAATTAGCTCTACAATTCATTTATGCATTTCTCCAAACGTGGATATTCAATTTTCTGGATAAAAAACTCAGAGTTTCTTTTACAGTTTCAATAGTTTTCAATTTGACAGATTATTGGTGGAGTGGGGGATCCCACTGTTTCCCACACTAATGACACCTGTGCATAAACATATACATAAAAAGCATTGAAGGACCTACTTATGTAGTGTTAAGTTTTGTGTCGTAATTTCGTAGTTATGTTTATTTAAATATGTTCTTAAACTTTGAAAAGGCTATTAATATAGCTAACGATTGTACGATAGAATACAGTGAAGGTTTGTTAAATAAGGTTACACAAATGTATGATTTATTACAATATTTTTGACCTATCTTGAGTTCCATACAACGATTTATTTTATCTTTAGATCTCAATATAAATAATTTCTCTATAGGAAGTAAAAAAAAAATTATATTTACTAAAACAGAAGTCTTTTTAAAGTATATTTATATCATATAATACAGCGCAAAATACAATATTTAGAGGGTGTTTAGTAACAAATCTTTAAGCAATAGGGCTGTTATTCTTTTCTAATAATTTGTGTGGTTACACTATACTCTAGTACTCCCGGTTACCTCATCTTTGTATATATATATATATTTATATAAGGATGTATATATAAACACACATATCTCTCCCTCTCTCTCTAAACAAGGAACAACTTACTTAACTATAATTTAATAGTGTGACAAAATTGTGTATATTTTATTAAAGAACGGAGTCTTGGAATTTTAATAATTGTTTAACATTTTCAAAGTCTAAAACTAATGCAGGAGGGTTATCCATAAATGGTATTACTCTCACTCCATGAAAATAAGGGCACAATTCATTTGATTATACCTTTCACATACCAGTCTTATTAGTGTATAGTTAATATGCGCATAACCCGGAAAAAACGTAGGAATTAAACAAACTAATAACTGAAAATTGTATTATTAATATGAACAGGTTTAGCACAAGGTTTTTTGATGACTTAGTCTAAGGGATAATTCACATGCATTCTTAAGACTATAGTGATAATTTATTATTTTATGTAGTGTAAATACTGGGTGTAGTACTCAAGGCAATATGAGAATGAGCCTTCCACCAGCCACCACTCTACCTTGCATGGAATTTCCAAGTTCCTTTTGATAGAAAAAATACGATACCATTTCCAGCTTTGCTTGATAAGAAAAAAAAAAGAGATCACTTTTGTTAGTTTTGATATCCACGAGTTCAAGCGCTGCTATTATCTCTTGTTTATATCGTGGAAGCTGTGTGGGGAACGAGGAAGCTCGTGTGGCGTGTACATTTTTGCATATCCATGGTATCTCTGTCGTCGTTATATCATCAAAATAATTTTTAACATATCATTCTAATGATTTGGTTTGGTGGAACGGTAATATTTTCAGTACCTGCACACGTTACTTACGGCCTCTCTTTTACTCAGTAAGCCTGTCCTCTTTACTCGCGTGGTTGTGGCAAGATATTAACGGGGAACCCCACAGATTTGGTATAAAACTTCGAATCAAACTGATTTTCTATACAATACCATGCGATGCTCACTTTGTATTTTGAAGATTTAGCCGCGTGATACATAAATCCATTAACGACATAAAGTTCAACTAAACAATTCGGTTGCATAATTATTAATGAGCGTGTGATAGCAACTGATCAAAACGTTTAATTCACTTGATTTCTCGTGACAGAATTGAGATAGCCGACCAACATGGCGATGGAACTCTTCTATGCTTTCTGGAAAGTAATACCAGGTCAAGCTTCTCGTAATGGATCTCGCGTACGCCAAACTTAATGACACTTTTTCTAAATATTCTGTTCGTTTCCTTGTTTAATTTATATTAAGACTCATTGTAGATGGACGTTAATCCAGTTTATGTTTTCAAAGTATATAACATTGACATTCAAGTATATACCAATCTATAAAATAATAAGAGATTGCAAACAAAGTCACTTTCTTACTAAGCCCCGAGTTTCCATATTTATTTTATCTTTAATTGTTTTGTTTTATAGTATTTTAATTCCAAGTAACAGTATTCCGATCATTCACATGTAGTCAATTTTCCTTATTTTATATTAAATACTATATTATTTAAATAGGTAATAGAGGTACTGATATGGCCCCTGTAATTAAAATTATTTCTACTACTATGATTCTTATTCTCACTTAGCACCCAAGTTAAATAGGTAGTAGAAATAGCAACCAGTCCCCAAAAATAGTTACATGACGTTTGTATGACTAATACATATATATTTAATACATTATTTTTAATATATACTGGATTCGAACTGATTCCTTTTTATCTGGTTTTGGTCTAGCTTTACACTCAAACAAGAAAATTGGCCCTGCTGTTATTTAAGTCAATAGGAACATACATTATTAAAAATAGGCCTACATACTCAGTAGTATATGTAATATAGTAACACAGTGTATAGCGATAGGATATGTTGATTTACTTGACAATTTTACACACTTTTTAGCAAGAGATTTAACGAAAAAACTATTTTAAATATCTAAATTGTAAGACAATTTAATGTTCTCTAAGCTGCTTCAAACATTTGCTTTATGAAGAAGTAACAAATAAAAAATCCTATAGCAACAATGCGCTATCAATCAAAACTTTCCTTGTAAAAAAATTCAGAAAAAATTCTAATTGCTTAGTTACGTTACAATTGGAGACAAAAAGATTCAAGTTTGAGACAACTTTTTTTAATTATTCTTACTATACCTTTAGAATGAAAAAGGGAAAGAAGAGAGAGTTAACATTAGAAAGAGAGTCATTCATTCCTTTAGTATTTTTTTTCTCTGTAGTGTTAATGGGAAAGCTCTCATTTTGCTCCTAGCGAATTATAAATAATTTACTTGAAACGGAAAAAAGTCACCCAACAAACGAACAGAAACATGAATCTACTTTTAAAAAGCAGTGAATAACAAAGTTGCAGATTAAATAATAAAAAATAAAAGGAACAAAACGAAATCAAACAATTAGGTTTCTTTTAGGTGAGTTATTTTGTTTAAAAAAAGAGTAATAGTAGACGTTTATAAGAGAATGTTGTTTAAAATTTAAATTGCTATACTACTTAGAAAGTTTTTTTTTGTGTATCCCATTTCAAAGTGATTGATACGAGTCAACACTATAAAAGTATCCTAATGATAGGTTGACTAAGAGTCAAAGAGTCAAAGAGTCTCTGGTTTGGTTCTATGGAGTGACTAAACCAATTTTGTAGTTGATTAAAGGTTCATCTTATTCCCTAGAGCTAAGATTCCTGGCACTATGGTACGATTATTATTTGGCTTGAATAGGATTGGTTGTCACTAACTAGTTGTGTTATAATTTGATATATTATGTGAATCGCTTAATTGGATGGCACAAAGGATTAAAATTGCTGCCAAAGTATCTCATGAAAATAAATTTAGGTTACATTAATAAAATACAACTCATTCTCTGAATATAGATGAAAAGCCTAAACAAAATATTGATTGTCCCATGCTTGTGACCTCTTGGCCAAGGTGACACCCTATAAGATAAGGGTTTGAATCCCTATCAGGCTTATTGAGTTTTTTCCATAATTGATTTCTAGTTCTTCCTTCACGAAAATGAGGGTACATTTACTATTAATACTACTTTACTTATCCATATCACATTAGTGTCAATATATAAATATCCCGCACGGGTAGTAGAACACGGTGCGCGCGCACACACACAAAATTATCTATAGTTTTAAAACTTTAAGGATACTAATAAATACATCCCACCTAAAGACTTTAATATGAGTCTAATTCATGAAAAAACATTAGGAAATTAAACTATTTAACTTATGGATATTCAAGTTTACTTAACACTAACACTTTCTGTATCATATTTTTTTAGCACCTCCTACCTGTTAAGATTATACACATATGTACTAATTACGCTCGTGAGTTAGGGATGCAGAAGGTTGAATTTAGAAGAAATTTTCCCCAATTTGTTTGGAAGAAGTGTGGAAAACCATTTAGGAAAAACCACCCTCAGTACATCCGACTGGAATTCCTGATCTCCTTCAGTGGCCAAATGGTCTAAGGCAGTGGTTCCCAACCTGTGAGGGGTAGGGGGGGAGGGGGGGGGGAGGGACAGGAAGCAGTTCCAGGGGAGTCATGGAACGATTCGGAAATAACGTTAAAAATCAAATTAAAATTAAAGATATTTCTTATTTAAATGATTTTCCCATATTAATTAAGATAACTTAATAATTTATTTCAGTATCGGCAGCATTGTCTACCAGTTGTAATAATTTCGGTGACCAGGTCAAAGTGTGCATTCACGTGTTTATTTTCAAGATCTCAAGCCTCAGACTCACCCCTCCCCTCCCCCCAATTCTCCTCTCTACCCACGCCCTAAGCCAGAAATTATCCAAACGTATACGAAAAAATACATCAGAAATGCATCAGAAAAAATACATTTTGGAGCCCTCATTGGATTCTTTACACTAGTATTATGAACAATAACAACAGCTCATTTTTACAAGTAGAAAAGTATACAACAAACTAAAATCTCACTTGTTCTGGTTGCACCTTTGGCAAATGTCCTTTATTCAGATTTGAAAACATTTGCAATCCTCCAGGCCTCCACCGTGGTTCGGATTCCACGTTAAACTGTAGGTCCTTCATTTCATCTCACAATCACCCTACCATTACACATTAGCGATAAGTGCGTATAACCCGAATGGGTAGTAAGACGCGGTGCTAATAATAATAATAATAATAATTTGCAATCCTAGTTATTGATGTTAAAAATCAAATCAATAATACAATTATAAAATTGCCTCCTGGAGCCTGAGATAACTGATAGTTTGAAAAACGCTGCCCTACGCTACCATTGCATCCACGTGCAACAACCACCAAATTTTCAACTCTGACTCTCATAAAAACTAAACAGGGTTGTCGACTTGAAGTGTAAAGGGATCTGCGGTGTGTTCTGTCAAACATCAAACTCAATATTCGAGAAATGCTGAAAATAAAACAGTGCGAACCATCACGATAATATTCAGTCATTTTTTCTACCACTATTCTGTCAGAGTTACATTGATCTTTGCATAAAATAAAGAGGGAATAAAAAGCATTTCACATTTTTTTTAAAACAGGATGGTGGGGAGGTGAGCGTGTGAATTTGATTATCCACCAAGGGGGGCGTCAGCTGAAAAAGGTTGCGAACCACTGACCTAAGGCGTCGCTCTGATGTTAGACTGGCTGGCTGATAACGGGAAGATCAGAGTTTGAATTCCGGTTGTATATAATAGGGGTGATATTCCCTAAATGGTTTTCAGCTATCCTTCTACGTATTTGCGGGTAGATTATCTCTAAAATTCTTCCTTCCCAATCCATACCCCCTTAGAGTAATTATCATATATGCTATGCATATAACCTGAATAGGTAGTAAGACGCGGTGATGAAATAAAAAATAAATCATAATAAGCTTTTAGCTGAATCATACTTTCCAATAGGAGAAATATTCCAAATACATTCGTCGATCAGCGTACTTTCATAAAATTTAAAGTGCCATGAAATCAAATTCATCTGATATTACCTTGTAAGTTACTCTTAGGTCTATAATAAAGTTTTCTTTTATCGAATGTCTTTAGTTCACGGTGGGGTATATGTAAATTAAAATCAGTGGTGAGGCATTATATCTAAAGGAGGGCATGCAATATTTGAAAAAAACAATTCGTTTGGAATTATACAGTCCAAAATAAATAATTACCTTCCTACCCCTTTTGTTGACAACAATATTAGTATACACCTCACCAGCGGGCATATGGGCTGAATATAAAGCTCATTTAGAATAATTTAATAGTGACGAGGAGTAAAGCGTTCTAATCCCGGCCGGGTGACTTTGAGTGATTGTTGATTTTTATTTGATCTCCTTTTTTGACAAGTGGAGAGAAGGTGTTTAACTTGATTGTTTTGCGTTTCACCTGTTTGCCAGTCTGTCTGTAGGAAGTATATTTGTTCAACGATTGTTGTCAAATGCGTGGATCAAATTAACGAAATTTAGTAGTAATATTCCTTGAATATAGGCCGAGCCACGTTTTAAACGTTTTATTAAAAAAAAATTGTACATCTGTTATGAGAGCGACGTCTTAATTCACGTGAACAATGGCTATTGTTTATTAATATAATGTAATATTGAATATAGTAGTCATTTATTTTTTAACTTAATCCTTAAGGAAAAAATCATCTTTAAATCTAAGGAGAAATTATAAGATATATTTCAACTTGAAATCTAAAGATCATGGCATAATTCCTAACATGATGTACAGTACAATACTAAACATTTTTTGAATGGAAAGAACGAAGTAAACTGATCACAGTACTACGTACAAATAATGTTTTTTTTACTCTCTCTTGACACCTCGTAGATAAATTATTGTAATCGTTAAAAAGATCAAACTCAAGATTTTGATAAATGTAGACGTTTCACGACCCTCCGAAACAAACAAACAAAAAAAAAATTGATTTCGAAATGATGTCTGTCTGTCTGTCCGTCTGTCTATCTACCACAAGCTATAGCCAAAACTATTTCACCGATTGGACTAAAACTTAATATCTGGGCTTTTCATAAGGTCCCCCCAAGGGATTTTCGGAACTATGTATTTAACCCCAATTTTAAGGGTAGTTTACTGAAGTGTAAAAAGAGAAAAATCAATTTTCTTGAATTTCGCTCTATTTTGATTCAATTTTATGTATATTATTATAAACAAGATGGTAATATTAATTTTATCATGAAAATAACTTTGGGCATACTTTACGTGGGAGAAATTTTCCAATTTTCATCAATTCTCCGCGACTGTTTAAGATATTAAATATCTTATCATTGTAAATTTCTATTACTATTAAAGATAAACCAATTTTAATTGAAATATATTTCTATAAAACCAATAGTTTCTGAGCAATAATCAAATATATATATATATATGTATATATATATGTATATATATATATGTATATATATACTCTTTAATTCAGGTATTTGAAAATCAATTTGATTCTTATGCTCTTTGGTGGTCAAATATGTATCTCATTTATCAATTTTTCTGTAACAGTATTCCTATTTCCTAATGCCATAAGGTAAGTAACAATGTAGCTTATTTCATTTATGATCTTTGGCGTAGTTTATCTAGTGTAATGTATATACCTATTATTTAGTTTCATAAATCTTACGAGTTTTTAGTAAATGTCCATTTTAAAATAAAAGCGAGAGGAAGTCTGTGCGTTGTACCGTACCATTTATTCAGTAAAGATAATCAACAGAACCAGACATACGATTTTTTTTCTCTCTCCGCCAGTGCTACATGCGTAAGTATCAATACGTTTAATTGTGAAAAATGAACGCTCTAGAAGGAATTGTTAAAACAAAAATACATAAATAATGTAGTAATGATGTGGGCTATCAGATAATTTTGATCCAGGACCAGATTAAGGGGTCCATAGGGACTATGTCCCCGAGCCCCACGCTTCAAGGGTACCTAGAATACCTTGCCATTTTTTTTTATTACAATTACTTAATTTAAAATTTTAGAAGTTATAGTGTTATTTTTGAGGAACCTGAACGGCTACATTTTTCAATTGGCCCCCAAAATCCGAGTTCCCTAATCCGTACCTTTTCTGATCATTTGACTAATTTCAATCCTATCACATGTACTGCTGCCTCCAAACAGCCAGAATAAACACATTTTTTTGAATATTTAAAGCAATATATTTAAATTGAATGATCTTGCCAGCAAACATGATCTTATCTAAAAATACATAACTATAAAAATGTTTATATTTATAGATGGATTGGCTGTGATTGTTTATGCATTGTAGACATAATTTTGGTCAAATCACTAAATAGTAGAGTAGTCATAAGGTTTGCGTCACTGATAGCTGACTGTTTACTTGACTAAACAAACACCACGTGGATCACGGTTGGAAATATTTTTTTTAACTACATGTACTAAAGTCCAAACTTTTCTGTGAAGTAAAGATATACCCATACCCCCCGCCAATTCTCACAGCTCCTGAACCTTACCTCTTGCCTAATATTACTCATGCGTTTCACATTAATAGTTAATTCTAAACATTTTCATGAAGGATGGCTTTTATATGAGTCAAATAAAATTAGACTCAGTCCTGCTAATACCCGATGGGCACTCACTGTGGATAAATAAACCTTACAGACAAGCGGCTCGTGTTACTGCAAGAAAACGTGGGGAATGCCAGGTCGCCACCGTGGTTCGGATTCCACGTTAAACTGTAGGTCCTTCATTTCATCTCACAATCACCCTAACCATTACACATTAGCGTAAGTGCGTATAACCCGAACGGGTAGTAAGACGCGGTGCTAATAATAATAATAATAATACTGCAAGAAATATAATTCCACAAATGCATGCTCCAGGCGTTCTAAATTTAGGTAAGAAGCAAAAACACCCATAGAATGTTGGGGTTTATTCTTTACTGACGAGTTATTGAGAAAAATAGTTGATTGCACCAACATAAAAATTGGTAATCTAAGAGACAACTACCATCGATATGTGTCATAAATATAACCGAGGTAAAAGCTGTAATAGGTTTATTATATCGAGCTGGAATGAACAAAATGTATCATACTAATATTCGAGATTCATGGGCAACAAATGATCTGAGTTTTCAACTTTTTAGATGTGCCATGTCTCTATCTCAATTTAAATTTTTAATCATTGCATTACAATTTGATAATTTGCATAACCAAGAGGAAAGGAAAAGGATTGACCGGCTTGCTCCAGTTAGAGAATTGATAGAAAAATTAATAGAACAATTTCAAAGATATTACTCATCAGGTGTAATAATAACTATTGATAAAAAGCTTGAGAGCTTTAGAGGTATATTTCCATTCAAACATTATATACAAAACAAGCCTGCAAAATATGGGATAAAAGTGTTTGCGTTGGTTGATTCAAAAATGTATATATACCTACAAACTGGAAGTTTATGCAGGTCAACAGCCTGAGGGTTATTACAAAGTGTCAAATTCTCGCAAAAATGTTGCTATGCGTTTGGTTGAACTAATACAAAATTCCAATAGAAATATAACCACCGATAACTGGTTTACCAGCGTGCCTTTGGTTAAAGAGCTCCTAGAATATAAGCTAACGATAGTAGGGACTATAAGTAAAAATAAGCAGGAGAGTTCTCAATAATTCCTTGCTAAGCGCCAAGTCTACTCCAGTATTTTTGAATTTTATGATAATAGAAATACATTAGTATACTATTGCTCCAAAAAAAGGAAAACATGTTCCTCTCCTTTCAACTATGCATGATGGCGATACATTGATCAATCCACAGGAGAAAAACCAAAGCCAGAAATAATTATGTAATGACACGAAAGGAAGTGTGGATACAGTGGACCAGCTGTCTTCATTGTATTCTGTTTCTAGGAAAACTCGTATTTGGCCTCTTGTATTGTTCTTTTCATTCCTAAATACAGCCGCAATAAATTCCCAAGTAATTGTTGCTTCAAATAATCAATTTGAAATGCTAATTGTAGTAAGAAAGTTTCTCCAAGAGCTTGGAATAAGCCTTGTTACACCCCACATGGAAATCCGAGCAACATACACTCGTCTTCTAAGAGAGTTGCTGTTGGCAATCAAGCGATATTTTCCATCCAAAGAAGTAGATGAACTGCCAAGAGAGAAACAAAAAACACCTTTTTCATGTGAAAACTGTTACAAACTTGAATGCAAGGAACACATTAAAGTTCTGTGTGAGTATTGTGTAACGGAAGAGGTCCAATGAAACAAAAATTTAAGAAAATTTTCATTTTTGAAAAAATAAATACAAATACGTGACTAATGTGTGAGTTTAAAAAAAAATTGATTTACTATAATAAGTATTTTAATCAAATTACATTAAAATCTAATTACATTAAAACTATGCATAGTATTTTTATTATTGTGCATAAGTCATTCATATTGATTATTAACACCGCGTCTTACTACCCGTTCGGGTTATACGCACTTACGCTAATGTGTAATGGTAGGGTGATTGTGAGATGAAATGGAGGACCTACAGTTTAACGTGGAATCCGAACCATGGTGGAGGCCTGGCATTCCACACATTCACAAGATGTCTTGTCAGAGGTGTAGGAAGGGTTTGGAAATCAGATAAATCTGTGCCGGGACCGAGGATTGAACCCGGCCGCCAGCACAGAAGTCTGACACCTTACCCCTAGACCACCTCATTCATATTATTAATATTTTAATATATTCTAGTAAGTAATTTTTCAAACTCTCATATAATTCAATTCAAATTATGCTGGTGTCATAATGACCCCACGCGAGTATCAGTGTAACAAAATCGCACGCGAGTGTACCAGGGTTAATTAGTATGAAAGGTTGCCCAACCTAATTTCATATATTTAATCATCAAAATATGATCGGCAACTGTCGCTATAGTTAAAGCAATTCAATGATGACTTCAAATAAATGGGTTTGTATCTTCAAAACACACCTTCCTTCCGTAATTCCATTAATATGATTCTCCTACATCATAAATCCCTCAGAAAAATAGGCCTACTATCGCAGCACGGACTTGATCGGCAGATTATAGGGTTATATACCACAGTTCTAGATGGTGTATTGTACGTCTTATAGAGAGCAGCACACGCCGAACGCAACATGAATGAACATGCGCACTTCTCGCAGCTCTTCTGATTCGCTTTTCCCTTCAGGAGCAACTTATATTTCGCTTAGCAGTCGTTAGGAGGCAGCACGTGAAAGGACCACAACATCAGATGTGAAAAAACTAAGGTCGAACTTAGATCACGCTGTCACTAAGAGATGTCACTGTATCGGGGAAATGTTTAACGTGCTGTTTAGTAAGCAACTTATGCTATTTATTGTCTTAGATAATTGAGTTAAGAATTAATATACTTTGAAATAGAAATATTAACGTGTATTTTGTTGGAAATAACTTAAACTGTACGCCCTATCAATAGTAGCGCTCTTGGTGACTACACACGCTTACAAATCTAACTTAGTAAAGAGAAAAATAAATCACAACCTCTAAACTAAAATATAGCCTACAAATGGTTTGAAAATATTTGTAGGGTTCTTGTAGGGTATCTTTAAAATTAATGCCAAATTAAAATGAAATGCTACAAAATGGTTTATGTGCCCATGGTTCATTTGGAGTAGCTTCAGAACCATTTTCCAGAACCATTTCCTTAAATGTTACTAACATTGTTTTAATTCTCTTGGTGTTAGTGTTGTGCGTGGTGTTCAGTGTGTTTTCCCACTATATATTAGTCTATTATATCAGGTTGTGGTTTAGCAGGCATATTTGATACAAAATAATAAAATACTCTACGTACTTCTTTGGTGAGGAAGTTCTTATTGGGGAAAGAATCGCATAGTAATAATAATAATTATTATTTTATTTTAATTTCATTTATTAAAATGCTGGCCAACAGTCGTGTATGACAGGCCAGCACTGAAAAGTACACAAATACCATACAAACACGTGTAATAACGAAATAAAGTAAACAATAATAGTTAAATTATGATATATACTGATGAATAATTACAAAACATTAGGACATAATTATTAATGATAGATGATAGCAATTATAAATAAATATCTTGAGAGTAGTAAAAGCATAAAAATTTAAAAATTAGTAACATTAACATTAATAATAATATGAACTATGCATTAAAACGGATTAATAATGCCTGGTACATATTACACATACATTTATTGGGGTATGACTAACTTTTCTTCTTGGCATGGCTCCTTGGCTGAATTAGATTCTCACAGTTTTAATATAAATTGTACTTATTCTGTAAGGAATTTTCCAATTCTGCTAATATATTTGTATATATTATATGTTTATTTGTAATTGTTCCACCACGTCTAACTATATGTCTGGGTTATATTCGTTTAAATTACGTTTATTGGGTAGGGATCAAGAAAGTAGAGTTAAGAGGAAATGTATCCATATTTGAATGGAGGTATAGTTCACGAATCAAACACACTCACTACACTCGGTTGGGATTGAAACCCTGACATCCCCGTCAGCGTCAAACCTTAATAAACGAGACTGACATTTAATCTGCGTGCCCATTGAAACAATTATGTATACTCCATTCACGGTAGGAATTACTTTCTGAAAGGTCTTTTTTCCTACAAATCTCCTACTATATAATAGATTTCTGGTAGGGAAAAAGGTCTTTCAGAAAATAATTCCTACGGTGAACGGACTTTATGTTTACTAACTTGGTTCTTAAGTTTTGCTCGAAGTGGAATAACCTTATACTACAAAACATATGCTAGCTTTTCACAATTAAATTGTAAATAAAATAAATTAATATTTAGCTCTTATTCAAACAAAAATTAAGTTACAGCATACAGTATTTGTTCTACATTAATAGTAACGTCAATTTTTGAGGGCATTTAATTATATCATAAACATCTTGTTATGGTCGTTATCTCTTAACAAATGAAAGACTGCAATAATAGTTATCTATTGGTTAACCATTCATGATAGTTTGCTTTTTTTACGTCCTCTACTAATTACGCTAGTGGGTTAGGACTGAGGAAGCTTGGATTTAGAGGAAATGTGCAAGCATTTGTTGCATGGAGGGAGGGTGAAAAAACCTTTTGGAAAAATACCCTCAGTACACCTGACAGAGTTTAGAACTTCAATCTCCCTGTCATCGGTAGTCTAGTCTACTGAGAGAGTAGCGTGTTAGACCAGGTGGCCACCGAAATGGGTATGTTTAACATAATTGATATGTTAGTTCCGATCTTTTATTTATTGCTTAGCTTTCATTTTATTTTGAGAAAAAAGCCTTTTGATTTTGAAAAATAGATCGTGATTATATATCTTCAGGCTAGTGGCAAAATAAAATCATGGTTGATTAATTTTTTAAAGCTATTTAAGGTTTGATTCCTAATCAGGTCAGGGTTAATCCTCTCGTCTAAGGCGTCAATCTTGAAATATTCACGTGAATATTGTAGTCTGAATACCGGCAGTGAAGGAAGTTTTTTTTTATCATTATTTCCTTATTATTATTATTATTATTATTATTATTATTATTATTATTAAAAACCTTGAAAATATAAAAAGTAACTTTTTTTTTTGTCTAACCCAAGAGTGGTTATAGAAAGCAATCTTAAGATTAAATGCTTCAGGTTGGTTGTAGAAATGTGCAGTGATTATCTATAAATGCCATAAGCTTATAAAATTATATTTTAGTTTTTTACTTGCTATACTAATTTAAAGTATTTCCCGTATACATTTTTAATTAATATATTTTGTTTCATTCTTACATACGCTTCTTTATCAATTTTAATGTGATTTTTGTTATTTTCATTGTGTATATTTCTAGGTAGTTTATTTATTATATTTATATGGTCAGTACTATTATTTTTAGCATCTTATAGCCATTAAATCTAAACACACAATAAGCTTATCCCAGTCACGTATATACTGTCTCCATTTTAATTATTTCATTTTATGTATTGTGTACTTTACCAAGCACTTTATGACATTATATAATTTATCCAATTTTATATTAAGTTATCAATTCTTTAATTTGATCATCTACATCTATTAAATTCAACAAATATATACCGAAATCTTATATATTATTAGGCTTATATTACGATCCTTACATTATTTTACATTTTAGAATGTTTTCTATACTGTTGATCATGTAGGCCTATAAGTTTAAAATAAAACCGAAACCGAAACCGTACTTTTATTTGAAATAAGCTATATTGGTTAATAAGTACGTATTTGTTTTTTTGTTATTGTGTTAGATTAGTTATTAAATTTTTCTTTGAAATATGAATAACTTTGTGCTTGAGATGACTTTTTGATATAACTTTTTTTTTACTTGTAAAACATTTAGAACAAATTTATATCGTTGGTATAATGTCCACCGTAAATATTTTTTTAATAAATAACTTACATGTTTTTGGTTGTATTTTTGGCAGGGATTTCTATGAAGTACAAATCTTTAGTTATTGTTGTTCGAGGTGGTGCGGTATATATTGAAAGTGTACTTGTCAAACCTTTTTAAATTTCTAATGTTTTTTAGGGAGATCATAACATATCTAGTATATAGTGTCAACATTTTTTTACATAAGCTATAAAAACAAGAGAAATAAATGTTTAAATTTGTAGTCTATGTACAACGCATTTTTGTTAATTACAAAGCTCAAATTACAAATTATTTCAATGTTATCATCTTTTAAAACATCTATTTCTTGTTTATTTAACCACAAAATATCTAGTTATTCTATTTCTTAATGAATTAATTTATTAATACATAATTTGATTGCAAAAATAATAGCCACATTGATGGGTACTAATCTACATAAAATAATGTTAAACAATAATTTTATTAAATTCTCCTAAAACTATTAATATTTTATTAAGACTTTTTTCTTCTTTAAACATGTACTTACTCTTATTATGCTTAAATTATATATACAAAATGTATTATCCTGGGTAAGATTTAAAACATATTCTATTTTTTAGTATTGTTTTGTATAATTATTTCGAGGGATATGTTTTACATCCAAACTAGGGGAGAACACATTTATTATATTATCATGGCAACAGGGCAAACGCAACAATATTTAGATTTATTTCTGGTTAGGTAAGATTTGGTTAAAATCTAAGGAAAGGTATTTATATTTACGGCTCCTTTTGGTGAGTCCCAGAGAATAGTAGCCAGAAGCAGAGATAAAAAGAAAGGAACATGGACTAAGATAAAGACCAAGATAGAGAGATCTAGAAAAAATGCCTACTATACTTCTTTCAGCGATTACTCTGTCAAGTAAGAAAGAGTTATACAAATGCCAATGTAAGCAGTTGGGGCTACTGTATGAAGATGGAGCAAATACGATACAACAAAGGAACAAAGGACAGAGAGAGGAGAACTCAATGTAATGACACCTCCAACAATCCAAGATAAGAGGTATTTATGTTAACAATCCTGCTACATGTGTGATAGAAAATGCGAAGAAAGAGGTAAAAAAATAAATTAAAATAAGGTAAAATAGCCTTAAAATACGCTAGAATAATTAATCATAGAACACCAACATGAAATCAACACGTTATTTGAGTCCAGAGAAAAAGACACAAAAAATAATTCGAGACTAAACGTCAGAGGCTGCGAATGAGAATAAAGGACATAATTGCAATTGTATGTCAGGACATTGAAACCAGTAAAAAATAAAATTAAAAAATGACGTGTGACCAATGCAAGGACAGGAGTGATCAAGTAGGACACAAAGTAAACATGAGTGAATTAAATCAGCGACAAAATAAATTACAAGGCGAGCAAGATACACTACGTACTACAATTAACCAGCTTGCAGAGCGCGTGATGCAATTAGAATTTACCGAGCACAACAAAAGTAGCCTACTATTAAAAAACAAGAGAGTGGAGAAAACGCCAATAACAAACGAAGGAGCAAAAAGAAGAGAGGTATCACGAAGGGATGCCGAAATAGTTCTAGGAGGGAGAGAATAAGGACACCATGTATTTACAAGTTTAATGGTAAATAAGGTATGACACCGACTATCATTTATATTCAAAAAATAAACAAGGAACTTAAAGATCAGACGGACAAGAGCAAAGAATTGGCATTTTTAAGAGTGGGTTTGATGACGAGCCAGCAGCATCGGTGGAACCACGAGAGCGACTATCCAAAGCTTGAAAGGCGCTCATGGCAATATTTTGGAATCTGTATCTACAAGAAAAACATCTACAACAGCTGTTGATTAAATTATTAAAGTTGAGACGTAAAAAGTTGAGTGAATACTAAAACCGCATTAAATCGTTTTCTAGCTGTATGGACCATCATCCTATAAGTAAAGAGCACTTTGTAAGATACTTACTATACCCCTTATCAGAACAGCTAAAATATATAATCCTATAAGTGAGAGTAGGCCTATATATTCGGTAAGGTTTACTTGGGAACACTGAACAAATGGACCATAATTTTTCCTTGATTTAATCAAAAGGGAGCTTGGTGAGACTCGAAGTTAACCCTTGTCAAGCTGACAGTCACAATGTTCATACAAAAACGCAAACACGGTGGTCAAGATGGATGGACACCTAACGTAATAAACTATAAGGCGATGAATTGGAGGGAGAACCAACAACACCAGAGTAAGTAGAGAAATAGCGAGAATCAAACACGAGCCTACAGCCAATGCAAATAAAATGGGAATATGAAAGATTAGGGGAAAGCTCAGACAGAAGGGTGTCATGGCTTGCCACCAAAAATTAAATCATCTGAACAGGGCAGTGCATACAGAATGAATAAGTGTACAGTAATTTCACAGGTCTATCAATAGCCATAAGATATTAAAGTGATTTAAAATGTCCAAAAGAGTACCAACCCAACAACTAACCAATTATTTATACCCATTCACCAGTTTGCAAAACACTGGAAAAACAATCTATGGGAGATTCGGGAGCTATATTAATAGGAATAAAAAGAACAGTCAAATAAGGAGGAAAGCAACTTCAATTGCCACGATCATGATCAGCAACACAACACAGGACATGCTACGTGAAAAAGTTTTAGACCAATCCAAGATGGAGTCAGAATCTTCGGAAATGAAGGATGTGATAGATAGATCTGTAGTCAAAATTCTTGTTGACTCCAGGAATATCTTTGAAGCAACCTCCAAAACATATTTTCAACACGTTAAACAAATACATTTTCATTGTTGATTCAAAACACAACTATAATCGGGATTAAACGGAAGGAATAACCGCAAAGTAAAACTAAAGTTAGATATTAGTATTGCTATTGTCTATGGTTTTACCGTTTCCATATTATTGGCAGTGGGTATCTAAATCAACAGTAATCAAATGCAAGTGTAATTCCAATATGGAGAAAAACGAGTACCGGAAAACTTTAATAAGGAGCAGATTATTCACTCTATACAAATAACATTACCAAATTAACTAAAATAGTCAAGAAACCCTTTGAAAGAAGGAAGACTTATAATTGGAAGGATATTTGACAAGGGTCCTGAAAGCAATTAACCAGCTAACCACCAAGCAGAAAAAAGATGTGTAAGAGAAAATAACTACGATGTCCTATTCTATTAGGTAAAAACATACAAATGGGAATCAAACACCGAATTCTTCACTTTGTGCGTCAATAGATAAATCACTATGCCACCATGCACGGTATGTCTAGTATTTAGGGCCAATATATACTATTTTTAAGCATTGTGTCTAATTGTGGTACCTAGTAAAAGTATTAGCCACTTAGAGCTATTTACAATCACAGGCAGGTTGATTCATAAATGCCTTTCACTGTACCAAATCACCAGGATCAAGTCTAATTCTAGAATCATATTCAAATTAATTTAAAGATGAGAACTTAAACACGGGAATAGAGCATTTCACACGTCATTGATTCATCGCTAAGAAATTCTGGTTCGTCTCGAAGCTAGGCTACTCTTTACTTCCTGTTAAGTCTTGAGTCAATGGGCCAGTTTCATAATCAGACTTGGTGTCACTTAAGTGCGGTGCGGAATGGAATGGACCAGTTTCATGGTCAGACTTAGTACGCCTCAAGTACGGTGCAATACCAAATACAAGAGGACACCTACCTAAACAAATACCAATCAGGGTCTCGACCACATCACAGCACTACCACAGCACTCATAAATGTAACTTATTATATTATCATTCTGTTAAACTTCATTTTAATTGTATTGGTTAAGTGTAAGAAAAGGCAGTAGCCTTAACTTCGCCATTAAAGTCTATTATTATTGTTATTATTATTATTATTATTATTATTACCTAGACCAGAATGGAATTGGACAGTTTCATATGCGAAACAGGCCTATTCCATTTGAATTTAGTTAGGTGTCGTCCAGTATTTAGTGTAGCACCGCCCTTGAGATGCACTTAGTCTGAATATGAAACTGGCTCTATGTGTGATATTGTTAGAGGGTCAAACACAAGATTAAATAACAATTTTTCAATTCCGGACAATCCCGATTATTATATTTACTATTTATTGCATGGCGTCCTTCTATCTAATCGTAAGTATCAAGGCACTGGGGCTAGAGAGAACTATTAGATGTACTCTCTTGGGATTGTCAAGTTCAGAAGTCGTGTTTTGACATAATCAGTGTGTTCATAATAAGTGTACGTTTAATACGCCAGTAAAAATACTGACAAGCTTAAACATCCATTATACCTGATTAATACCTGATTCCTGATAATAAGATACGTTATGCCCTGTGCACATGGTCAGTATTTTCGTACTTTGTTAAGTACTTAATTACTCACATTTCACTTAATACTATGTATAAGACCAACGATAGTGGCTACTGTGAGCAAACTAGTAACTATTATGAAACCATGAGCGTAATTTGATAGAAGCACAGGACATAAAAAGCATCTCAAACTTTAATATATATAATTACAAGTTTTGTTACTCAAGGATGTAGTAGTTTTTGTCAATTTTTAATTATAAATACAATTGCAGAAAGGATATTGGTATTCTTAAGTTAATAAATAGAACACTGATTATCTTGTCTTTCTAACAAAAATAAATAAATAAATATTTGTCAACTGAAAAGTTGTACTTTATAGCCATATTCATGATTAAAAATGTTACTCGATTGTTTCAAAATATATGTTTGTATATTAATTCATGCAAAATATTTACTTAAAGAAATTGAATTTTATTGGCAACATTAACAATTCCCAAAACGAGAGTAAAAACAATGACCACGTGAATTTAAGTCACATATTTCCTAGAAAATACTTCGTTGGGGTTTACGTGATAGTAGTCATAATTATTTCAGTATAAGTTTATTTAGAGGAAGTGTGGGTAATATGGAATACAATTTACTTTTTCAATAATATCAAAGCGTATTTTCACATTTTGTCATCGAGCTCCATATTAAACTTATGATTAATATGTTTTTAATGTTTTTAACTATTTTTAGTGTCTAAAGCCAAATTTATAACTTTTAATGTCTTGTAGGAGCACTTAAAAGAGATGTGGAACAAATGAGTGCAATATAGAATAGGGAGGGCAATATAGAATAGGGAGGGCAATATGGAATAATACACATTTTATATTAAAATTAATTATATTTACTATTATTATTATTATTATTATTATTATTATTATTATTATTATTATTATTATTATTATTAGCACCGCGTCTTACTACCCTTTTGGGTTATACGCACTTACGCTAATATGTAATGTTAGGGTGATTGTGAGATGAAATGGAGGACCTACAGTTTAACGTGGAATCCGAACCATGGTGGAAGCCTGGCATTCCCCACATTCTAAATTTACTAAAACTAACAAATGTTTCATTAGAAAGTGTAAAAAAAACATGAAAATATTATGTGTAAATCAATAAAATAGTAATAATAAGAATCATTGAAATAATACATTATAATAAAAAATAGCTAGTTAATAAATCAGTATTAATAATTAATTATTAAAATATAATAGACTAAAATATTGTATCAGGTAACATTGTTCTCTTAATAGATTTCTTATGTGTTAGGAAAAATGTTTAAGATTACTTTGACAAAATAAATCACTTGCCAAATACTTGAAAAATGTGCGGGCATTATGGAATACTAATATTCCTTATTGCCCGACTCACCATTTTGGAAAACAATATTTTTTGTTAGATTATCGTAAAATTACAGTAAAATAATGATTTAACTCAAAGATAAGCATGAGTGAGCCTTAACCTATTGATTTTATCAGAATTAATAAGAACAGTAGAGTAAAGAAATATTGCATGATGAATACTAGTCTGCAAAAGTTTTTGTTAAAGCCAAAACAAAAATCGTATCTCACAAAACAATCAGTTCATTTGTCGAAGTGAAGACGTCACTAGCTGTTTGAAATTGTTTTCTGTAATAGTTGGAATAGTTAACGATAGATTGTGACACTTATATAAGAAACAATGGTATTCCGTATTGCCCGACTATTCCAAAATACCCGCATCTCCTCTACTCAATTAAGTACACAAAAATTACCCGTGTGCATGGGTCATTAGGAATACTCTTCAGAACAAATTAGCCTACTCTTACATAATAATAATAGTAATAATAATAAAATAACGTTGAAAGCTCACGACCATCGTAACCCTCTAGAAAATGTCCCCTCTTCGTTGGCATGTCATTCAAACCATGAAAATCCTCCCCTTCAAAAAAAGATTCTTTACTCCAGCCAATCGTACTTTTTTTTTAATCGTGAATATAAATTGAAGAATATGAAGAGACGTAAGAGCAAGTGGGGTACGAATAAATATTTTCCCCCTATTCACAAAGTCTTCTTTCTTTTAGTTAAAAAAACCTAGTCCATTTGTTGGAGGGGGCCGTAGTCTTTTGTTGAAAGCTTTTTAAATGGCACTTTCTACTGAAATTTAAATCTTAATTTAAAAATGATGCACTTCACTTACTGGATGAATATAGCACTAAGCATTTACATATGCATAGTAGTAGAGATATTGAATTAAAACAAACCATCACACTTCTTTATTAATGATAAATAAAATAATAAAGTAATACATATTATTAAAACATATTTTGAGACTATTAATTAATTTATTTTTGAGACAATGTGTTGCTTGGTAAATTGCACAGTTTCTTTTTAGAACCACGTCTTACTACATGCTCAGGTCATGCCAATATGACTCGCTTTGATGGCTGCGTTCTCTAACGCACTACTCTCGCGTTAGACTATTCTGACAATGACGAGAAGATCAAGGCTCAAATGTATTGACAAGTGGCCAGGTGTATTGAGGGTGGTTTTTCAAAAATGATTTTTCATTTTACTACCACGGAAATTCAGGTACACTTCCTCTAATTATAAAATTCCTAATCCCTAAAAGCACTATCGTAATTAGTACAAAAGTATATAACAATTTACGCTAATGTGTGAATGATTAGAGAGGTTACATCTACATTTATATTGCGAGAGATTGGAAAACCATTTAGTAAAAAGTAGTTTTAGTACGCCCGACCATGATTCGAACCCCAATCTCCTTGTCATCGGCTGTCTAGTTTATCGTGAGAATGACGCTATGAACCATGCGATTAAAAAAAGTAGGTAAAGTTAAATTTTTTATTACCCCGTCTTACTACCTTTAAAGTTAATACGCTTATATGGTAATTACTCTAGTGGGGTAGGGATGAGAAAGGAATCATTTTAGAATTAAT
The DNA here is from genome assembly GCA_902151445.1 of Timema monikensis. Lineage (NCBI taxonomy): Eukaryota > Metazoa > Arthropoda > Insecta > Phasmatodea > Timematidae > Timema > Timema monikensis. The sequence continues at coordinate 126,342 of CABFVZ010000375.1, forward strand.
CTACCTTCATTTTCGTGGAAGGAGCGCGGAAAACCGTTAAGGAATAGCCATTCTCGGTAGACCCAACCAGCGTTCTAACCTTGAACTATTTGATCTATTAGTTATCAGCTTACCAGTCTAACATGATAGTGACGCCTTAGACCATTCGGCTACGGAAGAGGGTTGATTGTATGGTTACGTTATTGTCATACACATAAGCTTATCGTTAGATTATATATATAATAGAATTCAAAATGAAAATTATTGGTATATTTGAATATAAAGATTATATGTTTAAAAGGATTTAAGATAAGATTTATGGAAAAATAATCGTTTCATTTCTCACTCAACAAAGGTTAAATGTATTAGAATTGAGTTCAGATGAACCATTAACCGTTTTAACACGGCGCTTGGACATACATACAAAGTATACTTCCAAATTAATCAAGGAAAACTCTCATTGGACCTCTCGTTGATCAATTTCCAACTCACAGTTATTGTTGTTAATTTGTAATTTTTTTCTACCCCATTTTACAAATTTTTGGGCTGTACAACTCTTACATACACTAATGGGTCAACCAATGGCTTTTAAATTATCCAGACATCTTCGTTGTGAGAGTAGTATTCTTTAATACAGTTTTACATATACTTATAAATATTTTTTTTAATATAGCTGATATTATTCCATATTAATGTGCACGAAATTTTATAGTTAGACAGTTATTAGAAAAAGAGGCCTTTAAAATGTATTCATTTGTTATGAAAAAGTAACATTTTTGAGGAAGTTGTGACAAAGCAACAGGTTGTTACTTGTCTAAATTTGTGTCTGTATACTTCTCCTTTAAAATAATTTGTTATTGGCTTATGTCTAGTGAGTATTGGCTAACATCTAATTAGGCTATCAAACATAGTTATAACAGCATCATGAGAAGAAATCATAAGGATCTGGACCGTTTACACCCTAAATGAAGATTGATGGACTGGAAACACATTTTAGATAACCATTCTCAGTCGTCTTAAATAGAAATTGCGGAAAATTTTGGGGAAGAGAAATTGATTACTTCACTTCTAAATATAGCTGACATTTTAAATGTGAATTGTTTACTCCATCTCTAAAAATATTTTATAAAGGAAAGGGGAATTGCTTACTTCGCCTACAAACTATCTGAAGCAGAAAAGGAGAACGAATACACCTATTAACCAGAAGGAAAGAGGAATGGTTTACTTCACCTATCAACCTAGATGACAATTGAAGTGTGAATCGTTCACTTCACTTCTAAGGGCCAGATTATTAGACTCAGAGCACCTCAAATGCGGCTCGAAACCAAATACAAGACGNGAATGGATTAGGCACCATTTTCTTATATGAAACTGCCCCATTCCATTCTGGTCTAGGTAGATGTCATCCTGTATTTAGTATAGCGCCACACTTGAGGCTTTCTAAGTCTGACTCTGAAACTGGCCCGATCTATTCTGGACTAGGTAGATGTCATCCTGAATTTGGTATAGTGCCGCACTTGAGGCGTACTCATTCTGACAATGGAAGTGGCCCATTCCATTATGGTCTAGGTAGGTGTCATACTGTATTTAGTGTAGCGTAAACTTGAGGCGTACTAAGTATGACTATGAAACTGGCCCAAAGCGTGGATAACTTGGGAAAGGGGAATATTTGACTTCACCTTTCAACTTAGATGACCAGGGAAAGTGGAATATCTTGTTTAAGCTTCCAAATTGTCCTACAAATAAGGGTCAACTAATGCATCTATTAAACTATCTTACATTATATAGGGGAGTCGTCAACGTTAGATCTAAACGTAGCCGATACAGTCTATTGTGCTTACAAAGTGAGCTAAAGCAACGGTTATTTCCAGAATATAGTCTAATTTCTGATGTGGAGACAAACGGGAACATGTCAGTTGGCCTAAAATCATTTGACCTTAAGTGTAAGCCAAATTACTTTAGGCCGACCATATTTACGCCACCTGACTTTTGGGCCAACTGATTTTAAGTCAAATGACTTTAGGCCAACTCACTGTAGACACAATGACTTTTGGATCGATTGAATTTAGGCTAGCTAACATTAAATCTAAATTCTTAGGCCAAATGACTTTAGGTTAACTAACTTTAGGTCTACTGCGCCGCCCCCGAGCCAAAGAAGGTGATGAACATATTATGGTCAACGCTATTCAATACTTTGTTTCATTATATCGGGTGGCATTGTCCCTTCTATGGCATTATATCAATGGAACTTGTGCACCACGATGGATCCTGAATTTTAATAGCCTTCTATGGTCTAACTCTAAGCTGTCTACTCGCCATTTTTAAAAGGAAACCATGTGCTACTTATTTTTGATAGAATCTTTCTAGCTCCCGGCCTTGTGAATGATTGCTACTCGGGAAGCCATAGTTTAATCCAGACTGAGTGTATACGTTTAAAAAAATGCTAGTGAGTTTACATTTTTCTTCTAGAATAAATAGTGTTCATTTCTTATCAAGGGGATACGCCATAGTTTGCTCATCTTGTTTTCCTACTGTAACTTTATTTTAAAGTCTTACAGCCAAAGCAGTGAGACAATTATTTTTGAATGAACTGTAAATACATTTTAGTACATAAGACAAATTTGAGAAATTAATTTTGGAGAGGCGTGGATGTTTGTGCTTTTCCATTTAACTATCTTTATTGCTTTATCTTATTAGATTATGTATACACGAATTATGGTTTTAAAGTCAACAGCAACAATACATTTCTAACAAAAATGAATTAAAATATATCTGCGCAATTATAAACCTATTCTTTGAGTTTTAGGTTTTCATTGGCTAGTTAAAGTTTGTATACAGATCAATAAAAATATATGGATAGGGCAGTTCTGAGGTTTGGATACATTCATCACAGCTTAACTAGCCCTTTCAGTGCCATGCTAATAAAAGACGAAAACCTAAATATGCACAAGTGTTTGTAATAGTGTCCTTAAACTAAAATACTAGAAAGAGTAAACAAAACCGTTTAATTGAAAGAAAATTTCGAGATTTATGTTAGTTCCGAAAATATGTAATATCGATGATATCTTACTATAGCTTATTAATGACTGGGATAACTGGCCCCATGATATAGTGGTCAGTGCACCTGGCTACGAGACTAGGGGTCCCGGGATAGATTCTCGGCTTATACCATTCGTATTATTCTCGAAAGGGGAATTATCCCAAAGGTCACCAGGGTTTGGTTAATTAGGTGTAAGTTAGGTATAAGATATCGCCCCACCTTCATAATAACTATCATCACATCATGTTAAGGACCGGCTACATGGAGCCTAACCGCACCTAATTTTTCCAGTGGAATGCTATCCATGATTTTAAATGTAAGTGGCTACATGAGTCCACACCGCACCACACCGCACCAGCGTGGACGAATCCCCGAGAGAGCATTTCTCGGTGCGGACCGTGTAGTCGGTCACCTACCACCGGAAATAAATGTTCGGGAGCTTCCAAACCTTGTTTTCATGCTAAGCACCTGAGCACTGTAAGGATGGGCGAAACAGTGATTTTACGATATCGGTGATCACAGTGACCTTGATTTTAAAAGAGCAGTGATTTATACCAGTGATTGGCAGTCACTGTGTCAGCACTTGTAAAACTATGCATTTCTTTGACACGTGTGACGCTGTAGTCATTGTTGCCAACATTACGTACAAGATAAAAAATATTATATACAACAACTTATTGAACAACAAACATTCTTCTTCTTAATTATCAGCTAACTTAAAACTTTATTCTTCGTAATTAATAGCTAACTTAATTTTATGAAAATAGGTGAAAACCTATGCAAGTAAAAATAAAAATACAAACTTATTTTGTAATAGAACTCAGTCAAAAAATAATATAAAAATTGTTAGAAAATGCGGTCCGGGTCGGCTCCGTGTAGCCATACCTTAAACGTCTACATACAGTCGATTGAATTAGTTAATATATTTCTCACGGTCAAAGTTAACATACGCAAAAAATAATATAAAAAATAACGGGGATTATAACATTAATGAATATTGCATATCATTGTTTCAACGTGATTTTTTAAGCAGCAAGTTGCACGGAGACTTCATAATTTAGCTGTTTTCTCTTTCAATAAGATTATGTCCCTACTTAGCTCAACCTTTAGAATGTTGATATGCTATGCATGTTTGCATGTTTACATGTTGGTATATTTACATGTTGGTATGGTGGTATGTCTGGAATGTTTGCATGTTGATCTTATTTGGCGTGTTGAATAGTTGGTATGATGGTATATCTGGCATGTTAAGTACATATGTTGGCACGGTAGCATGTTGACACGATGGATGTTGGCATGTCTGGCATGTGTGGCATGTTGGCACGGTGGCATGTAGGCCTATCTGAAATTTGTGACATGTTGGCATACATACCCAGATTTGTGGCTGTACAGTTACTTTCGCAATAGATTTAACCATTGACATAGAGGTCAGGTTACCCACTTTACCTCCACGCCACTCTATGGATATTGAAATGGACTCACCCCTACCAAACTGGTCTAAATATGTGGATATCGTGGATGTGTCCTAAGACGCGGCTCACATAAAAAAGCCCAGAGAAGTCATAACAATCTTTAAGTGGCATCCAATCACCACCATATAAAGGGGAGTACAACCATCTTAGCACACATAAATTGGTGCATTTTTATAGAAATTCATTCTTCCAATCATTTAACCTTAGTATTTTTACATACACCAAGTCCTACTACCCGTTCTAGCTAGTCAAAGTCACACTAACAGTGTAGGGATGTTAAAGGTAAAATCCAGAGAAAATATATCCACATAAAGAAAAAAAAGTGTATTTTTATGTCAAAAAATTCAAGAAGTTTCATAAAAAAATGATCTTATTTCTTATAAACTGGGCCCAGACTTTGATGACTTGAAAATTATCAAAACAATGCTTTGAATTTTAAAAATTACCTAAAAACAGAACGAAAACTCGTAATGAACACAAAAAACTAAAACGTACACGAATTTTACAAATGGAAACTAAATAAAATACATGCAATGAAAATCCTTTATCAACTTAACTCTCGCATTCTGCTAAATGTAATGTAACATTGATTTACAAGTACTTGTTTCAGAATTAATAGTTATCCCCTCCCAATGCAAGCCTCTCCAGACTAGTTGTAATGTCTCAATAAGAGAAAGTTCATTGCCTACATTATCTTCTTATTCCGACAATTGGGTGGAGATTTTTTTTATGTTTAAGTATTTATGCATTTGTAAAATATATATCGAAAGTGCATATTTAAAGCATATCCTTATTCAACATAAATACTTAAATATAACGCAAACAAAGAAAATACGAGTATGACCTCAAATACAACATTACAAAAAAGTGACACATTGAAAAACATTTACTCAACCAGAGAATCGTGAACCGAATTGTATTAACTCATGAGCATTTTCTGTGATGTCTGTACAAAAAAAGACAACAAAACTAGGTTATTAAAATTCGGGCCCAGATTATAAGGGTTGAAATGATTATTTCTTCTAGAAATTCAACTATATAAAAATAATATAATTAAATTGTAATCTATAATAATAAAAGGAAGTGTTTGTGTGTGTTTGTGTGCGATGCCCAGCCAAATCTACGGCACGCGTGGATCTGAAATTTTTAACATAAGTGGATTGAAGGGGGTCCGAATGCGCCCCGAAGCAGGATTTTTAACTTTTAAATTAGCTTTTTAATTAGCCTATTTTTAACAAACTTTTGTTGGGTCATGGGCAAAGCCACGCCGTGCGGGATAGCTAGTATATAATATATTTAAATGTATTTGAGGCCATGCAATATAATTATATGTGTAAAGAATTTGAGAAATTTTCAAACAAGAAAGTTCAATTTAAAACAAGTTACGTTTGAAGTCAAGTTTAGTTGAAGGGATTCTAGTTCAGCTAAGAAGGTCTTCCGATATAGTTTGTGTTGGTCTCGCCAGATCAAGTTTGTTCTGGTTTGTAGATGATATTCATCAGGATCCATTTATATCCGTGAAAGGTAGTTTTTCCTACCAATATCCTACTATATAATAGATTTCTGATAGGGAAAAAGGCCTTTCAGAAAACAATTCCTACGGTGAACGGACTTTAGGTAATATTAATAATAAACAATTTATTAGGTTAATAAGGTTTGGTTAGCTAGGTTAAGAAACTAATATATATATATTTAAATTATTGTATTAGTCTAATTAGTTATGGCTAAGTGGACAGCCACGTCTTATTATCCGTCCATGCTATCCACATTTAATTATACTAATAACTTAGGGCCTGCTTCTGTGGCCATATGGTTACAGGCGTCACTCCTGGAATAGACTGGTTTCCAATGATGGGGATATTGGAGATCCCCTCCCGGTTGAGTGAACTATTTCTAGTTTTACTAAATGGTTTTACACACTACATCCACGCCAATTTGAGCACACTTCCTCTAAATTCAATCTTCCACATCCATAACACATTAGAGTAATTAGTACATATGCGTATAACTCGAACGGGTAGTAAGACGTTGTGCTAAAAACATACTTAAGTTTTATATCCTTATTTGTTTTCCATCTTTCCTTCCCGTAAATGCGAGTATATTTCTTCTGAATTTTACCATAGCTATCTCTACCATATTATTGTTATTAAATGAATTTATCCGTGGTGGATAGTAAGACTTGGTGGCCTTTTCCACACCAAAAAAATAGATTAATTTTTATTATTTACTATTTAACACGTTACATTTTTTTTAAAATTTTTACATGCATTTGTAGTTTCCGTATTTATATCGAATGCATTTTTGAGGTTAGTTCTTAGTGCCTTCAACAGCTGTAGCAGTGTGGGAAAGAGTATTACTATACAATAACCGGGACAGTTATAACAATTATTTGTCCTAGGGTTTTGCCAGACTCAACATTTTGCGGAACCTTATAAGTGTATAAATGTTGACAAATGTTGACAATATCAGAATTAAAAATTTCGACTATCAAGTCATAGATTATTCTCAGTATCACTTCAGAGAGCAAATTTTATTTATTTTTGTTCACATTAATTTAAAAAAGAATAAGTTTTCCAAGTTAAAAGCCCTCTTGGTTCATTAAAATCTACAAATGTTATTCATTTCTTATCAAATCATTTTGAAAAAAAAAGTTACTATTAATTCAAGGTTAGCCAAATGGAAATTGGTTTATTTTTGATCGTGAAGTTTTGTTAAAATAAAATCTTATTATATATCAGGAAAATATACCAGTAATATGAGGATGAATGCCCTTAATCACAGGTAACAAGCGTTTTTTTTCTAAAAAATTAAACGTATAACACAAAAACTTAAACTTTCTCATAGCTTGGAGGAAAATGTTCAAAAATAGGTTTTGAGTAAATTACCCTTAAGTAAGTTTCCTCATAAAAACAAATACATACACATAATAGCTATACGTATATAAATTTTAAATCAACTTGTTAAAATATTTTTAACGCAATTCAAATATTTAAAAACAATTATTTTTGTAAACCACCTTAAAACTATATGTAATTTTTGGAAAATAAAAAAGTACTCCTATTTATCAAGAAAAGCTATTCTCATATAAATTTTTAAACTAAATTTTCAATCTATAAAAATAAACATACAATATAATTGATTATGTAAAATAGCCCTCCAATACCAAATTTGAACAAAATCATTAGAACTATTTTCAGAAAATTAAAATTTTACATAAATCAATCATCATTAAAATGGATAAGATATAATTTTTTTAGAAAATTCAAATATATAAGATATATATATATATCTTATATATAATTTTATAATCCCGTTTCCGGTAATAGAAATTACGAAGAAATGACTGAACAAATTTTGACAAATGACCATTCATTTTAACGGTTAGGAGTCCAGGATATCGGGATAAATAGTAGTTTTCCACGAAAATCCGATTTTCACAGAGAATTGTCAGTTTTTCATTCTTTGTTTAGTCACCATGGAAACCGGTGTTTGCTGCATGGCTGTAAATCTCTAAATAAAATATATCTCCTTGGCTAAAATGATAAAATGATGTTTAAATATGTTTTGGTATGTATTATAAGCTAAAAAACGATAAAATGATCTTGACACTGGGAAACACAAATTTTGTTAACTTAGATCTGACACTTGTTTTTGACTAACTTTTAGCATTTGAATCCAAAAATGACTCGAGTTTTTGTCTATAACGTCAACTCTTTAAGCTAAAGTAGGCCTACACCCTCTCTTTGTCCCAAAAGTCATACAAAATTTGCATAAAAATGAAAATAAAGGAATATTTACCAAATATACTGTTCACAGAGAATAATTTTATTCATACAAAGGCTATATATAGTTACTGTAAGTCAAATTGTGTTCATACAAGTAGTGAAGTTATTTTACTAAACTGCAAACATACATATATGTAAACATTTTCGCTTATAGCTTTTCCTGAAGTGTTCAATCTGTGGACAATCCCGCCTGGTGCTCCAACAATAGTCAGCCATCATATGTACATTCCATCTACCCTGATACCGTGCCTCCTTGATCTTCAAATCTTGGTGGAATCACTCACCCTGATCATCACTGACTGCACCAAAATTTTTAGGGTAGTCATCAAGATGGCTATGCAGAAAATGCACCTTGATGCTCATGTTTCAACCAAGCATTTTGAAGCTCTCCAAGAGTTGCTGGACAATTTCGTTGCTCGTGCTCGTGTGCTCGTGTATTTCCAAGAAAGTCTTTGACAAGGTTTTTGAATGCCAAGCAAGCATTCATTTTGAGTTCTATCATTATTCCGATGAAATGTTCATCTTTAACGAGCTTCCAAATCTGTGGACCGTCAAACACACCGGCCATTATATTTTCAAAAGACAAGATAGGAAATGCCGAAATGATGTACTTGAAACAGTCTCCTTCAGTTGGCTTAGCTTAAACAAATTGCTTCATGATACCCAGTTTTTTATGCAGAGGAGAAAATATAATGTTCTTTCTGTCGACAAGTGGCTGATGTAGAATATTTGGATCACCGGCTTGAGGTCAGATCTTGGCGGCCAATTCGACTGCACTCAATGATTCTCACGAACTCTGCTGTCCCCCCCACACAAAAAACAGGTATACTTGGTATATCCGCGTTGCTGGCCAAGAAGGAAGCTAACAATTTTAAGTTTAACACAGATGATCCATTTGTGCATGTGATATTGCAACAAATAAATGACTCTCATTATGTCTTCATATTCTTCACGCAAACAAACTCCATGAACTATTGAGACTTCACCAAATAAATTTCCATTGTGGAGGAGGACACACTTCAAGCTCCACTTTGAGCTATCAATGAACAGTCGCCATTCAATTGCGTTATAGGCTGGAGTTCCAAACTCCTCCATTAAACCATGTACTTTATGGCAATACACAAATCCACCGTCACTCCGAAAGTATTGCAGAAATGCATTTTCTCTTGATCGAAAGTAGGATACCTTAGCTCCTTTTTCAAGAAAGTTTTTCTCGTGCAGTCTTGATGCTTGGATTTCTTAAACCTTTTTGGATAGTTCCAAATCTCGTGCCAAATCATTCAACTCATGCTGATAAAATCCTTTACGAACGGAGTCATCTTCAATTTCAAAATCTTCATCGTTGGTGTCACTTCGATCTTCACCATACTCGTATTCCTGTATTTCGAAAGAGGGTAATTCTTTGAAAACGGGCACTGGGATTTCAGCTGAATGAGGCACTGGGCGAGTAGCTGATGGTAAACTAGGATACTCTATTTTATATTTGTTTTTCTTTTTATATACTGACGTTTTCACTATACAAAAGTAACAGTCACTTGATTGATCTCTGGTCTCTCGCCAAATCATAGGTATACTAAATGGAAATTTATCATGTTTTCCCTTCGTTCACATTCGTAAACTCTCGAAACACTGCTTGCGCACCTTGTGAGGGCCCAAGATTTATCTTGATCAACAATTTTCTCTTTAAATTATGCAAAATACGCCTGACTGACAAATGCGCTGATGTTTGTCCTTTGACTGAGAATGGTGAAACCACCCCATGTATAGGAAAATGAATCGGGGCTGTTTAAGCACTTACGACGCGAAATAGCAGAGGCAGACATGATCTAAAGGAAAGGAAATAAGTACATATGTAAATAAGAAACTAAACCCTACTCACTCCTTGTATACAGACAAGAACTCGGACTCCATTTCGGAATGCACCTCACTATACAGAGCGACACACTACACTATCTCAGGTGTAAATGAATAGCCTAGATAAGTATGAACCTGTCGCTGGTCTCCTACGGTGTAATTCACCCCTCCCCAATCGAGGAAGGTTTGCTTCAACCAATAGGAATGGTTCATATGATCCAGGCTCGATCCAGCGGAGAGTGGTCACATTAATATAAGCTGTAGATAAAAAACTTGACGTGATAGAAGAAAACTAACCACAGTTTTGAAATCAGCATGCCTATTTAACTATAAAACAGTTGAAAAACCGAACTCAACAGAAATTGTGTTAAAATTTGTTCCCCAGTGTAATGGTGTAATGTTTAAAAATAGCCCTTTTAACTATTTAAGTATGAGTTTTGCTATTCTTTTTTTTTTCAAATAATTGATGTTCATTTTAGCGAACAGTAACACAATACATATACATAATTTAAGCTATGTTTTCATTTTACTGTTTAATTTGGAGGATATAATATTTGAAAGTAATGTTTTGTGTACTCAATCTTTCTTTTCACATTCTTACAAATACAGTAAGTTCAGTTATGTTTCTCTGTTGATACTTAATTTTGAGGGTATGATATTTCAAAGTACCGTAATATTTTGTGTACCCCATTTATATTTTCACATTCACTATCTCTATCTGACACTCTCTCTCACGCTCTCACACTCTATCCTCTTACCCCCCCCCACACACACATTCACATTCTAAAACACACTCACTTGCATATGATCTTCTCTCATTCTCTCTATCACACTTTATAGCTCTTTCTCACACTCTCTCTACCTTCACAAACACTCTCTATCACACAATCTCTCTCACATATCTTTATTATAATCTCTCTATCTCTCTTAATTTCTCTCTCAAATTCTCTTTCTTTCTTAAATGTTCTTTATCCCTCAATTACTCACTCTCTATCTCTCAAACGCTCACTCTATATCTCTCAAACGATCGCTCTGTATCTCTCAAAGGCTCCCTTTCAAACACCCTTTCTCTCAAAATTTATCTAATTCACTCTCACCCCCTCTATATATTTCAAACTAACTTTATCCCTCCCAAACTCACTCTTTCTCTCAAACACTCTTATCTCAAACTCGCATTCTCAATTCCTCTCTAACTCTCTCTTTCAATCTAATTTTATCTTTCTAAACTAATCTTTCCCTCTCTAACTTTCGCTCTCAAACTTTCTCTCACATGCCCTCACATTTTCTTTCTCTTTCACACAATATTTCACCAAAAATTTTAGACTATCTTTTTTTCATACACACACACACACACACTTTATCACGCATTCTCTATCACACACTCTCTCACACACATCGTGTATATATATTTTAATAAGCTCATTTTTGGTAGTTGAAATCAAGAATAAATGGTTTTACTGATTTTAGCCAACGAAGTCATGTTAAAGGTTAGGGCTCCAGGATGCCGGAAAAAATATTATACTAAAACTAAAACTAAATTTTCCTTGCGAATTTTCCATATTTTCATTCTGTGTGGGCAGTGGCTAAACTGTACAATTATTCTTTGTTTACATTACCATGAAAACCATTATTTGCGTATGATTGTATATCGGTAAATAAAATATTTCTCTTTGGTTAAAAATAATAACAGCTTAATAATTCTTACTTGAGTGGTTTGGTGAAATGAATATATAGACAGCTGGGAGAGGGGTCATTTTAAAGTTCACATCATGGACGGAAGAGGGAAAATATGAAGTTTTGATTCAAATTAAACAACGAGAGCTAAATATTCATTTGATAGTTTTTGACGAGTAAACTTTTAATTAGAAAGTCAAGTGAGGAATTATAATATATATTTTTTCCCAATAAAAAATCTAGAATACATTTTAGTGCAATAATATGCAGGCTACATTGCAACGATCCACTGATATATATATATATATATAATTGTATATAATGTAAAAAACTGATCAGATACCCATTTTAAACCAAATCGCTAGAGTCAGTTTTGTTTAAATATTCTGATTTGAAAAAACAACAAAAAAACTTAAACTAATTTTCCCCCTCCCCTCCCCCCATAAAATACACAGATTTATTTGTCATGACATACACTCCCCAGATATAAAGTTTTAACTTAGTCGCTGTAGCAATTTGCAAACTTTTTTGATTTTTTCTAAAATCACTCATTAGAAAACTACCCTTTATCGAATCTTTGCCAAAAAGTTAATTGTAGAGTGATATTTGGGAGGTCAACCGCTCCCTAGATATATATTCTTAGCAATATTGTTAGAAACATTTTCGGAAATCTTAGAATTTAAAATAAATCACTTGTAAGTTAACTACCTTTAATTTGGATAAAGTAAAAGTAAAAAAAATGTTTAAAAAAAATCCGGAACTATAGCATTATAAAATCTAAATATAAAGTTTGGACAAAATCCAGCAAAAAATTTTAGAACCGTGCCCAGAGACAGACAGATAGACAGAAATGGGGACAGAGAGAATGGTAAAATCCACCTTTTGGGGTTGGGTTGAAAATGTTCACGGTGTCAACATGAGAAGGTAAACCCAGTCACCTGTAAACTTCTTTTAAAGGAAAGCTTATTTGAAAAACAAATAGATGTAATTTTTCATATGTGAAAAAATTTACCAGATAGGCTACCCATTTTGAACCAAACCATTAGATACATTTTTAAAATAGTTTAAATTTTGGAAAAATCCATCATAGTAACCTTAAACGAAGTTGTACCCCCCTCCTCCAAAAAAATGTGTCTTGTCAAATATTCTAAGATAGCTATTTGAAACCAAATCATCAAAGCAATTTTTAAAATTTCAACAAAAAAACCCATTAATCAGTAAATTACCCTTAAACCAATTTCTACCCAAAAAATAATTTACAGTGCAATTTCTTACGTCAAACACTCCATAGATATTCATTTGGGACAAAACTATAAGGGCCATTCCTAAAATATTTAATTTGGTTTAAAAATCCGTCATCAGTAACCTAACCATTAACGAATTTTTAGCTCAAAAACCAGTGTCATATCAAACACTCCCAATAAACCCTTTTGGAGCCAAAACATTAAAGCAATTTTTTTTAAATATATGTTAACAACCCTTAAACAAAATTTGTATCCAAAAAAACAAATATAGAGTGCAATTTGTTACATCAAACACTCCCAAGATACTCATTTGTAACTAAATTGTAAGTAATTTTAGTTTTTTGTTTTGGAAAAATAATTCACCAGTAAACTACCCATAAACGAATTTTCACCCCAAAAACCAGTATACAGTGTTTTTTTTTAATATCAAATACTCCCAAGTAAACCATTTGGAACCAAATTGCTAGTGCCATTTAAAAATATTTCAAAATTTGGAAAAACCAGAAATCAATTTCAGTTAACTACCCATGCATGAGCTTTTACCCCCAAAACAAGCATAAAGTGTTAATAGTCGTTCCCAGATACACATTTTAAACAATATCGTTTTAGCCATTTTCGAAGTATTTCCAATGTTATAAAATTTCCCATCATTAAACTACCCTTCAACGAACTTTCCTCACNATATAACTATACTGTGCTATTTATTTGTCTTATAAAAATAAATTACTAAATTTACATTTTAGACACAATCGTTGGAGCTATTTTTGATAAATTTGGAATTGAGCAAAAATTACTCGTCAGTATACGACCCTTAATTAAGTGTTAGGGTCAAAGTTATCAAAATGTCCTGAAGTATAGCCATATAAAACCAAAATATAAATTTTGAAAAAAAATCTATCCAACCATTTTGTATCCATGGTCAAGGACAGACAGACATGGGGCGGGCAGAATTTAAAAAAAAATCACTTTTTTGGGTCGGGTTCACATAAAACGTAAATAATCATCATAATCTCGAGATCGTTTTTTCACGATTACAATATTTTATCTTGATATGAGAATATAAACATACTTTTGTAACTACACCAAAAATGTCTACGTTATCTACAATAGAATGACAAGGGTTTATTTACATATCATCCTGCCATGTTCGTCCCAAATTAGTGGAGCCGTTGACGTCACTGTGATTCATTCTGTCCCATGTATTCATTTACACATGTTTGGTGCAACAGAGTCCGGTAACGTGTGTGTGTCTATGTCGTACTTTTAGATATTGTCGACAAGGATATTTTCAAGTTTTCAGTGGCGTCACTCACACTGGCAGCAATATTTCACGTCAGTTCATTGATAACTGAATGGTATTTAGTGTCTTCAGCGCATTTTATTTCTGCTTCAGTGTTCTTCCTAGGGAAACTATCTATAGTCCAATTTTTAAAGGAAGAATTATGTGACAGCTAGAAAGTTTATAAGATCAATATCACATGCATTTTAATCTGGTTTTCTCATACTCTTTCCATGCTAATTTAAGGTGATTTTTCTCACTCTACATTATCATCCTACAGGCCTTAGAACAAGCGGTTAGCCCTTGTGTTGGACTTATTATACGAATAAAAAACCAAATAAAACAACACATTTTCAGCGGATTATTCGGAAGAACCCTCAAAGATAACAAACAGTAAATCACTTCAGGAACTTCACCCCTTTCCCTGAACTAACCATCGTAAGCCCAGATAATTTGATTTCAACCCTACATTTCCTAAAATGCTCAGCTTTGCTTAAGCCCCTTAATAAGGGAAATTTTTAATGGTTTTTGCCTTGGACTATAACTTAATGCTTCTATAAATATATTTACACTCAGCTAAGAAAAATATCTATTATCGTTTGGGACTACCCTAATCGTGTGCTGAAAACTATTCGTAAGGTGCTTGTTTTCAACACGGGATGAAATTCAAACGAAAGTCGTTTAATAGGTAAATCTTTCAAATGACGGATGCCTTAAAACTTTAGAATACTATACAGTTAAAATTTTAATACATAAATTATAATACATAATAGGGATGAGAGATAAAATAATAATCGTTAAAAATAGTATGACTACAATTTTCGTATTTATTACTTTTTAAACTTTATTTTCAAATTTAATATTCATTTGTGGTATGCATGAATGACATATTAAATTAATGACAACCCACATGGTTGGCCACATGGGCTAAATGTTAGTCCAGTGACGGAAAGTTCTGGGCTCAAATCCCGGACAAGTGTATATAAGGGCGTTTTCATTAAATGGTTTCCCACTCTCCCTATACACAAAATGTGGGAAAATTTTCCCTCAACTCTACCTTCCTCATACCTACCCCAATGGAGAGCAAGCGCACATATAAGACGCAGTGGCAAAAAATTATATTCCTAAGACAAACAGCAAACAATGCCCGATCCTGATATTATGTTATATAATAGATGAAAGATATAATATTTCCACAACCATATATTTGCGGCCTTGGAAGAAATTAAAAGTGTGACCATAAAATATAAACTATTTTTAACTTTAATCAATATGTTCAAAGTGTTTTCTACTCATCGAATTACAGTACTTATGTATAAATTTCATTTTCATTTGTAGTTTTAATACTGACATCTTTTTGTATTTGATTACATCTATCGATGTATTGAATCTTTAATGACATTTTTATTTCATTTTTTCTTACCACCATTCCCCTTTTGTTTCTGTTCTGTAATTTCTTTCTGGCACTATTTTTTATTATCGAAAAATCTTTTATAATGTATTTTTTTTCTTTTATTCCACCCGCACCTAATAATGAAGGTTTTGTTCTCGGATCGTACACGCATATCATGCCGACTCTACAGGCAAAAAGGGCCTATGCCATGCCATTAATATAAAAAGGAATTCGATATTAAATAGGCTGACAAATGTGATTCGATTTATTTAATATGTCACACAAGATAGATTGCACACTTTTTAATGTTGGACCTGTCGTGAATTTATATTACAATATTTAGTGGTGTTTATAAAATATTATATTTTAACGTACAGTACATACGATGCGTTTCATTAAATGTAAGACCAATATGGGTAAGTTGAATGTAAACAAAACATTATTTATGCTAAAGGAAAGAGTATTAAGTGGTCAGGGTGCTTGTTAAAGGTTTCGGAGTCTAGATGTCCTGCATGCACTCTCGCCCGGCCAATGCAAACTAAAACCGACAACAGGTCCTGCTAGTTCCCATGGCTAAATGGTCAGAGTGACTGACTTCAGGAAGAGGACAATATATTTATCTTTCTTGATCTCTCAAATAAGTAGTAAGGAACACTGATTCTAGGTCTTGGAGCAAATACTTAACATGTATTTACCTGTAATTGAGTGATTAGGAAGATTTACTACTGGTTATATGATATTCTATTTAATTTTGCTTGTCCCCATGGCTGAAGGATTAGAACGACTGACAAAAGGCCTAGGATGTTCTAGTTAATCAGGTGTGTCTCCCTAGATAAAGGATTAGAAGTATTGACAAAAAGGTTTAGGATATTTTAGTTGATCCTTTGTGTCCCCTTGGATAAATAATTAGTTAAAAGTATTGAAAACTGATCTAGGAGAGCTTAGCTATCTTGCGTGACCCCGTGAATTAGTTATTAGTATATACTGATTAGATTGTTTCCTGTTATCGTTGATGAATGCAAATAATAATGGATATAGGTTATTAAAACCGTTGATAAATATTTCAGAGGATTATGGTAACATATTAATATTCTACATTTCTGAAAGGTAAGTATGAAATACATTTCTAGGAGATTATAACTAAGACCATCCCATTTCCATGAGTGAACTGGTAGAAATACTCTTTAGAAGTTTAGGGGATCCTGGGTACAACCTTCCCATTCCCATATGTTAACTGGTAGAAATACTCTCTCTAGGTTCATGTGAGCCTAGCCACATCCTTTCTAATCCCATAATTGAGTTGATTAAAAGACTCACTCCAATCTAAAGCCCAGGTCACATACTTTCCATTCCTATTGGTGAGTTGGTAGACATACTTACTACAATACATATGGGATTCTAGCTATACTGTACACATTTCCATAGTTGAATAGTGAAAAACAGCTACCAAAATGTTAGGCACCATTGGTGAATCAATAAGTTAGCCCATTTAGACAGGTTGGCTGACTATAAGTCTAAAGGACCCTGAATACATAATCTTAATCCGCATGTTTGTTTAGTCAGGGAATCCGGTGAAATAAAGAATGGGATTTATTACAATTTTATATAACTATGATTAATAGCGTGGCTGACCAGTTTAATAAACTGACTACAGAGTTAGATAGCTTTGGGTACAATCTGCATACATTATGATTGAAGGTTATGGATAAATATCACATATTTAAAGATCCCTAGTTAAACCAAATCAGTTCCAGGAGTTAGGGAGAAACTAAATATACATGTAAATCTTATTGAATATTGTATTTCCATATGCTCGAGTGTTATCACGTGTGAATTAATGTGAGTATGCACGACTCTGGAAACATAATGTCTCTCATTGTTATTATTTTTTCATTAAAATTACTTCACAAGTGTTATATTTAAATGGGTTCGATTAAATATACGTATTTTAAAATTATATTTATGTATCATATCATTTAGCTGTTACAGCGGATATGTATTATTATAAATCGCTTATTTACCACATACTTTTTTATTTGATGATACAGTCCAGTTTTCATGGGAATGGCCTTTTAAAAGATACAACCTTTTTTTGCGGTCACAATTTTTATTAATATTTAAACCAAGAAAATTGGTATAGTGTTACATACTCTTGACGTGAAAATTGAGATAAAAATTTCAATCCCCTATGTAGGCGAAGTATTGGGGTTTTACATTTATGTCCAGAAATTACAATGAATTTCTTTTTAATTACCTTTATAGTCTTTGCTATTTATATGACGTAGGTCATAATTGAAATTCATATTCTTATGCCTTAAGTAAGGTAAAATTTTCATGCAAATAAGCCTTTGAAAATCTAAAAGCATGTTTTAAAAATAATATTTTGGCTTTTTAAGATAGAGCTTACCTTTACTAAACTTATCTGAAAATCTAGAATGCAACACAAATATTTAATACTTGGAAAAACTTGCACTAATTATTTTGCTAGTTATTATATATATTTACAAAATATGCACTATAAATGGTTTAAATATCCCTTCATATGGAAAAATCTCTAATTATGCAATTATATAGGATTTAAAAAAATCATAATAGCTTAATATTTGTATATGCCCTATCATTAAAGACAATTTTAGAATAAAAATATGAAATGTCATAAACATCCTAGCCCTATTCATTAGCCCTGTTTTAAACAAATAGAATAACAAACGATTGGTAGAAATAGCTTAGCATCACCATATTTGCACTTGGCCTGTAAGGTCACCTAATTTCTAATTCTAATTCCTACTTGATACACTTGGGATATTTTTTTACAATGTGGTTTTCATCGTCTTCTGAAAAAATCTAGTACATTCCCTATTAGTTATAAGCCTCCTCACTACACCTTGAGATTAAGTCATTAATAACGTTTCCCTTACACCTTACATTAAATATATCCTCCCCTTTTTCAACGGCAACGTAAAATGTTGTAAAATAATCTCACGACACACAAACCAATATACAATCTATATTTAATCTTTAAAAACATAATTTTTTGTTGCTTGTGACGTCTGTTTCAAAAATACATTGAAATAATACTTTTGTTAAACGTAGATGAATTCAATAAAAACCAAAATGTCACAGCACACTTAGGATGGTGGAAAGGTGCACCAGTTGGCCATAGCACACCAGTTGAGAAACACTCCCTTATACTAAGCACGTGATAAATGATAAACTAAACCATAGAAAGTAGTCCTAGCTTCTTTAATTAAAATGCAAAAAAAATATAATTTTTTAAAGAAATAACTAGGAAGCGCATATTTAGAAAGAAAATGGTCGATTGACTGAAAAGAAAAATACACATGAGAAGGAAGTGCCGTCAGTCACGCTTTTTATCACGTGCATGTTGGTTAAAGAAAATAGGATGTTAGGAATGTTTTCTCGTAACTTTTAATACAAAATGTTTATTCTTACCCCAACAAAGGGAGTATTAACAATATGTTACCTGATTCTGTGGCCACATGTTCTAAGGTGTCATCCTCGCAATATACTAGAATGCCCATGACAGGGAGATTGAGCTTTGAATCCCAATTGGGTGTACTGAGGGGGGTTTTTCCTAAATGGTTTTTCACACACACACACACACACACACACTCTCTCTCTCTCCAATCAAATACTGATACACTTCCTCTAAATTCAAATTTTATCATCCTTAACTCACTAGCGCAATTCGTACATAACCTTAACAGGAAGTAATATGCAGTGCTAAAAAAAGCTCTAAGGGTTAGAGAAGTGCACCTACTTTAGATTGGAGAGAGAATGGAAAGATCACAATGATTAATGTAGTGTGGAAAACTCATTCCTAGTGTGGATGCCAGGGATAATAATCCCTATACCCTTGTCATTGGTGCAACGTGAGTCTAACTCTTTAAACTCTTCGGCCCTCGGGGCTTGCCCCATAACCTTTTAAGTAAGAAGGGGCAAATTGAGTAATGATAGTTGTACCTGCTTTTTATCCCAATATATATTCGACTGATTTAAAGTATTAAGTTTGCATTGCCATTGGTTGCTTTTATCTAAGGGGCAATTTTTGGATCCGAGCTAAGTGAATTATAAAAAAATGGTATATTACATATGATTTTTAATATGGATTTTCCCATAGTATTTGGACACTAATGTTGGTACATTTCCTATGAGACACCCTCCTTTTATCTTGCTCATAGAATAAGTCACAAGTAGCATTAGTATTAAATTTACAAATTTGATTACAAATTTGGCGTTCTCTTAGTAGAGGTTTATAAACATCTAAACGGATAAACAACCTTAGATGAAAAAAAATTATTAGCTTGGCGTCTCTTACCGGTCAAGGTCATACACTTGACACACGATATGTACTGCCAATCACTCTGGTTGAATACTCTGTTTTGATTAACATGCAACTAAGGGTTAATCATATTACTTTAAGGTAGGTAATGCCAGAAAAAAGGGCAATGTTTTTTGCGGTTTTTATACAAACACTTTTTTTGACAAAACTAAATAAATTATTGTTCAGTTATAAAAAAAAAAGTTTAATTTTCTTCATTTGGTAAGATAAACAGTTGTTGAATATCTCTAATGAGGATAGCGGCATTAGATGACAAACTTTTTAAATGAAACTAAAAAGCTGTCATTAAATTCCAGGACACTCTTGACAGATATTCAACAACTATTGAGGTCACCATGCGAAGAAAATTAAACACTATGGCTCTATTGGAGCAATATTTATTTATTTTGGTCAAAAACATGTTTTTATATAAAACACTGCAAGAACACTGTCTTATACTTGCGTTACCTAAACGCCCACCTTAACTAAGGGCACCGCGGGTAGCCCAGGTAGTAAGGTAGTAGGTTAGGTCGAAAGTAAGATGTGGTGCACAGCAAATAAAAATAAATAAACATATTACGTTGCACCGCACCAACCTTCTCGATCCTTTATTTAAATTATACTTATACATAGTAAGATATGTGAAACTTAGTCGTTATATAACATAATAGTTAAAAAAGAAACTCACTTTTCACCAGAGTATATATAACATCATAGTCACTCTTATAGAAATGTATTATTTGATCTGTGCATTTTAAGCTCCAGTTCCAAAAGATTTATCAGAAAAGATATTTGCCTATAATTTGGAAAGTGTTAATTTTATAAACTATTATTTCCAATAAAAGTTGTATATTTTTATTAGTAGGCCTACTACAACTTTACAATGATAAGTTATTTCGTATCTAAAAGAGTTGTGTAGATTTGATGAAAATTAGAATTTTCCACTTTTGGTCTAGTACCCTCAAAGTCATTTTCACGGATGAGTTATGCCATTTTGCGTATAGTGTTTAGAAAATACCTCGATAGGAAATTTAATTAATATCGTTATAGGCGAGTTTGAGAAAATTGATTTTTATCTTTACGCCCTTAAGTAAATTACCCTCAATTTTAGGACTAAATAGCTAATTCAAATCTAACCTAGTTTAGGCAACGTGTACATGGTTGACAACTTTATATCAATCGTGTCTGTTGAATTTGGAAATGAGTTATGAACATTTTTCTGCATATGCATAGAGTCTTTCTTGTATGGCTATAATAATTAAAACTACGATTTTCAGTTGGATTAGTGGAAATAAATTGATCTTAATAAAAAATTAGCGAATTCAGTGGCACAGGAAAAGGAGGGTACATAGGTACATTGTCCAATCAAAATTTTGTTAGTGATTACATAATTTCATTTGTATCCCCACCAATTTATTAAATATAATTTATTTATATAGTTTAAAGGTGGACTATTTTAAATACACTAATTATTTACGTAAAAGCTAAGTGGTAATTGTGTATAAAATGTTTTTACCTGTGTAAAAATGTCTAATTAGCATTAAAATATGACCTACATAAATTCTATTGACGGCTGATGTTCAAAAATCCCCCAAAATTTCCAACAAATCGACAAATATTCATAAGATTGTGAAAAAAATTTCACGCCTGTGCTTCTTAAACCAATAACGTTCTTGGGCCTCTAAAGACAATATTTGTGCTTCTAATTAGGAATGATTAAAATATACTACTTTATGCAGGTTGACATAAAAGATATGTATTGTTTAACTTACAGGATATGTGTTTCGCAAGTTTATAAATAGTAGGGCTATATCAATATTTTGTTACAAATAATTTAAATTATTTATTTATCTAATGTAGACTTAGAGATTTAAAGTATTAGGTTTAAATAAAAGTACCATCATACATGTACAAACCAAACTTTGATTTTATTCCTCAAATAGTGCTCCATAAGCTAGCACTTACAAAATATATAATTTAAAAAATAGTTTTTTTCGCTGCGTCTTAGTACACGTTCAGGTTACACGAGTTCGCTAATTACGCTAATTGAACATTAATTAGGAAAGTAGAATCTTAGAGGAAATTTAACTCCATTTTTATGGAGGGAAAATGGGAAACAATTTAGTAAAAAACATCATCAGTACACCCAGAGGGGATTTGAAGCCCAAATCTACCAGGCACCAACAATTCAGTCTCACCAGAGAGTGACGCGTTAGACCATGCGACTACCGGTGCAGTGACAAAATCTGTTGGATCTATACGCATATGCACTAACTAGGCTAATGTGTTAGGAATGAGAAAAGTTGAATTTAGATAAAATTTACCAGCAATTGCGTGAAGGAATGATGGAAAAACATTAGGTAAAACTACCCTCAATACACCTAACCGGGATTAAAAAACCAATAGCCCCGTAATCACCAGTCCATTGCAAGAGTGACGCCTTAGACCATTCAGCCACCGAAACGTGTTAGTAATAATTTAAATAATTTAAAGAAATTGTAGTAAATATTGTTTTAAATATTTCTTTGGTCATACTACCATTTAGATCTATACGTTTGTTTTAAATTGACTCGACTTATAGAAATAAAAAAATGGCGAGTGTGATAGAAAGAATTTTCTTATCAGATACAACATATATAAAGAGTCCCAAGCTCTGTACCACTGTTTCACCATGTGAGGCCAAACTCTTCTTTCTGCCATTGGAAACATATGCCTGTCTGCCCCTAATCAACTGTTTTCAATAATTACCTCACGTCTGCGCTACTGCACAGCTACGATGAGCAATATGCCCCTTCCTAAAGTAATGCTTTTCGTTGGACTTTCTTAAAGTTCATCATACTCTTCCTGTGACTTTAAATTATTTTGAGTTAAAATTCACGTTCCTTTTGTGTGTTCGCCACATCTTAATACCTGTTCTGGCTTTCCTCATTTTTAAAATTATGGAATAGGGATTAAATTTAAAATTTAAAGGAGCATTTAACTGGAAGGAAGTGTGGGGAAACCAATCTCTCTGAAAACCCTACTGGGATTCGAAACCCAATCTCCCTGTCACTGGTCTAATATCTCATCTTTTAAGTTAAATTAAATTAATTTAGTGTAATTGGCAGACAGTCCGAACGGGCAGAAAGACGAGGATCTCTATAAAAAGAACAGGCTAGTTTAATAATGCTTTTAATGATTGTAGTACTATACAAACTTATGTGCCTATATGAATATGGCAGTGCGCAGGAAAGGTAAGTAGATTTGTGAAAGGGAACCCGTCCATATGTTCTCTATTTGCGTTGGCAGGCTGGGGGAAAAGGTACACTTGGGCCGATGTTGCGCGTGACTTGCCCCACTCAGCAGATGGGCGCCCTGGTCTTCAGATGAAAGGGTTAGCCTTAGACCCAACTCTGTAATTATTAAACATTCTTTTATCGCGGGAGATTCGGTCTCTTGTTCAGGTTGTGTTGTTGTGTTTCATTTCTTACGACGACCAAGGAATGGAAAGGGGGAAGGAGGTAAGAAAACATGTGGTTACAAGAAGTGTTTCTTACGAGGGGTGGACCAACTTTTTTCACCCCCTCTTATCCAACAAGTTTTAGGCTACGAATCTATAAAGTGACTTACAGCGCTTATCAACAGATTTTATTCCAAATACTGATTTTGGAACATCAACAAATCAAACAATAGCAATTGAAACCTTTTTAATAATACGTATAAAAAAGGCGTATTTAGGGACTTAGTATAGGCCTGCCAGGCTTGGAACGCTAGATTTATTTTTTCAAAGCAAAGGTTTCTGGCTGATTGCAATTGCACCAGGAAAAAAGTTTACAAAATGTAATTCTCCCTTCTTTGTTCATGTGAATGTAGGCGGAGGTGCTCAACTATTTAGATACGTCATAGCATCCAATTGGTCTCCCCGAAAATTAAAATTACACTAACATCACTGTACAAGATGAGGAAAATGAGTTTTAAGAACATTAATCATATATCCTGAAAGAGGTAAGATATAATTGAACTGACTGGATATAACTTGCTCAAGATAGGGATAGGGTGTATTAAGGTGGAAGGGATTGAACTAGATCAAGATAGGGATAGGGTGTAATTTGGTGGACTGGATATAACTAGCTAGATCAAGATAGGGATAGGGTATGGTAACTTAGATAGAACTAGCTCAAAATAGGGATAGCTTGTTGTGAGCTGAACTGAATAGTACTAGCGCAAGATTGATATAGGGTGAAGTGAGGTAAATTAGAGAGAACTAGTTAAAGATAAGAATTGGGTGTAGTGAGGTAAATTAGATATAACTAGTTTAAGAGAGGGATATGGTGTAGTGAGGTAGACTGGAGAAAACTAGCTCAAGATTGGGATAAGGCGTACGTAGTAAGGTAAACTAAATAACCCTAAATAAATATAGGGAAAGGGTGTAAGTTCAAGATAGGGAAGTAGTGTATTGAGATGGCCTGAATAGAACTAGTTCAAGATCGGTAGGCTGTAGAGAGGTAAACTAAATAGAACTAGCTCCAGATAGGGATAGGCTGTAGTGCGATAAGCTATACAGAAGTAGTTCAATATAGTGATAAGTAGTAGTGAGGTAAACTGAATTGAACAAGCTCAATATTAGGATACGGTATAGTGAGGTGAACTGGATAGAACTATATCAAGATAAGGTAGATTGTAAAGAGGGCATCTGGATAGAACTATATAAAAATAGTGATAGTGAGGTGAACTGGATAGAGCTAGATCAAGATAGGGATAGGGTGTAATGAGGACACTGGTTATAGCTATATCAAGATAGGGATAGGGTGTAGTGAGGTTAACTGGATAGAACTATCTCAAATAGGGATAGGGGTACTGAGATGGACTGGATATAACTGTCTCAAGATAGGGATAAGGTATAATTAGCTGAACTGGAAAGAAATAGCTCAAGATAGGGATAGGGTGTATTAAGGTGAACTAGATAGAACTAGATAAAGAAAGTTATAGGGTGTTATGTGGTGGACTGGGTGGAACCAGACCAAGATAGGGATAGGGTTAAGTGAGGTAAATTAGACAGAACTAGTTTAAGGTAGGTTTAGGGTGTAGTAAGGTGGTCTGGATTGATCTATTTCAACCGGGATAGGGTGTAGTGAGCTGAACTGGATAGTACTAGATCAAGATAGAGATAGGCTGTAATGAGGGCGAATGGATAGAACTAGATCAAGATAGGGATAGGTAGCGTACTTTTATAAGTGCGTCAGTGAACTTCCGAATTAATACTGGCATAGAGTAAGTAAGTAACTAAGTAAGTAGAACCTAGTTTTTTAACACCACGTTTTAGTAAGCGTTCATGTTATACTTCTATTTACTAAATACGCTAATATTCTAAGAATATTATTAAGGTTTAATTTAGAGTAATTGTACGCTTATTTGCATGGAGGGAGAGTGAAAATCATTAACAAAAAATCACTCTCAGTACACTCAACCGGTATTCGAACCCCAATATCCCCATCATCAGCAGGCCAGCATATTATTGCGAGAGTAACGTCATAGACCATGTGGCTACGAAAGTGTGTTAGAACTTAGTTAAAATCACGATTGGGTCAGCCATTTCCAGTGTTTTAGCAGGAATTCTTCTTGCCTGATCACAACTCCCCGGGTCAGAGCCGAACCATTCAGCACGAGATTCTTTATCCTTGAGTTAGATAGATCTTGGGGGGGCTAAGCTTTGGGAAACACTTGTGAGTAAACGAGTGGTCCTGCTGCTATCTTTGGGAATTTTGGCTTCAAATTCAAAATAGAAGCAGTTTCTCACTAATGTTCCGAAAGTGGTTCTAAGGCACTACTTGTTTTACCACCTCCTAAGACTCGTCCGGGGTAACCGTATTTTGACAACAATGAGGTAGAAAATGGGAGAGAAAATGTAAATAAGAGAAAATGTTCTCTGAGTTGAGTGTAGGGATTCTGGAAAATCATTTAGTAGCAACCATCCTCAGAACACCAGAACCGGTAATGGTTTGTGAAGCTTGGAAAAGTCTAAATCGAAGTCTAAGGTCAAATCTCCTTCGGCTTCGACTTCGACATCTACAATAACCTTCGCATATTCAAAAAATTTCGAAGGAAGGTTAGAACTTCGATAAATTATCAAACGATTTAATTTTATCTTACTAAATATTATATTTTTCAATATTTGATAATTTTAAAACAGTTACTAAACAGAATTTTAACACTGACTACTAATTTATCTAACACAACGCAAGCATGGATAAAAACGGGTAAGTTAAATGTTAATATATTATATTCACTATCACCAAAATAATTTTGTAAAAAATAAAAATACCTATAAAGAAATGACACCATGGTCACTGGTATGGAGGAGAGAAAGCACTTTAGTTGTGCTATCATCGCAGCTCGAGTCTAATGTTTGGTCCTTAATATTCTATCTCTTTGGAATTATCTCTGACAAATTTATAAGTACATTTTGACACCGAAGTTTTTCATAGCTTCTTCGCATTTTATTTATTATTAAAAATACCTGATAAGGATATTAGGAAATGAAAACTGAATTTAATTTATCATTATTATCCGAGAAATGCAGATAAAAAGACATGCATGTGTAAAGTTTGCAAAATAATATTAGAAGCTCCACGATATAAGTAAAAATTAAAACTTAATTAAGAATCAAATCGCCAAAGCTATTATTTATGCTTTTTAGTGAGGATTACTCAATCTAGATATCATATTCTGAAGAATGAAAAATGACACGTGGTCACGGGAATCAAACCCAATTTGAGTCAAAGGTCCCAGGTTAGATTCCCGCGTCTAGGTTTTCATTTTTAAATTTTCAGAGTAGAACTTAATTGATAAGTTACTAAGCTTATCAGTAAGCCTGTGTGCATTAGTTATTAATATAGGCCTTAGGTAATAAATTAGGACATTTTTCAGGCCATTTTTACTTAAAAGATATGGAAAAGTAATTAATTTAAAAATTAAAAGTGGCGTTAAGTGACAACAACAAAAATCTTAGGTAGCCTCGACTTCGACTTTTTTTTCGCAAGTTTAAAGATTCGCTTCAACTTCGCTTCGAATTTAAAAAGTGGCCTTCGCACACCCCTACAAATCGGGACTTGATTCATGACCTCCCAATTAGGCCAAACCAAACTGGATGTACATTTAGTTCACGCTCTCCCCGATGTGGTTCCCCAAGGAACTAACTTACACTTTTTGTCTAGGTCCTGAATTAAATATATTTATTTTGTACTGAGTCTAATTCAAATGTCCAGGTTTCATTCTTCAGCTAAGAAAACATACGAAACAATTGAAAAACCATTCTCTAAATACTGTATGCAATTGTATGTAAGGATGATTCAGTCATATAAATGATTTAGTAGGATTTATTAAACAATTCATGTAATTAATATGATAAATTTAAATATTGTTTTTAATATTCTTTGTTTTATAGGAGATACATATTTTATCACCGATTATAACCATGTAGTAGTTGAGGAAAGCCAGTTAAATTGGAAAAATTCATAAAAAAAAAGAACGTTACAAGAAAATTTAAAAATAAATTAGTAATGTCATATAGATATACATAGTCGACAACCAAATTGATTATAAATGATAAACTATTACAAAAAACTATTCCAAACTATTAAAAATATATATTTTATGAACTTGAACTATATCAGCACGTTACATGCATGTTCATGAGTTTGTGAACCTAAAATTATAAAACATTAGCTCACAACGCACAAACTAATTTTTAACTTCACAAGACCTAACTTCATTGTACCTAACTTCACTAGATCAAGATTTGTTTGATATAAGTTAACTATACCTAATAATATAATATCTAAACTTCACTGGATTATTAAACCTTAAAATTTGCATTTAATAATGTTTTTCAAAATATCCTTAACAGTTCAAAATTTTACTTTGCCCAAACTTGACATTACTTTTACAAGACCTAGCCCCAAATAACCTAACCTAACAAGAGCTTAACACCATATAACCTAAGCTCTACAGATATTAGTCACAAAACCTAACGTTGCAAGATCTAATGTCACAAGATCTAGATTCACAAAAACTAATTTTGTAAAATGCTAGCTATAGGCATGTCTACGACGGGTTTATTATAGTACTAACCAACCTAACATAATCTAGCCCTCAAATGATAAGCACATTTAATAATAGAATGTATTTGTAAAAAGTATATTCCTGTAGTAAGAGTGGATACAAAGAGAGTGAATTAAACATAACCGCTTCGGTAGCCACATGGTCTGAGGAAGTACTGTAGTTTTCAACTCGCGTTCCATGGAACCCCAGCATTCCGAGAAGGGGTATCAGGTGTTCCATGAGACGATTATGTGTAATGGCATTAAACCCATTATAATGCTTCTAAATTTGTATGCTAAGAATTCATAAACGTAAAATTAAAATTTTTATGGTACCTCACACGTCGCAAAAATTAAAATCACGGCACACACAACTCGATTGATAGCGTTCGACAACTAGCGGTGAAACCGTCCGCCAGCCACAATCACAACGCAGCTAGTAAGTAGTGTGCATGCGCCCCTTCACCCGTTCACGCATTTTCTCGATCCTTCTTCAGTCAGCCACGTCTGTTGTGCACACTTAGCATTCAATGATAGAACGTGTTATGTTGTGGGACATTTTGTCATATATAAGTGGCTAAAAATGTTAGTTTGAAGAGGAAATTAGGACAGGATTCACCCAAACTTAGTAAACAGGCCGAAGAGGTCGCAGGCAGCAGTAATAATCTTAGAACACCTGTTGAGCTTACGAATTAAAAAAAACAAAATGCGGAAATACTCTGTGGAATATTTGTCATACGGTTTCACTTGTGCAGGAAACCGGCCCTCTGGTGTAGTGTGGTCAGTGCACCTGGCTACGAGCCTAGGGGTCCCGGGTTCGATTCCCTGCTGGAATCTTGGGTATTTTTCCCGAAAGGGTAACTACCCCAAAGATCACAGGGATTTGGTTAGCTAGGCTTAAGTTAGGTTTGAGTGTTTCCACTAGTTCCTCACCCTCACCTCATCTCATTGAGACAAGGAATGTGTCTTCATGAAGAGAATGTACGATTAATACATTCGGGCGTCCCTTGGGCAAACTGGGTTACAAGTGATGTAGCACAGACGCGCAATATTATATTATTACTTATGTAGGAAAGCCTTGTGTTCTTAATGCTAAGTGTGTAATTTGGTTTAAAACATTTAATAATAATACGTTAGCTCCAACTAAACTGCTAAGACACCTGCATACAAATCATAGTGAGTTTGAGGACAAATCCAACCAATTTTTCCAACGTTAATTGGACGAATTAAACAGAAGACAAGTTCATCCAAACAATCATTTCCACTTTAAAACCACACATTTTGTAGGCGAATTTCATGAAATGATCTTGGAGATTGAACATGAAGTTGTCGCTTTCTATATAAAAGCAAAAGCCCTAACTGACTCACTCATCACTAATTCTCATACTTCCTACGAAGCTAGAGGGCTGAAATTTGGCACAGGTATTCCTTATAAGATAATTAGGAAAAGTAAAGATGTTTCATTCCGATGTTTTGTGATTAAGGGGGTGAAATCTGGATAGCTATCCTAATAAAAAATATTGCTTTATAAATTCTTTTTAAGCGTTTAGAGGTTAATATAATCCGATAAGTTTGTTCTAATAATGCCCTCAAAAATATAACAGTTATTTTTAACCCCATATATGCTTCTAAGGGGTGAAAACAAATTAATACAAACAATTAATTAAAATATGTAATTACGTTTTAATATGCAAATCCAAGAGATAGTAAAAGTCTGTAGTTTTTATTTTGCTGAATTTTGTGGTGTTTGTAGTATATGTGTGAGTGAGAGGGCCTGGCCCGGGCTGGTGTGTGGTGGTGGGAAGTATTTAGGAGGGTGGGAGGCCTGTCCAGCCACTCTTAGCTGATAACGCTCCAGACAATAGGCAAGGGGGCCTGCCGAAAATAAAACTCCCCATGAGAAACGGTACATGGTATCCTCCTCGCGGTGTTTCTTGGGTAACGCTAAGATCCACGCCATTAAGCTTCAAACAAAACTTCCTCATTTTCATCCAAAAATAAATAATAACACAGTATCCCATGCAAAGAATGGGGATTCAGCTAGTTAGGCGTATAAAAAGTAGTGGTTGTTACACATTGCATCGTGATGAAAAACGGATGTTGCTGGGCTTGTAATAGCCTATTTATTGCTGTCATCCGGTACATAAATAGTCATTCAATTCAAGATGAAATGTTATTTTACAAGTTTCTTGATATTTGGGCAAATGGAGAGGATATATTTAATTTGGTCGATTTCTATATCAAATAAAATGAACTGTCATGGGACAAATGCATTGATAACTGTATCAATAGTGCAATATATATGACTAGGAAACATCGCGGTTTTATTGCTAGCTAAAAGTATCGTGCCCAAAATTGGAAGTAGCCTCTATTTAATCTATATATACGTATTAGCAGTGAAAAACATTCCACTGAGCCTTCAAAATATGCTTGTGAAACGGTTATGATAGTTAATTTTATAAAATCCAGGCCCCTGAATTCTCAACTTTTCTCTGCTCTCTGTGAATATATGGAAAGCCAATTCAAGACTGTTATTTCACACATAAATAAGCTAGTCGTCTCGGAGTAAAGTTCTGGTTCGACTTTTCGCCTTACGGAATGAAGTTGTGTTCTTTTTTTCTGACATTTCATTTGATTTGTCATAAAGACTCTGTGATCCCGAGTGGTTACAGCGTTTGTCCTATCTGGCTGATATAGTTTCAACTCTCGATTAACTGAACCTATCACTTCAAGACTTATGTGTGACAATACTTTCAGCTAGTTCCAAAATTGAAGCAAAGTTAAGAAAAATCAAATTTTGGGAGTGTTGTGCGAAAAAACACATTATCGAGTGCTTCTTCACACTGTACTATTTCTTTAATAAATCAGAAACTATTCTCTCATCGGAGATTGTGTCAGAAATAATAAAACATATTACAAACCTACAAACTTATATCCAAGCATATTATCCATTTTCAAATGGCAATGTAAAATGGCTTCGAAATCCATTCACATCTACAATACGCAATTTTGATATGCCAATTAGAAAAATAGAACGGCTTATCTACATAGCAGCCGACAATAATATAAATTACACTTTAAATTTATTTGAATTTTGGGCCAAGATTAGAAGTGAATATTCAGAAATGGCAAAGTGAGCTGTAAAAATACTTTTACCCTTTCTTACTTTATTTTGAGAATGCTACCTCATCAATATGGACCTTGATGAAGTAGCATTCTCAAAATAAAGTTTCTCTAAGAGCAAGCAAAGAAGTAGACTCAATCCTGAAACATTATATCTGATCCAGATATTCAACATCAGATCAGACTTCAAAGAACTCAGGTTTGGAAGACCAACACTAGCAGCATATCAAGTTTAATAATGAAAATAAACTAAATTAATTTTTATTATTAAAAGTTTTAAAAAGTATTAAAAAGTGGATAGGTAACATTGCATTTTGAAGTTATATAATGTATAACATAGGTTTACTATCTATACCTTTTAGTTAAGGCTCAAAAATTTGTAGTTGAGTTGTAGAGGGAAAGTGGAGAAGACATGAACACACAGGGGTTCCTCAGTAGGTTTCATAGCCTTTATAGGGTTCTGTGTGATAAATAGTTTAAGAACCACTAGTCTAAGGCGTCACTCTCGCAGTAGAATATACTTCCAATGACAGGGAGAAAGAGGTTCTAAGCTTGGTTGGGTGTACTGAGAGTAGTTTTTTTCAAGGTGGCTTTCAATACCCCCTCCACTCAAATGTGAGTATACTTCTTCTAAATAAAACCTTCCTCATTCCCGAAACCATTATAGTAATTAATTAGTGCATGAGCTTATAGGCATGTTAAAAACAAACTAAATTCATTCTATTTTTATTAAATGAATTATAAAATGTTATATGAAAGGCCAGGTACAATTGGCTTTGGCGTAAAACGGGCTTGTTTGGATCCAAGGTTTGAAATTTTAACTAAATATAGTAACCAAGCGAATCAGTTTAACAAGGAACCGCCTCCATCTGAAAACAAAGGTGCTTAATAATTTCTCGCTAAGGAACATAGGCCTATATTAACCTTGATTTAAACCTGTTAAAATTGTTGCATTAATTATAGCTTTGTTTCCAATTTGGTCACTACTTGGGGGGCAGTTATATTACAGATGCCCTTTTATTATTTAAGCAACCAATTATAATTATTCTAATACCTATTTTTAAGTTTAACTTATGTTGCGGTATTCCTGAGAGCGTAGTACTTCTGAAATATTCTACTGGACAGTTTCCACTCATCTTTAGGACTACAGTTGACTGAGTTCACACTTATGTAACAATGGAACTCTCCTTTTAAATAATAAGTGCCTACTCATTTATTTGGGCAGCTTTGTAATTTATTCTCAGACACAGCATGGACATTGAAAAATTATCAGTTGGGCTCAGCCTATTTCCAAATGTTTCGTGAACTATATAGTCTCTGACTCTGCAATGATGTTTTCCTTAAAGCTTTTTTTTCAGGTTTTTAATAATTAATTAAAGTTAATATCGATTTCTCGTTCATTCTTGTTTAACTTGATAAAACAATTCCACAGCTAAGAGTATTAAATATTTGTCTGGACGATTGCAGTCCTATGAGCATGTATAGTAATAGATACACATTACTTGAAGTCAACCCCAATGATTGACCTTTTCTCCCAAATACGGAAGACTTATTAATTAAAGCCTATTGTGCTACAAATGTTTGATTGCATCTATTGCATGGCTTGGAGCTATGGTTGACTCATCTCATTATAGCAGGTTGGCCTCTGATGACAGTTGTATCATTCAATGCCATCCTTGATCAAGATTTGTTCTGTATTCAACGTAAAAT
The DNA here is from genome assembly GCA_902151445.1 of Timema monikensis. Classification (NCBI taxonomy): domain Eukaryota; kingdom Metazoa; phylum Arthropoda; class Insecta; order Phasmatodea; family Timematidae; genus Timema; species Timema monikensis. The sequence goes on from CABFVZ010000375.1 coordinate 159,315, forward strand.
ACATGCTGCTGCAAACTTTTCCTTCCTTCTTTATGTCCGACATATCTTGAATGATTTCCAGAGGTATGTGGAGGCTTCCTTTAGTTAAAGTATCCTAACTTTTTATCTTTGTAGAATCATTATATTTTGTACATCTCGAAGAGCCAAATTTGTACAATCAAAATATCAGGAAAAATGATTATCGCGTTTCCTGTGTTAATTAATCAAATAAAGCTTCTAACAGCTTCTTAGGCTTAGCTGATGAACCAATTACACAAATTAAGGTATTTGTCTTAATGCATAATATGACATGTATAAATGTAAGCTTATATTAAATAAACTTGTTGAACGTTGTTTGTATTATTTTTTACCCAAAGAAACAAGTGTTTTATTTATTAACATGAATACGAAACAAGAAACAAAATTATGAAACAGATTATTGTATCGCAGTGGTGGCTCGTGTATAGGCACTGTGGAACTGCAGCACCCCCTATTTCCACTTGATATTATCGATTACATTTAATATAATGAGTCCTTTTTCTTTAATTCTTTCTTTATTTTTGTAGTACAATATACATTCTTTAAGCTTATTATCAGTACTTCAGTAGCCATTCCCCAGTTTATGAAAAAGATACAAAAATCTTTGTATGTAACTGTGCGCTTCACAGTGCCAGCGACGTGGTGTTTGACTGTTGTGCGCATGCGCACATAGAAGGAGGGTGGGGAGGAAGATGTGACTGCCAGGTAGAGAGGGCACTGTTTCTCTCGCAGTGCCGGCTTTGGCGTGATGATGGAAGGAAGTTTTTTTACTCAACGTGTGTTGTGCTTAAAAGCCGTGTACTATATTCTTGAATGTGATAAAGTGTATAACAGTGTAGAGTTATATTATTATTCTGCTTCCAGCTATTTTATTTGATTCATTTTTTTCCGCTTCTTTTATTTACCAGAAAGACTAAATGCGCTTGCAGTACTTTCGTTGGAGAAAAATTTCCTCAATTGTCATCCAGAGCTCAAGGAGAAAATTGAACATTTGAGCAAATTAAAACAAGAAGAGTGGATTTCATTTTTAAATGAATATATCAAGCTTGAACTGTAACAATTTAAGTTAAAGTAAGTAAAAAAATGTTTTTTTGTTAAGATTTAATCAAGTTCCTGAATAAAAACCTTCTTTTTATAGATGTTTTGCCTTTTACACAATTTTAAAACAAAGGCTCAACATTTCCTGGAGCAGCACCCTCACTAATTTTAGCTTCGAGCCACCGCTGTTGTATCGCAATCTACTATTTCTATTTCGATTTGACTTTGGCAATTTTATTCTAGTCTCTATTTGATTTTGAAGTGCAAATAACATATTGATGAATTAAAATAATCAAATATATCACATTTTAGTTTTTTATAATTTTGATTTTTTATCCCTTTTTTAAGTGTGAAAGTAGTGCGCCTCTTGAGTGGTTCTTCTACTACAGGGGTCACTAAATTTTATAAACCGAAGGAGCCCTCGCACCAGAAAACAGATTTGTTGGAGCTCTCACATCGCATTAGCTATGTGAAGCCAGGACTATAGCAATGTCTTTATGCAAACAAGAATTATTTACCCTTATTTTCTCTTATACCTAATTCAAAATATCATATTATTTGAACGTTCTTTGACATCATTATTGAGTATGTTTATATATATGTATTAATTTAATATGCCAAATATGACATCGATTCATCAACCTTCCACAGAGATATAGATTTATGAATTGTTTATATAACTTGAAAATTAACTTTTCTCTTAAAGAAATTCTATTCTCGAGACATTATTTTTCGCTTCTACACCAAAAATAGTCTCAACAAGTCCTCTGATATTGCCTTCTCGTCAAGAAGGTGATTACGAAATGTGCATTTACGTTTACCGGCGTTGTTTTAAAGATATAACATATTTGGGAGGAAATTTTATTTTGAAAGTATTATTTCATTATTATTCGATGAGGTCTTGAAGACTAACACTGTGTTTTTGAAACACGGGAAAAAAAAGACCACCAGTGTTATTAATCATATTAAACCCAACAAAATACCTGCTGTAGTTAGGACATATCGATATTAAGACCTCTGGTTTAGAAAATAATAGCTCCACTCGTCTACATTGGAGGATATAGTTAGGCCACCTTCCAAAATAACAATGATGTAACTTTGGCGATCCAACCAATTTCAGTTTTAGAAAAAAAATCCTTTATAAAGATTTTATTAAAAATATACATAGTTAAACAGATTTTTATCAAATCAAAGAATTGGTGATTTTCAAAATATAACCAGCCATTACAAATGTTATCAATTGTAAATGTATAGAATGTTCCATACTTATACATTTATTAAAGTTTTTCTTATTAATTAGTAGAGTAAATTTGTAAAGCAATTTTTTAAGCACCTCACTCTATGGAATGATACACAAATTACGAGCATTAAAATAATTATATCTCTTTCAGATAACATTAAAAGCAATTTTTTTACTATAAATACACATGAATAGTATGAATTTATTGACAAGAATATTAAGATAATTATTAAATTTTATAGACGGTAGTAAACATAAAAATGTACTTTGCAAAATCTCAGAAAAACGTAAATATTCATAAAAATGGAAAAGTTTAAACTATCACACAAAATAATTTTATTATTATATGGGCCTAATAAATTTAGCATTTATTATCAACCTATCCCAGACAAACTTAACCTAACCCTTCAATCTCTCCAAGCACCAATAAAATATTTTTATTAAAATATATGGTTTTAAATGTATTCTCATAGCGACCATTTGTGAACATTTCCTAAATTAAATTGTATATTTTAACATCCTTATCATTTAACACTTAATATAAATTCAATTTATTTATTCATTCAAAGTTTGTAAGGTTAGGTTAAGTTTCGTTGGGATAGTTAAGTAATAAAAACATTCTAATTAATGTCACTAAACTATATTTAATCATCCTTATTTTGTTATGTGCTTAAAAAGAGGAAAAAATCAAGTTTTTTATGCATTTTTATAGAGAAAATATAATTAAATGATCATAATTTGTCATCATTCCAAGAATATTTTTCTTCTTCCAAAGAAATATATTTATTCTGTTAAGTAGGCTTAAATATGTTTTTCTTCTCTTAGCATTCTCATAGATATTTTAGATGATAGCTAAAATTCATTGAAAATAATAATTTATATGTTATGAATTATAAACTAGCCAATTTGAAAATGTGTTTAAGTTAATTATTAATGCTGTGTGGTGGGTATTTTTAGTCTCAAATCATTTTTACAATAAAATGTGTTTTTTCACCAAATTGAAGGTTTGGTTAGGTTGGGATGGATTGTAACTCTAAGCAAATAAATAATTATTCTAAACAATATAGGCCTATTTACAATTATACATATATTTAAAAAAACTATGATTCAGTCAAAATAAATAAATTAGCCTATATGAAATTCTAGTTACCGATATCTGAAAAACTTGTCAAGCTAATTGAGGTATGTTTGACCGATACACGTGTCAGGGTACGGATTTATGTCACTTATCAGATACTTTCTAAATACATAATGTATTGAAACAAGGAAATACACTTTCCCTATTACTGTTTAATCTAGATTTAGAGTAGGGAATAGTTGACATTAAGCTCTACAATGAGGCTATTAAGAAACGCAGATAATACATCTTTGCTATGCAATAGTAAGAAAGTTGTTGCAAGAAATTCACAAACTTTATTAGAGGCTATTAAGAAAATATGTTTATAGGTGAACGCAGAAAAGACAAAGCATATTATCACACAGAAAACACAGATTGGGGTCGATAGTTTAGAAATTATTGTGAACAACATATCATTTGACAGGGTCATTGAGTTTACATATTTAGGAAAAACTTTAGCTAGCAATAACAATATTGGTTTGGAAATTAGGAATAAGAGCTTATTAATTTCTATTACTAACTTTTAACCACCTCCCTTTATTAACTGCCTGCCTTGAATGCATACCTGGATATTTATAATTCCTTAACTTCTAAATAGACTCTTTGACTTCACTAATACTTGGATTTGTGACTAGTGATTCAACAGTATATATTGGATACCTTCAGCCAATTCAGATCATTCATGAATACTCAAAATACGCGGTTAATGATCGTTCTATCTATTCAAAACATTGTTCACATCCACCCCAACAGATTTAGATTCTCATCTTTCACTAAATTGCCCCTAGCTTGGTAACTTACCTGATTTGCGATTTTTAACTAATACAATAATACTATATAATATTACTTGTAGCCCATTTTTTGAAAATAATAGCCAGGACTAATCCACCCCAAATGTAATAATAGTACATCCTTTCCATGGAGGCTCTATCCATGTCCCAATGAGATGAGATGAGGGTGATAGTGAGTATGAGGGTGTTGAACCTGTAAACTTAATTTACCAAACCCTGGTGACCTTTGGGATAACTCCCCGCTCGGGAAAAACACCCAAGATACCAGCCGTGAATTGAGCCCGGGGCCCTTAAGATCGTAGTCATGTACACTGTCCACTATACCACGGGGACGGATAATTAATAATATGATTAACGGGTATAAATATTTTCTATGTTTATGAAAAGCTGTTGACATAAATGGTATCATCTTATTCAGCTTAAATATTCGGGGTATAGAATAGTAATTACGTCACATTTCATAGAAATGATTGAGCTGCTGCATTATACTTCTTGGTTTATTTTATGTAACATCAAATATTTAGTTGTTTTAATACAATTTTTATATTTGAAGCATTGAAAAGGTGGATAAGTTTAATGGTTGAATATTTCATTGAAGTTTATTATTCGTTAAGATAGCTTTTAATAATGGGGACCAAAATTTAAATAATCTTAGTTAAATTTGAATCAAAATAATATCACTATCTAAATAAATTTTAATATAATTTTCAAAATTCAAGGTTTTGTATAAAAATTAGTCTATTGTGAATTGCAATCCTTTAGAAATATACACTTTTTATGGTGCCTTTAACCCAAACAGTAAAACAAATTTTATGTCTAAGTTTCCTTGAAAATTAATAAACAAAAAGCAATGGATACTTTTTGCGAAAGTATAAAATGTTATTCTTACACATGTTTCCATTATATGTTTCAAAACTTATAGGTGGTTTAAGGTGATGACTCTTCGCAAAAATAAACCGATAGTAAAACATCATGTTGTCTTATCAAGATTTAATTTTACACAACAATGCATTTCAATTCAAATTAAGAGGGTGTATGCGTAGGTATTGTTTAAAATAGTTTAGTAAAATTTACAGTAATGCCTATAAAGTTTAAAACTTTATGATTACAATTTTTAATGAAAATGATATAGGCCTACTCAAATAGTCAACCCATTTTTATTTTATAAATGCTAAGCAAAATATTACATCATATTTAAGAAAATCGGTTGTGGTAAATATGTTTAATATAATTTTATTTGCTTTCAGATATGTTGGTTATGCCCGTTGCAAGGTTAATGGCTAGGCATGTGGGCTCCACAAATAAGCTTATTATTTGATGCCATGTTAAAAAGAGATATTTAAAATTATGTGACATTTATTTAAATTTGATTTAGAAAAGAATTAGTTGTTTAAAGTAGAAAATAACCAAAGTCGACATAGCTGTAAAAACTATCACCCATTGTTTTCGAATGGAGGAAAAATTAAATTTCACTTTAATAATAGGTTTATAAATTGGAATTAAATAGTATTTATGGAACTTTTTACGTTGTACAAGTACATTATGCTTACTAACCTTAAGGTTGTCAGGCAAATTAAATCAATTGGTAATGTGTCTGATGAACGAGATAGGGAGGGGTCTTGAGTTTGATTCCCGGCATGGCCAAAAAATGTATCATTGGTGAAATTTGGGTTTTATCTTTCGCAGTAAATGAATAAATGGCCAGGGAACTAGATGATGTGTCTATCATAAGTTAAGGTAGTTAATACGAAGGATGCTGGCTGCCACTCATGGCCTTCCATGCACGCGTTGATTGAGGAACTTAAGCACTATAACAGTTTCCAACAAATGGGTGCTGACACAGCGTATCAAGCAGAAATACTTGTACAAATATAAGATAAAAAAACACGAAAGGTAGATCTCCACGTCTATTCACGAGTACTTTTATGTTAGCAATAAAGTGAACAGAGCTATAACCCTATGTAGCATACACAGTAGTGGTTGTTATCATGTTACCTGATGTTAAGACCTAACGAATACATTTCCATGAAATTGTATAAGTCATTCACGATCTAAGTTTACCTGGATGACAGATCGAAATGTTACTAGAAATAATCCCTAATATATCACTACACCAACAGCTGACATCTATCACTTTGGATGACTGTAATGAAAACAGATGGTAATATATTAATGTGATAGTTAACCACAGTAATTTAGGCCAATATTATTTATATATTTATTTGAGGTCGGACACAAAGTTTATTTATCGTTTTATTCCCCTTAAAAAAATATTAACACCACTTTCACAAAAACTTCTAACGAACATAGCTTTAAAATGGCGACTGACGAATCTAAACCATATGATTGAACATAACGGTAAACAAGTTTTTTACAATGATGTAATCACGCAGTTGATGAAAATATTTTATTCAGTTAAATATTTAAAAATACGATAAAATAATCATAAAATCATTTATTGTGTGTAGAAAAAATGAAAACGATTTTCTCTTTTCCAAGTAAATACGATGCCTGTATTAAAAGATATTGATGTGTGCACTATATCTACACAAAATTAGTAACGTTCCAAAACGAAAAATAAGTACTTTAATTATGTTTAAAATATTGTTTCGAGTTAGATAAAAAGAAATTATTAAAAAAAATGAAATAGTATGAGAAAACTTAAGCTTACGTTATTTTAAATGTAATATATAACAGGTAATTAAAGATCTTTACATTTATAACAAAACAGTGATCTTTTACAAGTGTTGGCAACCCAAAACCTAAACATATGATTTTCGAACTGTCATCCAGGTAAAAACCTATCGTGAACGGAATATAGGATTGAGCCTTTGTCCTAGCTTTATTTAGCACTGAATTTTACAACTTGTTGCACTAATTAGGTTAATGTGTTCGGACGGATAAGGTTTAAATTAAAATAAATGTATCTGAATTTTCGTGAAGGGAGGGTGGAAAATAATTTAGGAAAACTCAGTTCACCCGATCGGTATTCAAACCACGATATCCCCGACATAATCAGTACAATATAGCGTGAGAAGGACACCTTAGTCCATTAGCTCACTTAAGCGGATCTTAGTCATAGTTAAATCCTTAATCTAAATGCATAAGTTTATCCCCGTGCCTCAATATATCTATTAATGATGAGATAAAATAGTAAATATGTCATGTTACTAATGTTACAATATCTCACTATTTATTTGTTAATACTTGACATAAGGTTAATTGATAGTGCCCACTCTTTTTGATTTTACAAAGTTGTGCTACCATCAGCATCCACGTAAATGTTCTCATATGGTTTACATGAATTTTATCTTATGGTTGGCAAATATAATGTACACATTATTTTAAAAACCTACCTTATTGTTTACATGTAATTTATTATAATAGTAAAGTTTTTTAATCACTTTGAAAACAATGAGGTATGAATACTTTGAGTATGTTTTTTTCTTTCGAAAAGTCCCAAAGCATCAATAACCAAATTAAACTAGTGTTTGAAGAATTTTCTGGAATTTTATAACGATGAAAGATTTGTCAAACGGTTTAATGTATCCTAAAAATTTATAATTTTATTCGCAAAAAATAAATTAAATAAAAGTAAATTTAAAATATTCCAAAATAACTACGCACCATAAAATTAATTGAAGATATTTAACATTCAATTGTTTTCAAAACAAAAAATAAAATTTATTTAGTACACAATTGGAGATGGATAGTTTCTCTGTTTTATAATAATAATTATCGATGTTAGCTTTGATTAAATCAAAATCTTTATAGCAACTATCGTTCTCCGATAAGGCTAGCTATTAAAAGTTAACTGAAGGAACACATCTGTAGATTTATAAATGCTTAATAGAAAAATTTGGGCAGGATCTACCAACAGTTGGACTTTACAAAAGCTTAATTAATCAAGGATTCTAACATGACATTGGAAAACTGGGCCTGAGTCATCTATAAATTCAAATATCGCAATGTAAACCATTAGCATCATATTCACATTCAATTAAATTGGTTTTCTCCTTTTAAAATAACTTGGTATTGAAATACTATTCTGGAAGTGGATGAAGAGAGCGAAACAGGGAGTGCAAGGAAATACTTATGGCATTCAGAAAGAACGCGGTGAGATGATCTGGAATAAAAACAGCATAGAAGATCGATGGAGGGAGTATTTTGAGAAGTTTTATGGCTAAAACATAGATAACGTGGCAGAAAATAGGACATTTTTTATTATGAGTGAAAGAATAAACGAGGCTGAGGTGGTAAAACCTATGAAAGTGTTAAAAAAAAATGGCAAAGATGAGGGCGTATTTGGGATCATAAGCTAAATCCTTAAATGTGGGGCATAGTACTACCTTTCAGAATGTATGAATCGTTCATTGTGTGCTGGGATTTCAAATGTTCCTAATTACTGGAAGAAAGGTGTCATTGTTTCTTTTTAAAAAAGGCAAAGGAAGTAAGATTGAATTTAAGAATTATAGTGCAATTAGTTTGTTGAGTATTCCAGACAAGATTTTTGGGAGAGTTTTAATTGAGGAGGTGCGTGAGAAACATCGGATAATATTTGGAATGTGGTTTAATGCCAAGTAAAGGTTGCATAGATCAGATATTTGCATAGCAACAACTGATTTAGAAATGTACGGCAGCAAGGAAAAAAGTTTACTGTGCAGTTGTTTATCTAGAGAAAGCGTACGATTGGGTGAATTAAATTATCTTATGGACTGTTCTGAGAGAATATGATGTAGATTCATGGTTAGTAAATGGAATTATGGTGTATAATGGAAGTAAAGTGTGCGTTAGGGTGTAATGGGCTTCAAGTGATTAGTTTGGCATTAAACAGGGTGTTAGACAAGGTTGTTTAATGTATTCATAGTCAAGTGTATGTGTGATGATTTTGAGGAGGTATTTGGTGTACAATTTGACAATGTGAATGTGATAATGCTGCTATATGATTATGATGTGATATTAACAGCTGAGAATAAAAATTACTTGCAGAATGCATTAAATCGTTTGAATTTGGTGACAGGCACAATGGATCTTCGTATAAATGTCTCCAAAACTATTTTTTTATAGGGACGGATCAAGAAATGATTGTCAGCTTAGTATTAATGGAAAACTGTTATAAAAAGTGAAGGATTTTGTGTATCTTGGCAGAGTATTCTGTACAAAATGGAAGGATAGGTGGTGAAATCCACAACAGGATTAATGCATCTCAGAGAGTAGTTTGGATGTATATTGACTATTGCAAAGAATGACGTAGTCTCAATATAGGCAAAGATAGCAGTATATAAGTGTGTAAATGCCAACATTGTTTTATGGATGTGAAGTGTGGGTTTGTCAGGAGAAACACAAGAGCAAGGCTAATGCGGTCGGAATAAGATATTTAAGAAATGTATGTGGAAAAACTCGTATGGACTGAGTTATTAATGAATGGGTGCTGAAGGTGTGTGGTTTGAAAGGAAAGCCAATAGGTTAGTGTGAAAGAAGTGTCTTATGGTGGTTTGGGTATGTTGAGAGATTGAGTGTAGATCGAAAGACGAAGAAACTATATGAAAGTAGAGTGTGTGTGAAAAGGAAGGTTTAACCCATTTAAGACATGAATAAATGTTTTAGACGAATGTGTTAAAAAGATAAACATTCAAAGTTTTAAGTATAAATTATTATTATTATTATTATTATTATTATTATTATTATTATTATTATTATTATTATCAGCACCACGTCTTACTACCCGTTCGGGTTATACGCACTTACGCTAATGTGTAATGGTAGGGTGATTGTGAGATGAAATGAAGGACCTACAGTTTAACGTGGAATCCGAACCACGGTGGAGGCCTGTCATTCCCCACATTTTTAAGTATAAAAGAGCATGTATTACTCAGTGTATGGATGTTAATGAATCTAAGAAGTATACAAGGATAGGGAAGTGTGGAGAATGTTAGTGAAAATTTATCAAGTAAGGAGTTTTTTTTTTGAGCAAAATTCAGAGTTTATTTTACACCCCACAAGGGAGCGGCGTAATTAGGTACGTACATATTATGTATAGGTACAATATTAATTTAACCCATAAAGTGTATCATTACGTGGAGATTACTTCTCTCAGAAGACTTAATTTCTAGATTGATTATAAAATCTCGTCCAACATATAGTAAAACTTTCACACTTTTGCCTTCAATGACACCACGACCATTACATTACATATTTGTAATGTCTAGCTATGGGAGAGGGGCTACTTATGGATCTGTTGAGTACTGAATGTATAGTGTCACAGTGAAAGAGAAATGATGGGCGCGGTTGTCACGGGAGCAACGGCTAGGTATGCATTAACTACTAGCTAATATTTCTATTCTTAAAGCATTCTATCGAAATAATACATATTGAATTTACCCACTATAAATTAATTACATAGTTGACTAAACACCAGTGTACACTAACCAGCCTCGTGGCATAGTGGTCAGAGGCCCAGGTAGCTGATTTAAAGGTCCCTGGTTTGATTCCCAGCTGATACCGGTGAGATTTTCTCGAAAGGGGAATAATTTCCATGATCCCCATGATTTGTTTAATGAGACTTAATTTAGGTTAAAATCTTCATTGGATCAACCCCGTCATATTAATTATGATCCTCATCTCATCGGGACATGGAAAGAGCCTCCACGGAATGTATGTGCAATTAGTACATTTGGGTGTCCCCTGGGCAACGGTACATTAGTACTAGCTAATCTTTTCGCAAACTGGGCTACAGTACAACCAGTATACACTAATAGGTACTTGTTGGATACGTGATCTTATGTGACCCAATGTAATGTGGACTCTAGTTAGATTAGACAACACGTATCTTACCATCTCGGACTGGAAGTTAGTTTTTCAATGATTGTAGCTTTGAGTAAGAGTGCTTTATTATTTTAGTACCCAGACATTAGCCTGAATGTACTACTTAAATTCAGTTATCTAATTATTTATTGTAATAAATATTATCTAGGCCTAAACATGCATTTATATGTAAACACAAATACAATATTAAAACTAACTAAAAATATAGAAATACTATAAAAATTAAAATAGCATGGGTACGTGAAAGTTAGTAAGAAATAATGAATCAATAATGGAATCTGGGGCATATTTATCAAAGAAAGAAGACAAAACTCCTTTACCGCTTAAATAACATCATTATTGTTCACTATATTGGAGGTAAACTGATCCTCCGACAGTAAATAAGGTCCTAAGTTCCAGGGAAAAACGGATGGTTTTATTGTAGCGCATGGAATGGACATGTGTGTTCGATTATCAGTTATAATAAATTATAACTCAATGTATATTGCACTTAGCTTCACAAGATCTAACTTTATAAGAATCAACGCCATAATATCTGAAGGTTGTAATAACTAAACAATATAAGACCTAACTTCATTTTCAACTGATTTTATTAATCATAACTTACCTAGACATAAATATGTATTACCTAAATTTCATTTTACATAGTTTTTATTATATCTAACATCACCAAACTTAAGAACACATTTTCATAAATTTTTATAAAACGTATTTATCTGCTCAAACAATCAGTTGACACAAAGTCACTAGACCTAAGCTTTACAAGATTTATCTTGATTGAATATTATTTTAAAATACCTAAAGTCATAGCTCCAAAGCTTAATGTCTTGTAAAATTATACAACCGTGTATTAAACTTTTACATCTGGGCAATACTTCAGCATTTAGCCACAAGGGAGGCTGACACCTTGGCTAAATAGATATATATATATATATATATATATATATATATATATNATATATTTATTGAATTTATATCTATATTCTTTCAAGGACTAGATTAAAGAGGTAATTATTTTAGTGGTAGATTAGAAGTTCATCTTTATTTTCATGGAGAGAGGATAAGAAAACCAAATTGAAAATAATATGTGAGGTGAGAACTCGAAGTTTCCTCTCGATGGAAAAGGAGGTTACGCCCTAGAACACTCGGACACCATTGTCGATTGAGTGTATTCCAAAGATTTATGGAACTGGGTTTGATTCTAAACTGTGCCCAGTATTTAGCAGTGAGACTTTGAAGTTAGACACTGGGGTTTAACTCAATAATAAATTTACTATCTGGGTTCTGGATTTTGAGCTTTACTGGTGTTAATTTATAGTTAGGTATTAATTGTCAGCATACTAATAAGGATTAAATAAAAATAGCTCTACATATAAAAGTAAACTCAGAAAAACATATTTTTAAAGATAATAATTTTAGAAACAAAATTTTTGTAGGATACTCTAGCCATAGAAAAAATGTTAATTGGTTGTAATTTTAATTTACGTCAATCACGTTTGAATAATTTTCGATTTCATTTAATTATTCTTTTAGAAACGGTCACGTTCCTCAGATAGTAAATTTAAATTTTCTGTTATTTTTTATTGACTTTATACAGATAGCTCTCAGTATTCTAGTAAAAATACTGAAAAGATCATCAGCATTTGTGAATTTAAAAGTATGAACTACTAGTCTAAAAACTATAGCAGTTTAGGAGAGAAACATTTAAAGGGTCCAAATAACTCAATAATGATTGGCTTAGCCTGAAATCTAACATTTAGTTGATCATTTAAACACAAGTTTTTTTTATAATTCTTAGTAAGTTGATAGTACCTGCTATACTACCCCACCTTTCAACACATTAAAAAAATTATTTACTTTTAACAATTTTAAAATATTATAATTTTAGTGCCATAAAGATTTTATAAGAATTTGATGTGTCCAAGGAACTAAAACAGCATACACTAGAATTAAAAATGGGATTTACTACTTTAAAAATATTTATTATTAGCACCGCGTCTTACTACCCGTTCGGGTTATACGCACTTACGCTAATGTGTAATGGTAGGGTGATTGTGAGATGAAATGAAGGACCTACAGTTTAACGTGGAATCCGAACCACGGTGGCGGCCTGGCATTCCCCACATTCACAAGATATCTTGTCAGAGGTGAAGGAAGGGTTTGGAAATCAGATAAATCTGTGCCGGGACCGAGGATTGAACCCCGGCCGCCAGCATAGAAGTCTGACACCTTACCCCTAGACCGCCAGGTCACCGACTTTAAAAATATTCTCATACTTTCCGAATTAGAATAAGTCGATACCACTTTCCGTACAGTCAACTTGACCTGCTTAAAATATTAATTTGGTTCAATTTTATTTAAGAATATTAAATATATCTAGTTACGAAAATCAATATTTATTAATGCAAGGGGATAAAATAAAACCATCAATTTTATAAACAGGTAATGTACGTACAGTACATTAAGTTAATCTTAAATATTATATTTAAAAAGTTAATCCAACCCCGTGATCGCCTTGCGTTAAGAAATGTTAAGACTTCAATCTAAATTCTTTAAACTCATTTGGCTTATTTAAGACTGTTTTCTCTGAAAGGATTTCAAATCATACCCTTAAATAATACTCAGTTTTGCATACGTCAAGTAGAATCTAAAACATTCATGCAAAAAAGACACGCCCACAAAACTATTTATTAAGAAATATATTTAAGGTTATAGCCAATGTGGGCCTATCTAGAAGAAAATTCATTGCATTATAAACGTAACAAAATATTGCATGGCTGTTGATAACAAGACGGGTAGAGGTTGCTTTGGTTAAGGAAATCTTTGGAAGAGGTGGTAGAGTGATAAATAATTACCGGAAGCATGATTATAAAAGTAAAAATCCGCTTATCTTGAGCTATGTTTCATTTCTGATGTTAACATAACATGTATACATGTTGAAAAGGGAAAAATAAGTGAAAGAGAGAGAGAAGCGTTCCAGATTATTGTATATGTGATTTGATAGAAATAGATTGATGTCCTTGTGGGTGATTAAAGGAATGAGTGAGTGAAAAAGTTAATTCATTAGGGAGTGAAGAGGTAAGGTGTTGAATTAGCTAGTGTGGGGGGAGTTGATGAGTAGATGGTAACGTTAAAGAATGAGTTAGTTGATAGTAAAGTGATGGAATAAGTTTATTAATAAGTAAAGAATTGAATCTATGGGTGGGTTGATACATGTTACTAGTTTAGTGGATTGATGAGTGAATAGGTGAATGAATGATTGAATTAGGGAAGAAGTTGATAAAAATGTCAGTAGTAAGTTGATAAAGGAGTGCGTTTATGAATGAGTAAAAGGACGAATGAATTAATGAATTGATAAAATAGTGAATTATTGAATTTGTATATACATGAATGAGCAAGATAACAAATAAGCTGCTAATTATGCCAATAGAGAACTTAATTGGTAAATGAATGAAGGTGGGAGTATATAATTTTAATATGAAGTAATGAATATGTAAGATAACTTTTGGGTGAGTGAAAGGATAGTCTGACGAATATTAAGTGGATGAATTAAGAGATGTAAAAATAAGATAGTTCTTAACTGAATGAATAAAGGAGTACATATAGGAGTAAAGAAAGGAGTGGGAATATGTCAAAGTGGAAGAGGAAGTAAGTGAGTAGTAGAGTAGTGAGCAGTGAGTCTGGTGAATGAAGGTGTTAGGGAATAGATGGACCAGAGTTATCAAGTAAGTGGGAGTAAGAAGTTGGGAGGGAGATAAATGTGAAATGAAGAGAAGGTTTCTATCAAAGTTATGGAAAAGAATGAAGCATAAAAAGAATGATAAAAAGAGGAAAGGGTAATTCTTATTTCTGTGTTATTCCTTGAAACTTAAGAGGAAGTAAGGACAATCGAACGGAAGGAAATTTAAAGGATATAACTTTTTATTCATAGGGTAGGACAGATGAACCAAGACGGCCATAGAGTTAGGACACTTGAACCGATGATAAATTATGTTGTAGATAATTTTAAACGCTCATTCAATAATCGTAGCCACTCATAATTGGTGGCAACAACGTCTTGTATCTCATTTTATTATAACAGTTAAACTGATAAAAAAGAATTGTTATGAATCATGCTATTTAATTAGTTTTAACTGAAACTGGAAGTAATTTTCTGTTCCTTATTAAAATAGTAGATAATGTAGCCTATCATAAACTAATAACTAATTTAAGCAGTATTAAATAAATTTTCTTTGCGTCTATATTTGTTATTCGCTCTCCTATATTAATGGTTCGAGCAAATAAATTTTAGCTGAAGTCAAGATGAATTAAACGCAACAATGCACGCCTTTTAAAAAGTACTTGATTTGGTACAATAATAAGACATTAGCTGCAAAATATTATCTGCTGCAAGCAACAGATAACTAGTTCGACTGTCGTATCTGACCAACTCTCTTGGGTACTAGTGTCCTACACGGTTAATCCGTCTTAGCCAATTGAAAATGATATCGGCTCAAATGTCCTTCGGTTCAACTGTCCGTTTCCTCTTGAGAGATCGCTTCAGAACTCCATGCAGCAATCGAAATGGTCATACGACACATTCAATCAAGTGTTTGAATCCTTTATCTATGGGACTATTGTCAAATTATCGTAATAGTGTTTCCCTACCTTTTGCCACATGGAGTTGGCCCCTACTGGTTCAAAAAGCCGCAAACCTTGCTGAAGCGCCACGTTTAAACACTATGGAACAACATGAACAGTCTGTAATAGTCAATGGTTAGGAAGTGTTCGAAAGTGTATAGTGTTACTTAGCTCATTAACATATATTATAAATGTTATTATTTTGTTTTTAAGCTATAAAATACATTTAACTCAGGTGGGCTGGTTAACGCCTAGGGGCCGCACATAGTAAGAACTCAAAACTAACCTAGCCTGTCAGAATTTGCAACACATAAACAATAAAACCAGCTATGACTGGGATTCGAACCAAAGGATGTAAGAGATATTTCGTCACAATTTTAAGCTAAATGTGTTTCTACTTTTACAACCATGGTATTGAACCAATCTTGATTGTTATATATAATAGGAGAAAAAGACGACTGGACCGGAGGACATTTGAATCGATCTAATTTTCCAGATGGTAAGACCGATGAACTGAGAGGAACATGGAGGTATAACAATCGAATGAGAATTGGTGTTTAGGACAGTTGAACCATTTATTAATTGCTCATAGTCTCCAATATTATTATGTGGTAAAGTCTTATGTCCCATTATTGTACCAAAATTATTTTGATGCTGATGTGCATCGCGCTGTTTTATACCTTCAAACCCCAGCCGCAAACAAGTTTTTTCGACTATCAAGAGAGGAGGCCAAATCAAACTGCATCAGAACAAACCAACTAGAGAACTTGACGTTTAAGTCGTCATGGTGGGTGACAAGCATTGATGATGGTAATTTATAGCATTTATCTCAAGTTTTGTGGACAACATAAACGAAAATTATGTATAAAATAATATTTATAAAAAGGACTTCATGTAAACAGTTATTATATTTGGCCAATCATATTTTTTTAAATGTACTTGCTTCAAAACTAATATGCCAAGAAACAACGTCGCTAGCTTACTCAAATTAATAGTGCACAGCAACATAATTTTCAGCCGTCTTCAAAAGCAATTAAACTGTGCATTATATCAAATTTCTTAATATCAGGTTTTATCGTGAGGAATTATATATTGGTGCCGAAAACCATAAGTAGCCATGAGTAGTGGGTACTAGGTTAAACTGTGATACTCCACTATCTCTCATAGGTTGAAGTACAACACTTCTTTAATCCTTTCGGTTAATTTATCCTACCCTCTGAAAAGTGAGACAATTTCAAATGTTCAACGGTTTGACTCACATAAATAAATTAATATGGTATTGTTCTTGAAATACTTTAATTGAAATAATTCATGACAAGGAAATAAAACCTTTTACTAAGCACTATACATGTTAGTGTATTTAAAGATTAGACACCACAAAACATCCCAACATAAATATTTTTCTAGATTACAAATTGAAACACAGCTGAGGTAACGTTGTGAATTATATTTGACATACTTTTCATTATGACAATCTACCATATAGTCTTATTCCCTGTAATGATGGCCAAATTTGGTTGTATAGTCAGTCATGTTTATTGCCCGTAACAACTGTGTAAAAACGAGGCATTAAGATAACATTATTTACAGTAACTTACTATTCACATCAGTGACATTCTTTGAGGTGTATTTCTTACAACATTGTTCCAACAAATGCTTGAATATATAATATATATGTATATACAGAGCCCTGCGTTTGTGGAGATCGCGATAGTTCGCGAATGTTAGATATGGCATTTTTTCTTTCAGAAGTTCACATTTCAGGTTACCCTGATCGCAAATATATGCTCAGAATTGTCGCGATAATTCGCGATATTGGCGATTTTAAACGATGTCTGCAATAATCGCGATTTAGTTGCGATTTTCGGCATTCACGCTAATATTTTGTCTTTGTGACTTGTACATACTTTTCCCGGACCAGCTGCCACTAAATCTTACTTTTTTAATGAGTTGACAGCACATTTTTTTGCGGACTAGTGTTTTTTTACCGTTTTGTCCAAACAAAATGTAATTTTTGGTTTTCACTTCAATATGTTTAGTTTACCTGTTTCAAACATTGTCCTGGAAGTCTAGTTTTAACCCAACAAAGTCACCTTAATCACGAAAGTTTGGTAAAAACCACCTTTTTAACGTTTTTGTCTTAATTCTATAATTTCGTCGCAATAATAGAATTTTTGTAATTCACCGCTTATTCACCGCTTTTGGGAAACTTAAAAACGAAATTAGGCTTTTTTATTCACCATAAAAGCAGGGCTCTGTGTATATATAATATATATACATAATACGTAGCAAACTTTAAGAAACTTACTTCTATCTAGCCATGATTTAACAAGACATCACCCAAGAATGCAAGTGTTCTATGTCCAATTTTTCACTTTTGTGTAAAATAACATTGAAGTTTGACCTTGTGTATAGGACCAATGTTACTAGATGACAACTCGAGTTTGTATCTTCGTAACTAATTATATAGTAGACTCAATTTCATCGCAGGTGAATCATATGCATTCTAAATAAACGTAAACACCAAATATCTTAAATTTAACAATTTTGGAGATAGAACACTTGCATTCTCGGGTGAAGAAGTGTGGCTTATTAAAAAAAAGTTATTATAAAATTAATTTCCATACACAAATTTGACAAATTAAAGCTACGCGATTCTTGTTGGCCTTTACAATACAGTGCTGTATTTATTTAGTTTATGAAATCATATTTAATTTCTTCATGTATTGTTTTTAAAAATCCATACAAACTATGATATGGGTCTGTATCTCTACGTATGTTTGAAAAAAGTTTCAACTGGGAACATTAATTATTATTATTATTAGCACCGCGTCTTACTACCCATTCGGGTTATACGCAGAACATTAGTTGGTAGCGATCTAGGACGAAATACTCTCATCCCATTAGGTGTTCGTTTATGTAGAGGTAGAGTTTATATTTCTAACGGGTGAACTTAAGGGGATTTCTAATAATGTATTCACAGGACTTTCAAACAATATCTCCTTGAAATTTTCTAAATCTTCTCGTTCCAAGTCCTTAAATGTAGTTAAACATACAAACTAAAAATAAATGACTAAATATGAGATAATTGCACAATATTATTTAAAAGTTCTTCAAGACATATAGTTGCGAAATGATAATTTGACTGACCTCTTATACATATATATTTTTTAATTTCAGTCTGTTATAAATGAAATATTCCCTGACAAAAAATTAATGAGCATTACTGTTATGGACTATCAACATCAAATATTTTATTGCTGATCTATTGGACACATCTTCAAAAATACTAGTTTTGTTTGTTTATTTGTAAAACACAGTTTGTAATTACTAATTAATTTTAATGACTGTTAAAAAATAAAAAATAAAATTACGCATTGATAAAAATTTGATTTGCTATCCATAAATCTTAAAATCAAATATTGAATTGTAATAAAATGTATACCAACATTATTATTTTTTTTCTGGGAGAAATTATATATAGAAAAATAAATTTTGAGTTTTATTTGTCGATAAATATATTTATAAGTGTCAAATACAACTTTTCGGATAGGGTGCAGTGTTCACATAGTTGATCTATAGATGGTTTAACCTTGTAAATTATTATTTGATTAGGTGACCTGGTGGTCTAGGGGTAAGGTGTCAGACTTCTATGCTGGCAGCCGGGGTTCAATCCTCGGTCCCGGCACAGATTTATCTGATTTCCAAACCCTTCCCTCACCTCTGACAAGATATCTTGTGAACGTGGGGAATGCCAGGCCTCCACCGTGGTTCGGATTCCACGTTAAACTGTAGGTTCTTCATTTCATCTCTCAATCACCCTACCATTACACATTAGCGTAAGTGCGTATAACCCGAACGGGTAGTAAGACGCGGTGCTAATAATAATAATAATAATAATAATAATATTTGATGTTTAAACAATTGTGGCTGAGGTGACCTAATTATTAAAAAGTATGGCTTTTAAATCGCTTCTGTACTATTACTTAAAACTATCTNTATATATATATATATGACACGTTAGACTTAGACGCTGATGAGGGAATAAGATTAAAATTGACCTGAACGAGACAGTGTGTAATGAGGTGGACTGGAAATAACTAGCTCAAGATAGGGATACTATAAAATGAGGTGGATTTGATAGAGCTAGTTCAAGATAGGGATAGTGTGTAATAAGGTGGATTGGATAGAATTAGCTCAAGGTAGGAATAGGTGGCCTCCTTTTGTAAGTGCAGCGATGAACCTTCGTGTTTCTAATGTCACACACACACGATCTATAAGCCTAAACCAATTGCATTAGGGGTGGATTTGCACATGCAATTTATAATTGCAGCTTATCATCCCCTCTTAATACTAATATGGATGCATTCTTTCTAAATACCTTACTCATTCTTATCTCTTGGATTCAACTAGATAATAATCCTATTTATAAAATGTATATATTATTCCAATGAGCTTGAAAATTATGTTAGTATAGATTGTATGAAAACATAGTCAAATGATTTGTGCATGTTTTAAAGATAATGAATATCTTCTATATGCGTGGCAGTGGACGAGGTGACTAAAGTGTTTTACTCGAAAAATACCTTATGACCATTAATGGAGAAGTCAGCGTTCTAATGTAATCCATTTAAATTTGAGGTGATTTTAATCATGTAATTTTTTTTTTATCATAGCGTACCCTTTACTCTAATTTTCGTTTACTTCCTGAGTCTTTGCTTCTCTAATTAAAACCCAAATCCTGAGATTTATTTTTAATAACCTCTATGTTAAACCTAAAAGTTAGCGCCCATAGCATGCTGGCCCAGCGACTGGGAGGCTACAAAAGCAGTGACGTGGCCATTTAACAATATTCGCACTAGTAAAAAAATCTGTGAAAATTAGACAATAGTGATAAGAATCTAATAAAATATAAATGAATGTAAAATTAGTAATAGAGTAATTTTTAAAACATGACCACTGTTGGGGAGATTGGGGTTTGAATACTGGTTGGTTTTCCCTAAATTATTTCCCACTCTCCTTCCATGAAAATGCTGGTAGATTACCTCTAAAATGCTTACTTCCTCATCCCTAGCCCATTATCTATGCGTATAACTATAACAGGTAGTAAGACCCAGGGGAAAACAAATATCGGCTAAACTATTAATACTTGTCACCCACACTGGGTGGTCACGCGATCTTAAGGCCAAGATCATCCAGTCTGGTTTGTTGGTGACAGGGAAGTTGGGATTCAAAGCCTAGATGTATCTATTAGGGCTAATTTTTCTTAAATTACTTCCCGCTTTTATTTCCACGCAAAACGCGGGCATATTTTCTTTGAATAATTACTTTCTCGTCCTTCCTCAATTAGTGTAGTTAAATATGCATAGCCCATGCGAGTAGTAAGACTCTAAATAAATAAAACATATTGATACATAATTAATATTAATGAATGGCACTCAAAACGTAACAAAATGTTCATATACGTTCACAAAATTATTAAACTTTCAATAGACCCACCAAACTATACATTCTTAGAGCTAAAATTTGAATTCCGTAATTGAAATTACTTCTAAGGATATACTAAGTTTCTTAAAAAAAAATCTACTCCTTTTGAAAAAACTTGATAAACATATTTAATTCATTCATGATATATTTTACTCTTTTGTCAAAATATAATATATTCGTGGATTAAGAAAACATTAAAAAAACATTATCTATTAAGTCTAGTGATGAAACTATATTATGTCACTAAACTACACTTTTCATAACTTGTATTTCCTTCAAAAGTTGCCAACTAAAATCAAATGGCTGAAAATATTTCATAAATCAAATATTCCTGTCCATACATTTTTCAAATGTTCACAAATAAAATATACATTAAATAAATTTAATCAACATTAATACCTTTAGTATATAAAATAATTAATATATAATTATTTTGTTTCTGTGGCTAAATATATTTGTTTTCGAGTCTTATTTCCTATATAAGCTTAATGTTTTCCAACCACACAACAAGGGTAGGAATGAGAAAGGTAGAATTTAAAGGAAATGCACCAAAATTTTCATGCAGGGAGAATGTAAAAACATTTAGAAACAACCACACTCAATGCAATCAAACGGGATTATAACCCTTAAACCTGATCTCCACGTCACCGGTAAACCTGACCATATAAAGCAAACGTTTAGTAAACAGCCCAACAATGCGTTTTTTCCAATGCTCTGTGGGTTTATTTCCTTACAAGTATCCTCCTCATTCTATGTTGTTAGAAAAATCATCTCAAGATACATGGAGTTAGACGCGTAGCACTAAAAAAATCTACGAAGCAGTCAACGAACTTTGGTTTACCCTGTTTGATTTCATGCTAACCCCCTTTGTATCTTTTTGTAATGAGGTTACTCTCTGCTCAAGGTTACGAGCTCCTTTAACATTTGGGGAACGTAACTTAAAAACAAATGAATCACGGATTGTATCAAGTGAGACAACTCTTTATTAGAAGAAAAGATAATCTAGTATAAATAATAATATAATTCTCCAAAAAGTAAAACATATTGTAGTTTTGAATAGCTTGACTAATAAACATAAATGAATCATGTATATAAAGAATTTTGTATTATCTATTTTTACTTATATCAGGTTTAACTACCCATCCAGGTTATAAGCTTATTTTAACTAACGTAAAAGGGAGTGAGAAGTTATTATTTAGATGAAATGTGTCCATATTAGCGTGAAATTAGAACGGGAAATCATTTAGAAAAAAAACTTCAATAAAATCTGTTGATATTTGAACCTCAGCCTCTCTGTCACTGATAAACCAAACCAGATTATAATGATATACTAGTCCTGGGGTCTATTTTGTAAGACTACAAGTCTACAATTTTCAAGTTAATGTTTCACAATTGTAAATATAAAAGGTTTCATGAAACAAATAGGCTGACTTATAAATTTTAGTGCACCTCTAGAGAACATTTAAAAGTTGGATATTTTATTTACAGGATAAATATTAATAAAATAAAGACAGTTTAGTCGCAACTGTTACAATAAATAAGAGCACACAAACACTTATTTAAAATGAGTTTGTGGAAGTTATATTAAGATAAACAATTACATTATCTTGGAGCTCTCTAAACTAGGGTTAAGAAATAAAATAAAATTGTGGAATATGCTAAATTGTATTTTTTTAAATATAATTATTTGAGGCTCACCATAAATGTATGGTACTATTTAATTTAATTTTTCTTTAGTTAAGGCAAATGTTGATATGTTTTGTACAACAATAATGACCTAAATTTTGTGATTAAATCCCAATTTTTAATGAACTCAGTTGAAACCGATCATACGTGACTATCTCCTAACCTTAATAATCGCCCTTTTCACACCATCATCATTAGTTTGCAAATATAATATTCATGTTGCTTAAAATGTCTACACGGGAGGATTAATTAATTAAAGTAGTATGAAGGACAACCCAAGTAAAAATTATCCATTAAAATTTCACTTGTAAAGTATATTTTTAACTATATCCAGAGTTGTAAAAAAGACTCCTTAATTTACAAGTACTTGTAAGCCACGAATAATTCCATGAAACCAAACTATAAACTTATTGCAAAACCCTCTTGTATATTGTAAAAAAATAACTTGTAACAACAAGTGTTTACTTGACGTTTTATGATGCTTTATGCCCTATAATGCCGATATTTGAAAAATAAGGCAATGGTATTTAATTTAATATTTGTTTTACTGGTAGTTTTAACTATTATTTATTTTGCATCACGTCTTACTACCCGTTAGGGTTATACACTTAAGTACTAATTATGCTCATGCGTTAGGAATTGGGCAGGTTTAATATATAGAAAGTGAGCCTGCATTTACGTGGAGTAAGAGTGAAAAACCATTTATAAAAACCACCCCCAGTTCACCCGAGTGAGATTTGAACCTCGATCTCCCCGTCCTCGGCAGTCTAGATCAACACGAAACTAGCGCGTTAGCTAAATATGCCACCAAGGTGGGTGTGGTAGTTTTAATAGATATATTTATAATTAAAGTGCATATTTATAAACTTTCTTTTTAGACAATTAGGTGGTACCCTATCATCATAAATACAATTATATTTTTAAATATCTATTTGCTAAAAGTCTATCTAACTCTCAAATATGAGGTTTGTATCTTGTCCGATAAAGTTTTTTTTTACATATAAGCTATCGCATATCTATATTTTCTACATAGAGTAATTAAGATTACTCAACATGAATTCTGACAAAATCCTCCATGAATGATAGCGCAATATTGCCCTTTTCAAAAATGGTAAATATATATATATATATATCCTTTCAGATGTACAACTAGGTCTTTCGACGTATAAATAAAATATATATATATATATATATATATATATATATATATATATATATATATATTATACATACTATATTTGTATGTCTGAAACAATTAGGCTGAATCTTCTTGACCTTTTAGCGTTATTTGATAATTGACCGTTTAATTAGCACGTGGGACTAAAGAACCCTTAATTCTACTTTTGAACTTAAAACTTATTACTGTGATTCAAACCAAGGTTGCAGAGGAATAGAAAGCTTCAGGTCATGGTGCAGTAATTATAAAATAAGGGAGCTTTTAACAAGAGGACCAAAATATAGATCTTTTTTAATATTATTTGATGTTTATTTATTATGTCTCTTAGAAATCACATTTTATTTGTAGTGTTTTGACACATGTTCATTACTCCTATACACACAATTATTTGTGCTGTCTTATTCAGCTTTAATCTTGGAGATATTTACTTTGAGTCAACACTGTATTCATGAAAACTGGCTTGATTTTCATACACTATTTAATTAAAATTTATATTCAAAGACCAACAATAGCTATACACTTTAGTAACTGTAAAATTTCTATCAATATTTTTGTAAAAGTGGTAATATTAGTATAGGTTTTATTTAATTTAAATTAAATTAATAGACTCTTATATATTGTTTTCTCAATATAACATTAAATTCCACATCACTGCAATATAAGATTGAACATTAATTTAATTCTAATATGATAACGTCCTCATGTGATTATTTAAAAATTCATTGTTAAATTTGATTTCTTGTCAAGACTAAAACGTTTTTAGAGTCTAGTTAAATTTAATAAATTTGGATACGTTGTATTTGAAGATATGAAATCAAGACATAAATAAATAATATTTCTTTTATAAATTATCGAGAGGGATAGCAACTATTTATATACAAATTTGCATAACTTTTAAGTTATCACATGAAGGAAAACACTGTTTAGCTTACCTTGAGATAGTTAATGCCCCCTAAAAGTGTATAGGACTTATTACTTGCAGCACCCAACCACGAGTTTGACTTTCAAAAAAGCTCATATTTATAATGTAGCATTTGATCAAAATGATGAAGCTTTTAACTCTTACGATTATGCGATTACTTAATATATTTTATTTTAAAAGTAGTTATAATCTAACGTTTAGTCAGATATTTATTGGGCAGTAAACTCATGTTATTCATTTTATTCATAGCTATAGTTTATGAAAATAATTTTATAGATACTTTATATATTTACTCTACTTTATTCTCGATTGAAATGATTCACTACTTTGATTTCATTACCTTAGTAAATCAAATAAAAGTTATTTAAACATGTTAAACATTCTCAGAAGATGAACATTACTGATCTTTGCTTTTATTAAAACTCTTAAGCTAGGACTGATAGGAAGACAAACAGAATATTTAATGTTTTGGAAGCAGTACCTATTTACAAACATACAATAATTGTGAAGTTATATCACACTGAATATAAATATAACAAATAAGTCCCAAGCATTCAGAACGACGATACTGTCAAACATTTTTTAAAGGCATGAACTTAATTTTAAAGCAACATTTATCGGAAACAGTTCTTATGATGGCATTCATATAGTTTAAACGAATATGTGTGTGATTTAACTGATTAAAAATATAATATAGCATTTTTCAATGCATTGAAAAAAAGTGTTGTAACGCAAATTCCAAATAAATCGTCAAAAGCTCGTGTTTAGGTCTGCAAAGTTCAGTGCCAGCCATCAAGAGTTGAAAGATGGGTTGGGGGACGTAGGGGAAAGAATAAAATAGAAGTTGTGTAGTATCAATGTTTGACTTACGGTGCCTACCTTGGAGGTGTGGGTACGTAGGCTAGATTCCGTGGCGAATCCTTTCCCACAAATATTGCAGTGGAAAGGTCTGTTCTTGGCTCGTTCCACTTGCGCGTCGTGGTTCCTGAGGTGTTGCTGGAGGTTGGACAACTGGATGAAGGCGCGCCCACACTCGGGCAGATGGCACTTGTAGGGCCTCTCCCCTAGAACAACGTTTAAGTCCAAGTTCAGGTCATACACTTAGGTAGACACACCGAGCACAAGTGGTACAAGTCCACTTAAACAATAAATTATATTATTAAAGTATTTCTTAAGATATTTCCAAAGAGAGGGATGCGAAATAAGAACCAAGATTAGTTTGGCAATTGACTTCCAGCAACCTACTCGGCTATCCTCGTTCTTAGTAATATTTAAGATACATTTATACATCCTTTCCCTACATTATAAATGCACTATAGTGTTTTACCCATCTTAGTACCCATTTGGGCTATCCGCATTTAACCTTGCAAATGAACCACTTCGGTGCCTGAGTGGTCTAACGTGCTACTCTCACAGTGTATTAGATTACCGATAACGAGGAAATTGAGATTCGAATCGCAGTTGGATGTACTGAGGGTTTTTTTTCCAAAATTTTCCTAGATTCTCCCTCCACAAAAAATGCGAGAACACTTCCTCATTCCTAAAACTATTAACGTAATTAGTACATGAGCGTATAACCCGAACGGGTAGTAAGGAGCAGTGCTAAAATAACTAAGCTAATGGGGTATGGATGAGGATGGTAGTATTTAAGGGGAACGTACGCGTATTTGCTTGGGGGGAAATGGGGAAATATTCAGTTAAATCTCACCAGAGAGGAATTAAAATCCAGACCTCCCAGTTACCACCAAACCAAAATAGATAAGCCTGACATTTATTACACGTGTCCTCCGATGTGGGTATATATATTTAATTTGGGGCACATTTTGTTTTACAAACAGAATACACCTTACCACAACTTATTTGAAATAATTTATAATAAAATAATTATTTTTTCAGTGTATAAAATAAAAAGCTTATTTTTATATATTCAATTAAATTAAATTCACTTGTATATTCCAAGGAGATCGAATGAGGATAGAAAACCACTGTGTGCACACTCATTTTCAAGGCAACAGGCAAGTGTTGAGGATCTACCACCCTGATTTTAGTCAGGCGTATCAACCCTACTACATTTATAAACTGTCCAAAACATAATGTTTTCTTTAAATGTATCCATATTTTTAGCTATAATCCTAGATTCACCGGATCATGGAGGTACAATCTTTCCATTGTTTAATTTTAACTGCCCTACCTCTCATTTTACAGATGTTTGAAATTCTCGTAACAATGAAAGATGATTAAAGTAAAATGATTGAATGATTTCTTTTGAATGTTTTGATATTATTAATATGACCTATTTTTCATTGGTTGGAAAAAATACGGTCACAAATAACAAAACATTGTAAATGCAGCGTAATAATTTATGGTTTTTTCTTTGTGGCATAGCAGGCAGTAATACGAGTAATTTGATGACTTGAAAATGACACTTTGTGACGTTTGCTTTTAACAATAGGTTTTATTTTAATTCAATCAAATAATTAGAAAAAATACTGGATCTACTTTCACGTATTAATACGTCAGTTTACGTTTGGCAGATGCTATCAACACCTATAAAACAATACTAATAATGGAAACATTTTATAAATTTGGCCCTAAAACGCTTGTATTATTTAAAATACCCTTTCTATGAAAATAATATTTTAGAGGACGTTTATCTGGGATATTTTATTTCATAGTCGAATATGAACCAATCTTATCTTACTTGTACTTTTTTGATTGAATTCCTTAACTAGGTATATTATTAAAAATCCCTTAAATACGCTGCTTACTTTAAGGGAAATTTCCTTACAATGTCGCATTTCTTACCGGGCAGCAAGTTCTGAAACGCAAAAGTCACTCACTAAAATAATCCAAAATTATCTTGTAATTTTCTTTTGTGACCCTTTTAAATTTGACTTCATTTGTTTGAGTAAAGCTAGATCAATGTTTGAATCCATTTACTTTAACATCAATAGTGTGTTAGTCTGCGTTAAAATTTATATATATATTAGTGTGTTACTCTGCGTTAAAAGTTATGTATATTTTAATTTAAACAATTTCCTTTAAAATTATTTAAATTTAGATATGAGCTTATTATTTATATAGAAATATGTTGATACCATTTGTCTCAAATTTGATGATCCATGTACAAAGGTGCTGGTCTAATTTAATGGTGACAAATTTATCGGGATTTTAATCCTATTCGGATATAATAAAGTGCTTGTTTCAAAATTGTTTCCCTCTCTTGATCTCTTTGGAAAATGCCTGTGCACTTCCGTTAACTTATATCTTCCTATTCACAGCCTCATAGGTCCAATGATCCGAATGACCCCAAAGGGTGTTTAAACGCGAAGACCGCGTAGTAACAATCTAAATCGTTGTCCTTGCCTCTTTTATTTTCTTTGTGGTAGACCTTTAAACGTAAAACTTATAACCTTTATTTATTTAGCATCGCGTCTTACTACCCGTTCATATAACCTTTGTTAATATACCATTTTGTTTTTCTATTTAAAATAATAAATCATTAAAAGAGATGCTGATAACGCCTATTGGCTACGGAAGATTACTTCCAAATTTATTTATACAAGCTTGTATTCCAATTTAAAATTATCTAGACAAGTAGTCCAACCCAAGGCCCACGGACCTCCATTTGTTATCTTTTGTGCCATCATTCTCATATTTTAAAAAATGAATAGGAAAAAGTGTGGCTCCAAAATGCATCATCAAAGAAATTCTGGCCCAAAAACAAGCTTAGTCCCATCACTTGCCATATTGGAAATAAACATAATACTACTCTACTGTATTTAGTTTTTTAAATAAAGGGTTTATTTGTTTATTATCATTATCATCACGTGTTTAAGTTGCTTGCGTACCTCAGTTTGCTGTTTTCAGACTGTGACTCATTAAATATTGTAGCACACTATTTAAGCTATATGTTTTGAAAGCACTGTTAGTGGTGCGAACTTTGTGACTTGTATTTCTAAAGTTCCTGTTCACCTTGGTGTGTTTAATTATACTTTTAACAAATTGGAATTAACAATAACTATACTTTTCTATCTATTTTTTTCATTTTGTACCACGTTCTATAGTCGGTTGGGACATGCGCATTTTAACTAAGTACGCTAACTAACGGGTTTGGGATGTGGAAGGTATAATATATATATATATTAACTGTACCTACCTGCACATGGAGGAAGAGTGAAAAATCATCTATAAAAAATACTCTCGTTATGCCTGGTCTGGATTCAAACCTCAACCTCCACTTCACAGGACTACATGAGCCTTACATATAGCCTTTATGCCCACTGATGTGTGTTTCTAATTAATTACTCAAAAAATAAATAAAATCTTTGTAATCTGATGGCCAAGTTTTAAACCTATGCAAACTATATTTTTTATTTTACTAATAAAACTAAATATTATTTTCAAAATAAATAATATTTTTAAAGTAAATGCGAAAGCTAAAGTTTAATAAAGATCTTAATGTGTGACCTTGAAAAAGGCAGTGTTCATTTCATCGCCAATGTTCAGCCCTTCCCAATATGCAAATCTGTTGCGCAGCTGAAGGAAGTAGATAGTAGTTACCAGCCTTAATAGGAACCATCTTACTCATCTGCTAGATGTAAACATAAAACCTCCAATGTCTTCTTTTAGTCGTGAGATTCACACGTTTACCAGTCGGTAATTAGTTACGTGACCGTCCGTTTCCGTACCAACACTAAATACAAGCGAAAGAGGGAGTTGACACTTATATGTTTCCTCCTAATAGAATAAAGAGCTTGTCTGGATCCCCTTCTAACCGTAACGGTTCTTCAATTAGATTTTTTTTACTAATATACAAAAACAAAAGAATATTCTTTAAAGAGGGTATTCATATTCAAATGTACTCATATTGTCATTACGCGGGTAATTTTTTTTAAAAACTTTATGTGATAAAAAACTTTTGAATAAATGAAGTGTGTTAGTATTTTGAAAGAAGTATGACCAGGAAGAAAGATTGAAATTACAACAATTGTTTTGCTGTAATTTAATTTTTTTATGTAGGTGAACTTCATCTGTTTTGTTTCAAAGGCAAATTTTTTTATACGGTTGTGTCTACCTAGACCTGCCTGTTCAAGGTAGAACCAGTTTTACTTTTCCATACATATTCTTTACCCTTGCCCCAACTTCTACAGTATTCTATGTAATCTAGGTATTGTGTTGTCTAGGATGAAAACAGTTTCAAATAATACGATTTTTTTTAAATCATGTGTAAAACGTTTTTAGGCCAGATTAAAGTGTGAGGAGCAAGAAAATATTCGGATACCTTAGTTCCATCGGTAAAAAACAAATCTAATTATTTTTTTAGCTTTCTCACAGTTGCAATTTTCAGCTGGAAAGAAAATCTGACATATAGATAGCTCAGTCGCTGTATCTGCCTACTGAACTAAGGGTCTCGGGTTCAATTACCAGCATGGCCGAAAGTTTATCTTGGTGAAATGTGGGTTTACCCTTTCATATTGATAAATTAACGGCCGGGGACTGGATTTTGTGCCTGTCTTACTCTTAAGTTAGATTATAAGGCATATGAAGCTACGAAAGGCCTAGAAAACCGGTAGTGGGAAATATATGGCTTGAATAAAAACTGATGCAGGCCACAGGCTGGAAACAGTAATAGATGTAAAGAAAAGCTGTAAAGAAAATGTTTGATTCACTTTCAACAAGTGGTACACTGATGGTTTGGTGTCTGGTACAGTCCAATTTTCATAGGAAGGACCTTAACTGAGAGATAAAATAGTGTATAGATTTAACTTCTAGCATTCACACGTCAGCTCATGTTATGTTCAGTTGTCACTTTAGATAGGTATCTATTATCAATCAATATAAAATAACACTTACAAAATAGTGAAGTGTTAACAATTTTGCCACTAAAAAAGTTTGTATTTTTGTTAAGGCCCTTTCTATAAAATGAAACAACAACTTTGCTCGTCGTACAGTTATCATCAAATAAAGACAACACATCGGTTTTTGCATCAATGGTCATGCGGAATAGATATTAGACTCATATTGTCTGTCTTGCCAGTGACGGGGAGGTCAGATTATTTTTTTTTATATATTTAGCACTACATCTTACTACCTGTTCAGGTCATACATAGATATGTATATATATACTACTATATATATGTACTAATTACGCTAATGAGATAGGGATGAGGAAGGTTGAATTTTGCAGGAAGTGTACCCGCATTTGCGATAAGGGAGATTGTCAAACCATTTTGGAATACTACCCTCAGTACATAAGACCAGGATTTGAAAACGAGAGTAACGCCTTAGACTATGCATCTACTGAAGCCGGCAAGGTTAGATTTAAATACCAGCCAGTATAACTGGGATTTGCTCCTTAAATCGCTCACCCCTATCCCTCAAAGCAAATATGGGTACTTTTCCTCTTAGTTCTACATTCCTGTTCCCTACTATATTAGCGTAATCAAAATACATATATTCCCGGTGGACCCAGGCCCACAAGTCCTAAATTCCTTTCTCAGAGGTATATCTCAAAAGGGTTCAACACCTTTGCTCAGTCAATAGCATGTCTGTCTTCTGAGCTAAGAGTCCCGGGTTTGATTCCTGCCATGACCAAAAAATGCAACATTGGTGAAAAGTGGGTTTCCCCTTTCACAGTGATGACTTAACGGCCAAGGAGTTTGTATTGTGTCTATTCTGGATATAAGCTAGTGTGTAAGTCGTGTGCTGATATATCCAGTCAGTTAAGAAAGTGATAGTTAAATACATCAAATAAATTATATTCTCTCTCAAGAACCCCTGTCTTTAAATCAATGATATTATTATAGATACACTTTAGACTTTAAAATGAGACTGCGATAGAGTTGCCATTAAAATATGATGGGGTAGGGATGAGTACGGTAGAAATTATATCAAATGTTCAAGCATTTGTTTGAGGTAGATTGAGAAACCAGATAAGATAAAGCATCCTTAGAACACCGGCGAGACAGACTAGACGAGTCTGGCATTTAGTACAATTGCTCGTCGATGTGGGTAATAGACTCATTGGATTATTAGACTACCTTTGAATGCATTGCTCAATAAAACATGTTCTAATCGACTTTTCCAAAGTGACTTTCTACACTTACTGCAAGTGAATACGAAACACTGAACACATTGGGATTTTTGTTTAAAATTTGAATCTATTATTTGATTTATAAAATAACATTAATATTTTTTACTTACTTACGCTATGACATTAGGAACTCATCAAGTTCATTGCCGCACTTACAAAAGTACGCCACTTATTTCTGTCTTGATCTAGTTCAATCCAGTCCCTCCCTCATTACACCCTATCCCTGTCATGAGCTAGTTCTATCATGTCCATCTCATTATACCCTAAACTTTCTCGAGCTAGTTCTATCCAGTCCACCTCATTACACCCTATCTTTTTAAGGTCCATTCTAATGCCATCGTCCCATATGTGTCTAGGTCTTCCAAATGGTCTCTTCCCATTGGGTTTGCCAGTAAGTAGCCTGAACACGTGTAAAGTAAGAGAAAACGTTTCACGCCCATAGAGAACAACCGGTAAAATTATTATTTTGTATATTCTGAGATTTACATTCCTTGAAAGCAGGGGAGATGTCAACAACTATCTGACTTAGTAATAACATGTATTTCCTGACTGTATTATTTTTCCTAATTTCCAATATCATATCTTTAGTTATTTTTAAAATTGTTCCTAAATATTTAAAATCATTAAACCTGTCAAATGATAAATTATGTTATTCACAGTACTCTCTAAATTATCAAACCCAATCTATGTTCTCTGTGTGACCATATACTTATTCTTTCAGCGTTCGCTTCTAAACCTATTTCCTTACTTGAATCCAATTAAATTTATGCATTTCTTGCAACAGCTCCTTAGTATTGCCCAAAAAAGCTTAGTCACTTTCGTATCATAATAGCTTCATTGTACCATCTAGTGTTAACCCTTCCCTACTCTCTTGCATTACCCTAGTAGGGTGGATTAAAAAGTAATGAGAAAAGTGCATCTCATTGTTTAAACCCATTTTGAATTTAAGTAATATTCGACCAATACCCTACCATGCGTATCAGTCAAACATACCTATATAAGCTTGATAAGTTTTTAAGGTATCATAAATCTAATCAATATTTCATGTAATTTATTTGTGTATTACTGTGTCCAAAAGATTTAGTTTTTTCATATCAAATATATTAGAATTAATCATTATATAAAGATGCATATATATTTTACTATCTAAGAAGATGTAATTTTTTTCATCAAAGTATATCTTTAAGGTCGATTACTAGCAGTGGTCTTAAAACCATATCTTAGTTCAGTATTTATAAATGGTCAAGTAAAATTTAATTGCTTGGAGGCGGATAGCAAAATTGACGGTAAAGGCTTGAAAGTAGTTTATAGCCATTTATTGCAATCCATATATACATCCTCCGTAGTTTTTCATCAAACTGGAGTTCCTTGAATCGTTAACCAGATTATTTCAGCGCTACCGAACTAATGCACAATGAATTAGAGTCGGTTGTGATGACAGTAAGTGAAAAAAATCAAGAACATTTACTTGTATTATATTCCTCGATTGTCTCGAAGTTGTTGAGGCAAGTAGGATTGTAAAAGTAAAGACACTTAATTCATCCTATTTGATTCTTGATAGTGGATTTTTAATTTGGAAAAGATAATACTACAAGTGATGTTGTTTTAAAAAACAAAAATGCAAATTTGTAATTACAATTTTTAAAAAGATTTTAGCGTTTTTTACGCTTGGAATGTATTAATCTCGTTCAGTTGTGTCACTAGCCAAATTGTTAGCACACATAGGTTATAACTCACCGAGAAACAAATACACCCTCAAATCCAGATATAATTTATATTTTTAGATCTATTCCAAGCCTGGTGACTCAGACTGTATGACTACCGGCTTGTATTGCAAGGCGGGCGTTGAATAATAAATTGATATCATCTTGTACTGTTGAGTTATTAGATACATACATGTATTTTTATACGCCTCATCTTTACACCCGTAAACAGTTCTTTAATTTACATTAACGGGGTTGGGGTGAGAAAGGTGGGATTTGTGTGGAGAGTAGTTGTCAAATTTGAAAATAAATACATTTTCACACCCCCCAGGTAATCAAACCCCGAAATCCCCGTCGTTATCTTGATGATAGCTTTCCAATAAGAAGGGGACTCGTTGAGGCATCGAACTTTATATTATGAGGATAAGTGAGTGTGATATAACTATTTTGTAACAGTATGGCTTTGTTCTGTTTGAATATCGGTTTGTTGTGAGGAAAGCTAGGTGAAGTGAGGATAATTTTGAGATGTGTGGAGATCTTCTTAGTTTGAGGATATATCAGTATAATACTTTGTAGTATTACTATATTTATTGTGTGAAGTAACTCTTTGGTAAGTTTAAGTAGGCTACTACATCTGACATCTACAATCTTTTTATAGATTGACCCACTCTCACATCCGGGTTTCATGAGCTGAAAGTAGGTCAGTGTCCATGAATTAGATAAATGACCTATAATTATGTCACTCTTTCCGGAATCTAAAATATATTTATATACTAACCGATTTTACCATCCAGGTTTAATTATTGTAAAGTAATTAGGCAGTCACAATTGGCTTCTAAAATATATTTATATATTGACCTATCTTCACGACCGCGTTCAATGGCCCAGATTTGAGTATCTATGGCACTCCACTGGACAAAACTGAGTTACTAACATTGTAATCGTTGACACAAATTGAAAGAGGTTATAATCACTCTTTAAAAGTAACTATTATAGCCTCTGTGCAGCAATTAATTTGAACACGAGATTTAAATAAATTTATAATATATTATATTATGATAAAAGTTTTATAACATGTATAAGGTTACAAATTCATCCGTTTTAAAATTGAAAACCTCGATCTGGTTTAATTAATGGGATTAATTGCTTAATTTTAGTTTTAAATATATAACTACACTTTTATATTTTCAAAGTGAGGTTAAATCAAAATATTGATGTCCATTTAATTGAGGAAACTATATAAATAATTGAAGCTGTATTTTAGTACGTTAAGAGAATGGCCATTTAAATGGCCCCAGGAATAATTCCCTGGATATTAGACTATGTGAAAATGTTTCTCTTTATCATAGTTTTAACTTTAACTAGTTGTGCTTTATTTGGATTACTTCTATCTTGTACATAAAATAAATTAAAGATTTTCTCAATACTCTTGTAAATATAGAAAAAACAAATTACTTTCTTGTAGACAAACGTATCGCCAGACTTCACTTAGACCTAACGTGATTCATCATCAATATAAATTGTAAGTTCTTCCTTTCATTTTCCCATTCCACTCAAAAATATGAAGAAAAAGAAGGATCTGATGGGTAAAGAACAAAAAGAACACACCAAGAGAAAAACAAATCTCATTTCAAAACTTAAAAAAAAAGAAAGAAAAAAAGAAAATTAAGCAATTCTTACTTTTAAATAACATAGATAACGTACAAAAAAAATATCTAAAAATCAAAAAGCATGCACGATATTAGATTGATAAGGTCTCTGAATTCCTTTCCTTTTTTTGTTATAAGAAAACGAGGGTGAACACTACAAGGGGTTGAGTAGAAAGAACTCGCCACAACCCTTCAATGGAATATCTATTCTAAGGAGAGTAAAAGTGGACTATCTCGTGTTAGTTACGGTTTAGATCATTTTTAGTTAAACCGTTAATTTTTTTAGCGCCACGTCTTACTATCCGTTTGGGTTATACGCTTATGTACTAATTATGCCAATATCTTATGGATGAGGAAGGTTGTATACAGATGAAGTGTACCCTAATTTGCGTGGAGGAAGAGTGGAAAAAAATATATTGGTGTAAGCAAATCCAGTACACCCTAACCGTGATTCAAACCCCTATCACTCCATCATCAACAGTATATTCAATTGTGAGAGTGAAAACTTATACCATGCGGTGACCTAAGCAAATATTGTTAATTGTTCGAATTAGTCTTTAACACACCATGACAATATTTCTAAGATTAAGATTTCATGATCACGATATTGTGGACTTATAAATATATAATAACAAATAAGTTATTAAAGAAATAAGAAATTGGTTCAACCCATTAATTAAAATTGTATTCAGACAGACAAATATTGACTTGATAAATAATAAATCATCGATAGGTAAGGTAAAAAAGTTATCTGAGTAGTTAAGGTGGGGTGCTAGTGAGAGCGAGTTTAGTGCATTAATTTTGCAGTTTTTATAGCCCAAACATTTTTTGGCCAAAATAAATCAAATATTTCTTCTATAGAATCATAGAGATTAGTATTCTGCACATGCTAATCTCAACAGTTGTTGAATATCTGTCATTAGCATGGCAGCATTTGGTGACAAACTTTTTAAATAAAGAGAAAAGTTTGTCACCAAATGCCGCCATGCTCATGACAGATATTCAACAACTGTTGAGATTAGCATGTGCAGAAAACAAAACTCTATGTTTCTATAGAAGAAATATTTGATTTATTTTGGCCAAAAGATGTTTGTGCTATAAAAACTGCAAAAATACTGCCCTAAACTCACGCTCACTAGCACTCCACCTTAAACTATTTAACAGTTGTTTGTAAAATTTGTATGCCAATGTGTTCTTAATAGTTTTTTTGTTGTTGAGAATCTCACAGATAGAAATGCACTCTTTCTCATATAAGATTTAAGAATATACATTTTAATTTTTTAAATTTAGTTTAGGTATTTAAAGTGCACTTTTTGAACCGACTGATATATCAGCACACTTAAAAAAAATTAGCTTTAATATAAAACAGGCACAACAACCGGTTATCTATGAGTAAAATAACTTAAAACTAGTAAAATAAAGGAGTTTAATATAAAGAAAATACTGTTATTCGTGTCTAATTATTGTTTACAGGATCTAAATTTGAGCCCATTAGGGTTTTGCCAATGTCTCACGATTTAAAATGTTAGTCGTGGCAGTGGTACCACATGGTATAAAGTGTCACCCTGGCAATTTATTTGATTATTGGTGTCAGTGAGGTTGACGATCAAATCCCAGCTGGAGTCCTTAAGGGTTTTTTCCTTAATGGCTTACCACTTTCCCATCACATAAATGCTGGAATCTTTCACCTAAATTATACCTTCCTAGTCCCTACACTGCAAGTGAAAATATACGGATATCCAGGACTTAATATCAAAATGAAGTGCAAAAAATACTATGTGTGTATATATATATATATATATATATATATAGATAATGACTTCTTCATAAACAAAACAATATAAAGTTTTTTAATTTATATCGACCTTTCAGAGAGAGAAGTATTGTGATTGTCAAAAAAATCAAACTCAAGATTTTTATAAATGTTGACGTTTCATGACCCCCTGAAATCGAAAAAGTGTTTTTTACGATGTAGTCTGTGTCTATATCTCGGCCTGGAGCCGAAACCATTTTAATGTTTGGGCTAAAACCAAATATCTAGGGTTTGTATAAGGTCCCATAGACTAGTTTTGGGATTAGTTATCCAACCCTAAATTTAAGAGTAGTTTACTCAAGGCTAAGGAGAAAAAAAATTTTTTTTTTTTTAAATCCTTTCTAAAAATGTTAGTTACATTTTATATCTAGGCATTGATTAATTATCATTACAAACAAAATGGCATCTCTTTATTTCCCTGTGAAAATGACTCTTACCTTATATGATGGAAATTTCCAATTTTGATAATATCACTGCAAATATTTGAGATACGAAATAGCTTATCATTGTAAAGTTCTATTACAAATAAAAACCTTTGATTTGAAATATATTTTTATAAGACCAATATTTTCTGACCTATAAGCAAACAAATATGTTTTATTGTTATGCTCTTTAGTGGACAGATATGGTCTTATTTTCTCAATATTCCTGTAACAGGGCATATTATTCCATTTGTGCTATTCAGTGGAGTGTTTCTGTGACAGTATATATTATTTCATTTACAAATCTTACAAAATGTTAATAAATATATCTATTTGCACCATAACATTTTATTTTTACTACAGTTAAATAAAGTGAATTTTCTGAACAAACTGATTAAACAAGCAACCAACCTACAAGATAATTTAATTTTCGACCAATCACAGCCCACTGTCCTGTGGCCGACAATTCTTAGTGAGAGGGGAAACCCCAATTTCCACTAATGAATAATAGTTTGGTGTTGTCGTGTATTCTGAGACCATAAGCTCAATAGGTACTCGTTATCAAATGGGTTGTTAAATGGGGGGATATAATTATATTACAACGTTAGAGCCTATATGATAAATACATTTATTCAATGTATCAATTATAATGGTTTGAATATGCTCATATGTGCAATTATTACAGTAAATCTTGGTTAATCTCAGAGAAATAATAAGTCACAAGTGTATGGAAAAAAATTAACTAAATTATTGCGAGCTTAAGACAAAAACAGTGCGTAAGGTATATACATATTTTTTGTGCTCCAAGTTTTACCACTCGTTCAAGTCTACCACATATTTACACTAATAATATATAGATGAGGAATATATAATTTGGAGGAAATGTAAGAGAAACTACATAGAGAGAAAGTAGAAAACCATCCAGAAAAAAAACACCCTTATATCACCCGACCAATTTCAAGCTACAATCTCCCTATAACTGAAAATCTAGCTTGTTGCGAGAATGACTACTTATACCATGTAACCGCCGATAGGTGTGTAAGAAATAAAGCTAGTGTATTTGTATTTGTGCGTAAAGCGATGAATGTTAAAGAGGGGTAGGGGGAAAAAGAGGTAGAGAAACTGAAAAGCAATAAAAAGAGACATAAAGAAACAGGATGGAAAAGGGTGGAATGATATGGCAATCCAAATCAAATCAACAGTAAGTTGAATAAATGTGTGTGCTCCTAGAAACAGATGGCCGTCCACCTCATTGACCTTTGTAGAGGTCAA
The DNA here is from genome assembly GCA_902151445.1 of Timema monikensis. Taxonomy (NCBI): domain Eukaryota; kingdom Metazoa; phylum Arthropoda; class Insecta; order Phasmatodea; family Timematidae; genus Timema; species Timema monikensis. The sequence goes on from CABFVZ010000375.1 coordinate 198,191, forward strand.
CTGCACTACTGCCACCCCCAACCTTTTCTCGAAGATTTCCAATATGAAAATGGTTAGACTTTATATTTTAGCATTCAATTATTACTGTTTTTCCTGGCCATTACAATTATATGTGTTTTTTCAGAACCGTGTCTTACTATCTGTTCGGGTTGAAACAATGTTTGATAGTTAATACAACTATACAATATTTGCAAAAGCGTGTCACGGTGTGTTGCCATGGTAAGAATAACCCATTTAGACTACAGGCGTCGCATAGCAGTGCATATTTTTGTAGTTTTTATTAGAAAACCATGGATTCAAGATGAATGATACGAATTTATCAAATAAAAAATAAACACAAAATATCATCATCTTTGAAAAGAAAAAACCTATTCAAATGATTCGATATTATATGTGGGCATGTGAATGATTCAGAAAACCACATATCAATGCGATTTCTCATTTTATTGTAATCGTATATTTAATATCATAGTTAATTGGCTGCGAGATGGATTCTTATTTGCCACAGCTTGCCATAAAGTTTATTGACGGTGCTGTTCGTCCCTAAAAACCTTTCCTCCTAGATTAAGACGTTAGTAGGTTGGTGTTGAAAGTATTACCCCTACAAATGACTAGACCAATGTTATGAATATTATTAAGTTACACCTGCTCCTTCAGTTCATGAGCTTTTCAACACATGGTGAGCTGAACATACGAATTAAAACTGAATTCGTCACAGATCAGAACTAATAAACTCCCCACCCAACATTATTCAACTCACGGTTAATTTGGCTTCATTGATAGTATACCTTACTGTTATTAGAGAAAACTGGTGTAATATCCCCCCCCCCCCCTT
>CABFVZ010000375.1:199033-329150 GCA_902151445.1 Timema monikensis
CCCCCCCCCCCCTTTCACTATGTGTTAAGACCCATCCAAACTGTACGTATTTTAATGTCATTGGTTTAAGAATGGTGGAATTTAAAGGAAATGTGCCAGAATTTTCATGAAGGAAAAGTGGAAATACACTTATAATTTTTTTTTTAACCCACGTTCTGGTAATACGCTTTTAAATACACTAATTGTATAGGAATGAGGAAGGGTGAGTCTAGACAAAATTTACTAGAACTTGCGTGACAGGAAGTTGGGAAAGATTTGATAAAAATAACACTCAGAAAACTTATTTGTAATTTGAAAACCCACGTTCCTTTCTTTGACAGATTATACTAGATGAGCTTGGCGTTTATCCCGCGGGATCACCAATGCTGTCCTAGTTCAATTTATATTGGCTACAATGAAGTTAGCATTTCAAAAAATAAGTTTTCTTTTTTATTTACAGGTAATTTCAAGTTTTGCTACTCCCTTTACTGTTTTATTAGCATACTTTAATGCCAGTATTCTGGATAAGAATAGCTTACCCTTTTCTTGTTTTTAAGATAATTCTTCACCCCGACACTTTAGTGTTGCACCACATTTTATACTCATCCGGGATATACGCAATTTAATTACGCTAATTGGGAAATATTGAGGAAGGTAGGAATTAGAGGAAATCTACCCTCATTTGCGTGCATGGAGATGGTCAAATCATTCAGTAAAGATGCATCTTTTTTAAATTCCGTTAAGAATTGAATTCTTATCTACCCGTACCCAGAAATCAGACTAGTTGTATTTTGGTCTGTGTGCTCATCAATGCGGCTTCATAAAATTTTAATTTAGCATTTAGTAAGATAAAAACCACTTCATTTCCAACCAGATCCAAACAAAGCTAGATCGCTAAATGGTAAGATGTTCTTCTTCCAATTGAACTAAATTGTCAACATAATTTTCTCATAATTTCCTGTTCACGTTAACTCGTTGATAACGTTTATTAAAATTGGTATCCCATTCGTTAAATGATCTCTAAAGTAGTAGAGTCTCATTTCATTTGGTCGCTGTTGACTAAGCGATATGAGTTCAAATTCCTTTCAGGAGGACTACTTTTATTTTCACCACATCTTAGTATCCATTCGGGCTATAGGTGTACACTAATTATATTAATACCCGCTTCAGTGGCCGAATAGTCTAAAGCGTCATGCTCGTGCTAGACTCGCCTGCTGATGACGGGGAGATCAGGGTTCTAGTCCCAGTTGGGTCTTCTTTGTTGTTCCTAAATGGTTTCCCAGTATTCTTTAAATGTGGGCAGATTACCTCTAAAATCCTTCTTACCTTATCCCTACCCCATTAGTGTAACGATCATATATACGTATAACCTTAACAGGTAATAAGATACGGCGATAAAAAAAACGCTGCTGGAATAGGTAAAGTAGAATTTAAAGGAAACTAACCCGCTTTTGAATGAAGGGAGAGTGGGAACCCTTACGGGAAAAAACACATTCAGTACACACAACTGGGATTCGAACCTTGATTTCCCTCTCACCGGCAATCCAGTCCAAAATTAGAGTGATGAATTAGACCTTGCGTCCACCGATGTGGGTGGAAAGACTACTGGAGGCTTACCTTACCTCTCCACCTGCTAATACGAATGCAATTTTTCAAAAATACCCTAATAATATTCTTATCTATTAAATAAAGCCAACAACAATCCTTGAATTAAAGACATTACAAATAATAAATACATTTAGTGATGATACCCGCATCGAAGAAAACTCCTATTAAATAGAAGACTAGTCTATTCTTATTTTCCGGCAACTGGTATGTCGGTGATCGACAACAGTCCATCTGTACTCAAGTTAGTTTTTCATAAATATTGTCTCCATCCCAATTAATTATTTGTTGAATAGGCAATTTATTATGATTTCTTATATTTAAGAGAGAAGTCACGTAGAGAAGGAATAAAGGGATTTTCTTAAATTTTAATATCCAATAGAACAAGCGTTCTTAACTTTTTTTGTACCATAGACCCTGTTGGAATTTTGATGAAGCCTATGGACCTTTTCTTAGATTAATATTTAAATGCAAAACATAAAAAATAAGCTATTACAAAGAAAACCAATAACAGCTACTGTAATTTGGAAGTACTAATGAATGTTAATTATTTTTCAAGATATCTGCAACAACTGTAATGCGACTTGAATATATATCTATGATTAACTGGCGACCTGGCAGTCTAGGGGTAAGGTGTCGAACATCTGTGCTATGGGTCTGGGGCTCAATCCTCGCTCCCGACACAGATTTATCTGATTGCCAAACCCTTTCTTCGCCTCTGTCTGACAAGACATCTTATGAATGTGGGGAATTCCAGGCCTCCACCGTGGTTCGGATCCCACGTTAAATTGTAGGTCCTCCATTTAATCTCACAATCAACCTACCATTACACATTAGCGTAAATGCGTATAGTCCGAACGGGTAGTAAGACGCGGTGCTAATAATAATCTATTACGAGTATTTCCATCGGTGATAAAGTCACAGATACATCTTATACTACTGAGGTTTGTTGCATAAATTCATTCATAAATTGAAGGAACTGCTATTTTCCAGTTACAGAGGCTAGTGAATATAAAGATGTGATTGGTTTCTTACTTAAATTCATGGACATGAAATATATTTCCAGACCCTTCCCTAAATTTACTAAAATTAATTTTCTACTAATTGATTTTCAACCTATCTCAAAATCTTTGCCGGCATAGTTCCTTTAAAATTGTCCATTTCATTCTTCTATCTGAGTTAGATTGATTAGTCAATGGTTACCAAAAATGACCTTATAGATTACGAATAAAAAACAAATGAAAAGTGAAACAAGAAATTCTAACTATTTGTCGCACGTGGACACTTTGGTCTTGTCCATACAATGCGGACATTTTCCCCACTGAGCCTACCGGCAGATGAAACTTTCAACATGGAGGGTCCATTGCCCCCTTTCTCTTGACTTCCCCGCTACCCACTACCCTCTACACCCCCCTCCACAACATGACCAGATACTTTATATACACGTCTGTATGACTTGCAGGAATAATACTAGTTAAAGGAAAGAGGGTCATCTGTGAGTCGAGCATCTGCACGGGGCACACGACCACTAGGGCACCAACAAACCGCTAAACCTTTGGAACGGTTAGGTGTGTTTAAGGCTGCCACCTACGTCAAGGGAAACTACCTAACACTGCAGTAATTCTTATGAGGATGTTAGTTCTGAAGAATAAAAAAATCTAAAATAATTCTAAATTATCTTAACATTAGAGTTGTGAGCCGGTTAAAAAAAATTGATTTATTTTTCTAAGGAAAGCTAGAGTTTGTTTCTTGGTATTTAGCTAAATCTAAGAAGTGTGACATCATGAGTCATTCAAACAAGATACGGTAGTTAAACTTTTCACAACTTTTTTTTAAACTTTAATTGTTATTTTAGTTTGCATACTTGTTTATTTAAATTATATATTTTTTATTAAATGTAGATTTCTAAATACGTGTTGACGAAAGGGGCTGGTGAAAAAAATATTGTTTTCATTTATTTGAATAAGGCACTATAGAAAGAGATATATTTTGTTCTAGAAAGGTTGTTAATGCCAAACTTTTTAAGATATAAATATATTTGGAAGAGGTAAATTTAAGAATCCTATTTCTGAGGGATTGTTTCGAATATTGCTATTATTTTTATTTAATCACTTCATCTTACCAACTGTTAAGTTTGTAGGCCTACGTATAAATGATAATTACTCTAATTGGGTAAATATGAGGAAGGAAGAATTTCAGAGGAAATCTACCCACATTTGCGTGGAAAACCATTAAGAAAAAAATAATCTTCCGTAGATCCTCCGTGGATTCGAGCCCTGATCTCACCGTCATCAGCAGGAATTATGTTATTAAGTGGTAACAATATTATCATATATTATTTTCTATTTATGTGAATTTCAAAAATACACTTCTGTAAAATAATTGTTGAAAAAGTGTCTTTTAATGTACAATTTAAACAGTTATTACCTACCCCTTAAGAACGAGCTACATCCTTTTTGCCTGGCTTAGTGGCCACATGGTCTAAGGCGCCACCCTCGTTTTAAGCAAGACTGCCGATGACAGGAAGATTGGGGTTCAAATACTGAGTGGTTGTACTGAGAATGGTTTTTACAAAATAGTTTTTCACGCAAATGCGGGTACACTTAATTAAATTAAGCCATCCTCATCCCTGATTCATTATCATCATTTATGTATAGTCTGGCTAGATAGCAAGATGGGGTGCTAAATAAGTAAATTAATAATACATCCTTTGTGGATATCCAGGGGATCTCTGTTGTACGTTTCAAGTGCTAACTAAATCACAATCTCATCTAGTCTGGTCTGCTGATGAGGGAGAGGTCGGGGTTTAAATACTGTTCATGTGTAGTAATGATGGTGTTGCTATTTTTTCTCATTCCACACAAATTCGAGCTAATTTTATCTGAATTACATCTTCTCCATGCTCACCCCATTAGCATGATTACATTTTTTATGGCCTTGTCGGGCAATGAAACGCGGTGAAAAAAAACCACTCAAAAAGTGAAACCGTTACTATTCAGTACTAGGCAATCATAGCTAAGGTCTTTAAATCGATGTAATAACAATTTGATAATAATAATTACTATTATTATAATAACGCATTTCTATTCAATTGTAATGACCATGATTACATGAGTTTTCACTAACTCTCATATAACAATATAGCAAATTAAATTAAATTTTTCCAAGTGAATCACCACTAAACTAATAGTTATTGGTCATTGGTCTGTCTGATAAAACTATTGTCAAAAATATCGATGAAAAACTATTTCCTAAGAAATCAAGTAAAAAATATTTCTCTCCTAAATACATTTTCAGATATATAAATGGTTAAATCTATTGGGATTAGATTATTATAAATTAAAACTTCATCGAGATGTATGCTACTATACATATTGAGTATTAGACATGGATAAAACAATTTGGACAAGAAACATAAATGCAAATAATAATACTGCTATAGTTTTGATCAGAATTATTAATCCAAATAATAATTACCACAACACAATTAAACACAGCTAATTTATATATACAATTCTACAAAAGGCTTATGTATTTATAAAAAAGCTCTTGTTAGAATTAATAATTTAGAAATGTTTATTATTGGTAAAATTATTTATGTATTTAATAGGCATTTGAGGAATACTCTTACAACACACTTTATAATCATTTATAACAAATATGTAAGCCTATATGACGTGATTCATAAAAGATTCTCTCCTTCTTTCGGAGGAAATATTAAGTAATTTAAAACACATGTGTCTGATTGGTTCTAAGTTTTACATCCCTCGGTTATTTAGGTTAACATTAATAAATTAAACATTTATAATTCATGTAGAATATTAATGGTATTTATTACAAACAATATGATTGTACTAGGTCATAACTGGACCTATATTTGCAGGATGGATCAATACACTAGGTTGGTATCACTCACCAAGCTGAGCTAGGGAGGGAGAATATTATGAGTCAGGCGGTAGTGAGGTTTGTATACAGTAGAATGGATTCAATCATTTGCATACTGGACGGTAGGGGGGTGTTAAGGGTTGGTCTCGACCAGGGACATCAACCCCTTCAAGAAAAAGGGTTAGGGTCCGTTTAGAGCCCCACTGATTTACAGAGGACTCACTTGACGAAAGTTTATAGTTTACTTTTTATTGTCTTTGTCCAGTTTTTTTTTATCCAAACGTAATCATTATTTATATAAATTCATTATGAAATCTATAATTTATAAAAGGGGCCTACATCTTTTATAAGTAATTTACGTTGACTTCAATCTTATACTTTAGAATCTACCTCGTTGAAATACAGTCACAATCCCTGTGTTTTGTGTCGTTTAAGGATGTTTTTGTGTACTGCATTATAGAGCATACACACAAATGTTAGGTTCTTAATTATAAACAATATGTTTTAAACAACTATATAACTACAACATTTATTCTAGCTTTACGAACATATTTCTAATAAGATTTTAGTATTAAGGAAATAGTTTTAATTTGTGTACTTTTTGTCAAGTATACGATAACAACATAGCAACAATATAACAATACTCAGAGTAAAGTCTATGTCTTAATATCGTTTTCTTTTGCTTAACGATACGTTGTGAATTTGAGAGAAACTTCTAAAGGCTCTACATAGAAAAAAAAGAACAAACAGCTATAAATGGAAACTCTACTAATTACTTTTTTGAAGTAGCTCCTTAGCTATTGGCTAACCGGCCCCAAGGTATAGTGGTTAGTGCACCTGGATACGAACCTAGGGGTCCTTGGTTAATTTTCCGGACGATACCATGGGTAATTTTCCTGAAAGGGGAATCATCCCAACGCTCACCAGAGTTTGATTTATTCGTCTTAAGAGCGTTCATCACATACCAATCAACTCTATGATTCAGTCGGATAGAAATCGTAGCTTTTCATGAACACTATTATACGTGGATTATATCTGATTAAACATTAATGAAGATAAAGAGTTAATAAAAGTTCCTAATACTGAACATTGTTTACATATTAAATGCTATATGGATAAAAACTGTATTGAAAAGGCCGTTTATGGCCATTTTAGAATGGCTTCATAGATAGGCACTTAACACAAACCTTCAGTCTGTCATAATAGTGACATACTGTAGTTATTAACAAGAAACTTTGTCGCTATGTCCCCCATTGGCATCGCGGAAAATGTCAAGTAATCATTCAAATACGAATGCCCTGCACACATTTCTGGCATATCGTAGGTCCATTCTTTGTCTTTTACTCCCATACCTCGCGAGCACACACTCAGGGTGGTATGCAAGAACGTTAGTGGATGCTTAATGAACCGATAGTGCGGTACCGAGCACAACTGCATGGTTAATATTGGGACACAAGGTTGTCACTTTCTCGATTTTGTGTGGTCAATCTCCCCTCAAATATAAGACAAATTTATCAACGCTGGTTAGTAGAGGGTCCTATCTTAGTAGTTCCTTCTTACCTCAGAACATCACCTCCTAACATAACCGTGAGTGAGGAGATTTGGCAAAAGTTAATCGAGAGAGAGCGAAGATAAATAATACTTAGCACCGCGTCTTACTACTCGTTCGAGCTATATGCTTAAGTACTAATTACGCTAATAGGTTAGGAATTGGCAAGGTTGAATATAGAGGAAGTGAACCTGCATTTGCGTGGAGGAATAGTTTAAAACCATTTAGGGAAAAACCACTCCCAGTTCACCCGAGTGAGATTCGAAACTCTATCTTCCCGTCCTTGGCAGTCTAGCTCAACATGAAACTAGTGCGTTAGTTAACTACGCCACCGAGGCAGCAAGCGAAGATAAAGCTTTTCTTCAAAAGCCCTGCATTTCCCTCAGCAACGATATTGGGTTTATCATCACATCATTTGATTGCGGGTACGACGGGTAGACAACCTGCATAGGTATATCCTGAGCAACGTTCTGTTCCACCACATCAGCTAAATGCCCACACCCACACACCCACACCCACACCCACACCCACACCCACACACACACACACACAAACACACAAAGGTGACCGAACTAGATACTATATATTCCCCAGTCAAAGATGTCATGATTAATAAAAAAGTTGTTGGCTAGGCTTACTATTAGCTTTTCTTCACCACATCTATCTATTCTGTAAATTTTTAATCACGCCTATTTTATAGGGATGAGGAAGGTGGAATTTAGAATAAAATGTACCCTAGTTTGCCTAAAGAGAGTTTTAGAAAAATATTTAGGAAAAAAAAACACGTCGGTACACACTGATGGAATCTGACCCATGACCCCCAATTATCAGTGAATTAGACTAGTAGAATCATACATTTAATTCGTGTGCACATTATTGAGGTTTATATATTGTTAAGATTGAACATTTAGTTATTATAATTAAAAATATATATTTTGGAAATTCTTTTCAAAAACCGAGTTAAATATTTAAATAATATAATATAAAGGGCTATAGTATTTATATTATATAATGTATGTACATAAAATATAGGCCTATATTATAATTATTATATATAAAGTATAGGCTTATAATAAATATTATGTATTGTATGTATGCATATATGTATATATATAAATAATTACATTTCTATGTTTCATTTTATTTTTCGACTATAGCACCTTATAATCCAAATGCTGTATTTATTAAACAATCATATGTTTCTGTAAAAGCTATATTTTACTTTACGTACGCACATTTCTAATCGAAACAGGATGCACAAAGGATTGTAATAGTTGGTTTATATACTTTATATTTTGATATATTTTTGTGCTTTTATTAGTTATAATTTCAATTAAATCATATTTTTGATCTATTAATATCTCAAAATAAATCAATGATTGTCAGTCTGGCTTAATATTTGAAATTAATCAAACAGTTGTATTTATTATTAAAATTCCATAATTTCTTCCCATGTATTCTCTCCTGAAAAAATATAAACAATACTAATTTATTTAACATGGTAGTGACTTTTTCATTGTCTTATTAAATAATGCTAGGCTTGGTCTAAATATATATTGTACTTTAGACGTTCTGTTTTAATTATAGTCTATAGGGTCACTAAAAGAAGCTCTATTTTAATTATTACCAAGAAAAATGCCTTCTAGAAAAGAACAATTGCTTATTTCATGGCATAGCTTTATTTTAAAACATGAAGCATAACCATTTTTAAGAATTTGGTAGCATGCAGAGAGACCACTACGTTTGTGAAATTGCTTCATCACTACAAAGGTGGTCATTGTTCTATGTAGTTGTCATTCTTTCAATAATAAAAAAAAAAATTCTAATATGACAACCAACCACACGCGTTATATTACAGGATATATTATGTGAAGCATATGTGAGAAGAACCATCTCATTTAAATAATGACAATGTCAATACCTAAATAAGCCTATAGCAACTGTTTAATGTTAATAAATATGTTTCAACAGATGGATTTATATAATAATATGAGATAGGGCCTCTCACAAAGGGGGCCAAGAGAGCTATATGGCCAGGGCCTCAAAATAAAACAATTGATGTTATTTACAAATGAAGTTATACATATCGTAACGGATTACCAAACCCTTCCTTCACCTCTGACAAGACATCTTGTGAATGTAGGGAATGCCAGGCCTCCACCGTGGTTCGGATTCCACGTTAAATTGTAGGTCCTCCATTTCATCTCACAATCACCTTACCAATACACATTAGCGTAAGTACGTATAACCCGAACGCGTAGTAAGACGTGGTGATAATAATACTAATAATAATAATACTTATCGTAACGGATATATAATGCCACGATTTAAATAAGACGTTCATTATAAAATTTTAAACTAATATCCCAATACTGGCCACACACCTGTAATGAATTATCCTGTAGGGCATTACCAAATGTGGTGTAACATTTAAAACAGAATTTAAACTATAGATTGAATGAGGCACATAACTATCATTCAAACCATAATTAGGATAGGATTCTACATTTCTCCAAAAATCTAAATTAAATACTACCTTCCCAAAAAAATTATGACGTTTAAGATATTGTAGATCATACTTCAATCGTTATAGTAAAGGAAAATAAAGCTATAGGCCAGGCCTATTGTTTTTATTGCCAATATTTTACACACTTACTTAAAAATAATAAATTAAATGTTGTAGAAAGTCTAAAAAATAAACCGCAATGAGTAACTAGTATGGCGTATAGTAACAGTGCTGTTATTGGATGTTATTTATAGCACTGACTCAGTACAATGATGTGATTGGCTGTTATTTATAGTACTGGCTGAGTACAGTTCTTTCCCCTCCCCTCTCCAAGTTTGATCCCATTTCCACACCCGTGAGAAAATTTTCCCTCCATTTCCCCTTTGATTATTTAGTTTTTTTCACGCAGGTATTCTGTGTAGAAATGGGTTTTCCCTGATGCCTCATAACTGTCGCCAGTTTGGCGGCTCGACAAGACAAGTCGAGACAGGAATAGATTGTGACCTTGAAACCGTGAGCTAGTACATGAGGTCACTAACCTGGCAACTCTCTCCTTTATCTTCTATGTGGCAATGGGTTTTATCAATGACGTAATCGCACTGTCGCAACCTTTATGACTCATACATGGCGCCAGTTTGGCAGCTCGACAACACAAGTCAAGACAAGAATAGATCGTGACCTTGAAACTGTGAGGTTATGGACCCTGCTCATGGTTGTTGCTAGTTTGGCGGCTTGACAAGTCGAGACTCGTATTTGTAGCCCTTCGTGTTGGGATAATTTAAGGGACAAACAGATTTTCCGTGAATAAAACACGATATTACAAACATGTATTTATTATACATCAAAGGTTTCACAAACCTACATAATATTTATTATACATTAAAGGTTTCACAGGCCTACATAATATTTATAATACACTTTTACAGAAATTACGCATATATTCGTTCATACGTTTTTCTACAGTGTCCCTTAGATGTGTTAGTAAAATTGTCTTAGCTCACAATCCAGCATGTAATAGTTCAAACCGACGGCTTGACTTGTATAGTTGGTATCACTGATAATATCCAGGTTTTTGATGTGCGTTTCCACCGTAGGCTGTTCGAGATTGATGACATCCGCTGATTCAGTTAGTGTGTCACATACATCCACGACAAGTGTGTCGATAAAATCGTTGCAGTATCATGTGATGGGTGTCGACCACATATCCCATCGCTTGACAGTAATGTCGCTGAGGCCCAACACCTCACAAAGACGCGCCCATCTAAGTGCTAGATAAGCGACCCATTTGAGTCCGGCGTCTTGTTTCTCACTGGTGACGACCATACGGTCAATGCACATGCGTCTCAACGAGATTTAATGATTAGTCAGACCAATCTTCTGAGGAGGTTGCGTGTTGCTGATAAACTTTGATATAACCGACATGTAGTTGCCCAGTTCTTGCCACTCTGTACGGTTAAACACTGCAGAATTCTCTCCCCATTTTTCTAGCTGGACATAGGGCGTAAAGTTGTTATTGACAATCATGCCGACGATAACTCGTTTGGCGTCAAATTCATCCAGCTCCAGCGGAAACAATGCGTTGAAAATTCTGGTGCTGGCAAGCGGCTTCACCGGCTTTGCTTTGCGTGTGCAAACGTCTTGACCGTCCACGATGTTTGATCGCTTCTACGACTGTCGTGGTTATGGCCGGCAAGCCGTTGGGACGCCCCTTTCATAGGGGAAGACAAGGTACACGCTGATTGGACGAAGCCTTTTGAGGGGTGGTCGGACCCTACCATATTGAAAAAAGTGTTGTAATATTTCAACACATTAACGTCGTTGCCTATATGATCGGTGAGCAAGAATAGGATTAGGAATGTATTCATTGGAATGTTCTGAGAGCGATATATAAAGTACCTGAGAGATTAATAGCAGTAAACGTTTTAAGCTATGCTTTGAAGATGTATCGTGTTATGAAAAATTCGGGAAGTGTTTTTGCGTATACAAGCCTTTATACGGAGTGGAAAATCATAACTGTCAAAGTATGCTCCCACGCAGTTTTTGTCGATAAAGATGGAGACGCAATGCGTCCCAGGCTTGGTGTGTGGATCCGTGTTGATGAAGAGAGCGGAAGGTCACGTTATTCTTGCGGGTAATTGATCAGCAGGGAAAAACACCCAATTGTAGAGAACGGAACAACGAGTTTGTTTTCAGCTCACGTCTTATGGTGTACATGTCCATCTTCAATCATCCAATTTTGAAGTCCCCAAACGATGGAAGACGAACAGAAATTCCAAACAGAACTATGTATCATGCACATGGTGCGGCACAGTTTAAGGGTTTTCGAAGACGAACAACCTCTGTCACACAGATCTACGACAGGCGTAGGCGTGTATTTGGCTAGAAACATTTTCTTTTCTGCCCCATTGACGAAGATGGCTTCTGCGCGCATGGGAGATGAGGGATTCAAGCAGGCTGTAATCCACATCACCACTATCCCAAGGAATACCGTGCAATTGGTTAATGATATAGTCGGCTTGCTTTTTAGCAGTGGCTGAAAGTTCCTCTATAGCGTATGGGGGTTTTAACACCCAATTTTGAAGTAATGTACCACATACAGTAAAAACACTGAGTTCCTTGACGATAAACTATTTGCTGTCGTTGATGAAGCTCTGGAAATCAAAAATGTCGTCAATTTTTTAAATGACGGTGGTAAGGGGCTGGAAGTCACTTATATTAACTCCCATAAACGGTCACGACGTTTCTGCCCTTGTCGATGGTGATGATGTTGGCGAACTCTCCGTACACGATACAGTTGACGGTTTCGGTGAGAGCTCTGGTGAAGGTCCCTTAGATGCTCAAAGAACCATGCCTCGTCAAATTCTACTGCGATGTCATGTGGGTGGCCAGATAAGTTGTGTGAGATCGAAAGCCATGATATGATATCCTTTAGGGAAGAACTCCCACGTGATGTCGCTACCTTCATTCATGAAATGGACACCCGTTCCTGAAAACAGTGTGTGTGGTAGGACATGACATAGCTGCTGTTTGAAAAAATCCGGCTGTAATTCCACGCGGGTAATGGGATACTTTGGGGGACTGAAGTTTAATCTCTTGGCACGTGCAAACAGTATAGAAGGTGTTACTTTGACACGTAACACTAGAAGACAGGGTTCAATTATGTATACCTTAAAGTGTGGGATTTCTGGAACAGCCATAAGACTAAACTCGTCTCTAGAACGGACCAACATGACTCTGAGTTCAGTGCCATTCAAAAGTTGTTTCTCTTGGTTAAACACATCGCCATGTAGATACCCCAAAACATCCACCGTCTTGCTTTTTGCAGTGAGACTGCGACCAGCCTCAAACCCCTTGTTGCAAACATTGACCTCCTCAAAGTTTCCGGGGCTGTCTGAGAACCACAGACCGCAAGTCAAATGTGTTGTTTTGGATTCACTATTGTAATTGAGCAGCGTCTCAATGTACGATCTATAAGCATACGTGTTACTGGGCAGTGAGACAAGTTTTTGGTTTAAAAACACATCAACCTGTTTGAATAGCGAATGCAACCAGTTGTTAACGGGAGCGATTTGATCCAACTCAATGAAAGACACACCGTCGGGTTTCATGACAGCCGCCCTGAGATAGATAGTGGTCTGTGAAAGATCGATATAGAACTCGCCTTGACCGGTAACGGTAAATTATATGGGTTAATCAACGGTGAGGGAAGAGAAAGGTTTTACTGGACCCATTGTCAACTTTCAAGACTGGTTTTCGTGGATGGAACGGAAAATATATCGAATTAACTACCGGCACACTTGCAGCACTGGGGGTGAAGAAATGATATTTCAACTGAAAATATCTACTGCTTTTTACTTGACCTTTTTACGTCCGGAAATGACCGAAGACTGACAGTGGTGCTTCTTACGACGCCCTTTATAGCCTCGGCTGTTCATCAGTCTGTCGATCTTCTGCTCTACCTTGCGATTCAGGTTATACCAGTCTCAACGACACGCTGGCGTAGGGACTATTTAAAAGGACGACGCTGATTGGTGACGTTGGAGATCACGTCGACATCCGTATGAAGCGCCTGGTTTCCAATGGCTTTAATACCGCTTCTCAGCAACGGTAAGACTATCTTTAGAAGGCCGCTAAAAAAAATTCTTTTCCATGCCCGCGTTGATAGGGAACACCGTGTTAGATAAAAAATATTCCTGTTCCAGCTTCGTTGAGGTAGTATCTCTGGTAGGGACAGTTCACGTTGAGCAGCATCGAAAATGAAGTTTCACGCATACTTTTCCAAATTGGAATGGTACAGATTCACCAGTGTCGGTTCTTATATTGATTTCCTGGCTTCAATTCCCCTTCTAAGTACTAGCACGTAGTGCAATGGAGTAAAGCTAACTGTCTCATGTATGTCGTAGAGATAGTTTGTGTTGTTGATACCGATGATACGTAAAAGTGGTGCCACTATGTCAAACACGTTCTGAGGATCGACGATATCCGTGTAGATGTACATTTGCAAGGGCAAGCCAAGTAGAATGTTGGCAGCGTACGCTGACTTTTGGACTTTGATCAGATTAGTCTTAGGAACGAAATCGAGCTGTAGACTTAGTTGAATAGATAGAGTCAGCAGCTATATATTTGGTGAAGAAGACACAATATCTACTTTTTGTTAAGGTTTGTGACCTTGAATACAGCTCCGAAATCCCCTTTAAACGCCTATACATCGTTTAGGGCTTTGACCAATTCATGAATAGTGCTGTGATTTCCAGGTGGGATGTAATTTCTTGAATATTTGTTCCATGCCATTAGCGTCCACCCAGTTGTACCATACAATATTTTTCCCTTCTGGTACAGTGGTGAAAGAACAAGAATATTGTAATTCGACGAGAGCGACTTCCCACTGTCCATCTAGTGTAAGACGGCAAGGTAGTTGCGTGGTGAAATTCACGAGGGTATATTTTAGGAAATAACCCATAAAGCTGTCGTTCAGCGAAGTTATGTTAAACTGGTCCTTCATGGTAAGATACTGAAGTAACTGGCAGGAATCCAAGAATTAAACTTGGTGGAGTAACTTTTCCACTGCACATACACTTTATATCTTGTGCCTTTACCCTTGATATTTAGTATTTTATCAACTTTAAAAGTTCCGGAAAGAAGTATGTATGCATTGCAATTTGGGTTCGTAAAACGTTATCTCACCTCCTTGCCGTCAAGATCGATTAATCTGTAGTAAACTGGCAGTCGCAACACAACATATCAAACTTAGAAAATTTCTCCGCTCCAAATTATCTCGTAGAACTTTTCAAACAGCATTTTGAATTTGCTAATACCTACCGTATAACAAACTTTGTCAATTTTGGCTTACTATTAGAGTTTGCGTGCCACTTGCCGTACATATTATCTATGACTAGAACCACATTGGTTTCTGAAACGTCTGCAGGCGCTATCTTGATACTAGAGAGTTTTGCGCCATTGTAGTGTCGAAGAGATCTTGGAGGACGTCCACATAACGATATGTGTAATTTTCGGTAAAGTATCGCCACATGCACCCTTTCAGAGTTCTATTGAATCGTTTCATAATGCTTACCTTCACGTCCGGATTATGAGTGGTGTAGTTATACACACATTCTTTATTTAGAAATTTCTGGACTAGACGTTACGTGAACTCTTTCCCCTTGTCCGTCTCTAAACTTAGAGGTTTACGGCTGCTTTGTTTGAAAAGGACCTGAAAGGCATTCTTTACGACGTTCCTCGTCTTGGTGGGAAGCATTATCGTCCTGACCATATTGCTAAACACGTCGATGACGGTGAGCAAGTACACGGCACCATCGTTGTATTTTCCGAGACTTTGCATTTTGTTGAGAACGGCTTGTCAGAGATCGTCAATTTTTGACATCTCATATTTGTTGGGTGGAAAGTTTTTTATCACAGGTTTTTGTAGCATATAAGTGTCTTGCGCATGAAGCCATTCTCGTAATTTTGCCTGCTCTTACTTGGACGCCTTTATGAGTGACGCTGCCCCTGCAAACCCTACAGGATGAAAAGGGTTGTAGTAGATGCCGGCTAAACGGCCCATTAAACTCGGAAGGGTAGCCAACTGTTTTCATCCACCCTTTTAAGTTTCTTATTCTTAGAGCGTTGCGACGGTGTAAGTGGTTGGGGTACAGGCGTCGGATCTTTAATGGGTGCCAAGAATTTCAGGTTTAAAACAAATTCTTTCGGGACGTTTGTTTTTTGGAAGGCCGTGAGATACTCTCACAACCCCGACGGCTCACTGTGTCCTCTTGATCTGACCAGATAATTGACTAAATCCACGATATTATATCAATGGAGAGGCGTATCGTGAAAACTCACTACCTCGATTGTATGTTCTAGTAAAAGTTCGGCTTTTTTACGTGCCTGTACTGGTACATTATTGAGAACATCAGGGATGGAAAGTACAGACACTTCAGTGGTGGTTGTGTCGGTATTTTCAGTTGGTTGAGGGTTCAGACTACATTGCAGATAGCGCTGTAATATTTGTTAGTGTAAGGTAAATTTAGACTTGTCGTCAAGCTTTGAAGCGAGGACTTTTCTAATTTATAGTCCTTCGCTTGTCTTGCTCGTAACGGTGTAATGTTTCCGGTGACACCAATATAATCTTTTTCCTGTGTTCCATTATCTACTTGTTGAATAAGGAACTGAGGACACCGCTGATTAATCGGGCTAAAAGTAAGGGCAGTAACGTTCCCCCTTTTAAAACGAGAAGTCAGCTCTTATTTTTGTACCTCTATTCTCATTTGACCAACTTCCGCAACACCTGTTTGTGAGCACGTATCTTTATCTTCTGCGGATTTTTCAGCGGCACCCGCCCTTTTAAATCGTTGTAGGAACACTCGCCAACAGAGTCAATCAGTTTATTGTCTGCTGTTTTCAGCAAGGTGACACGTTGCTGCGGGTTTATGCGTTGCATCGCATGAAGCAAAAGGCTTGCTTCAGCACTCTGGGACTCATGGTTATGAAATGATCTGTAATCGGGAAGTGTAGGTGTTTTTATAGATTTTGAGTGGTAAGTTCACGCAGCACCCGACATTTGTGTGGGTTCTATATGTAAAACATTCGTACTTACCTTGCTTGAAATCTAACCATATATACTCGTGGAGAGTACTTGTAGCATCAACGTAAGCCTCTTGTAAAACACGGTGGTTTTCCGGAAATTACTGACGTGTAAATTCTTGAATATGAGCATTATACCAAATATATTTAAAAAGCACAATATGGTGTGCGTTTAAGGAAATGTCTCTTTTGACCCTTGCCTTGGTGGAATAAATTTTGTGTCAGGTACATGACGCTAGTATTTTGATGATGCTATCCTTTGGTGAAAAGCTCGACGACCACTTCGTTGGATTCACGCATAAAGTCGTCCAGGATAATAAGCTGTGTAGCGTCATTAGAGGCATCATCCATTTCCGGCAAGCCCTTACATAATATGCGGTGGGGACTTGGTCCGTCTTATTCGAATCCCGGTTGCCATAAAGCATAATATCGGATGATTTTATCAAATATAACGTTACACATTGTGTCCAAATGAAGTATAATGTTAGCTACAAAATATGACTTTCCACAGCCGGGAGGGCTACTGATGATGGCCAAAAATTGATGTTTCAAAAACTTGTCCATAATGTTTGAGATTGAGCTTATAAGCTAAATGAACTAGTATATATAGGATAGGAAGGAGTGTTGTAGATGTTATAATGCATACATAACAATGTTTATAATAGTTATTTTCACAAATAAAAGTTTTAGAATGTAGCTTACACTACGAAAAGTATACTTGGAATATTTATTTACAAAAAAAAGATAGTTATAGAATATTTATAAGTATATTATACATATTAAGGTGTAGAGGAAACAATAATCAATTTTTTGAGGTCATAGCGGGAATAGTGGCATCGGTACTAAATATCTTAGATAATTTACAAAGTCCAGTTTAAAGAGTAATTAAATGTATATGTACACAGATTGATGGTTTTGATTTAAAATATGTACAAGAATATAAACAAAATTGACTAGAATTAAAATAGCTGCATACACAAACAACCAATTATATTTGACTAGATATAATCAGGTAGTTGAAGAATAGTACTGGTGGATAAGAAAATATAAAAAAATATCGCGGGTGCATAAAATAAATCGATAAAAAAATATATGTGTATTCATGCAGAAAAAATTATGAAAAAAATGTCAAATCTTTGATAAATAGTATGTCAGTGGAACTGTCTAGAATGAAAGAAAAAAAGATGATTATTTATACTCATATACCCAAACGGCAACTTATTAAAATAATCATTTATCGGTCGTTTGATGTACAAAGGCCGGTAGACTTTATTCTGCGAAACGGTACATACAGTCACAAGACCTTTTATTACACTTTTGTATGATATCTCTATGTATCTTCCACAGCCTGTTCGGTGACCATCGCTTTCATAACGTCAAAATTAATGTTGTGCCGGTTGCCATAGTTTATGGTGATACCGCGAACCATGTTAACCGTTATTGTTTTGGCAGGATCGCCACTAAAACAAACTCGATACGCGTAATTCCTGGGGCCACCAGATACAAAGGTGCTAATATTGCTTCCCGGACCGTAACCTTGAAGTTCGTCAGTGAGGTCACCTGAAAAGTCTCCGGTCGGTGGACAACAATCGCCGGGCGTTCCGTGAATTGAATGCTATCTGTATCATGATACCAAACGCGGTCTTCCAATTTTTCAATGATGCTGTATATGTGCAACTTAGCCATATCAGTCGTGTAGCATGCCACCACCACACTTGTTAGGGCGCAACGAATCATGCGCATCCTTGTAATTAAGGAACATAACTTCATCATTAACATAAATGATGCTGTCCACGGTAATGTACGGATCCGTCAGGTACTTGCGGATGCCTTGATAGTCGTTGACAATGGCTACGTGTAATAATTCGGGTCTTTGCCAAACTTTCCCCATAGTGAATTTGAAAAGAGTTTAGCCAAGGTGCGGAGACCAGGGTTTTTACATACAGAACAGAAATCTAGTTTTACCTCTTCCCTTTACTCATAATTTTGAATATAAGCAAACTTCTCATCTTTTAAGGTACACCACTCTGTCCATCCTTTGGATTCTTGTTTAATTTTCAAAAGAGTATCAATGCATTCCCGAAACAATCAACCAAAACCTGTCTGATGATCATAAAAAGACACATTTTACTCCCACACTTCGTGTACTACTTCAACGCTGTTGCCTTTCTCAACGGTTTTCCGGATCTCGTCAATCACCATGAAGCCTGCGAAATAGCGATCTTTCTTGTCGTTGTGCTGACATACGCCTTGGTTTTACACTTCCCCACATTTCCTGCACACGATGAACATTAACTTGTCGTACATCCATGTAGGCAATACGGGCATGAATAAATTCTGCGGAGGCATCACTGTAACTTTGTCTATGTCTTCTAATTGTTTTTTAGACGGACAATTTTGTTCCGAATGAATTTTTGGGTGTCTGGTGAGATATTTTTGTATTTGCAAACGTAAGGATAAGATGAACACACTTGCTCTTCTCTCCACAAGAAAGGTCTGCTTCGTGGAAGAGTTTGATACAATATGTACGCTCGTACAAATAAGCGTCCCTGGGACTAAAAGGGCTCGTTGCTGTACACATTTTGCTGGAGTAGAAAATGTTTTAAATCCTTGTCTGTGCGTTTCATTTCAGTAAACATACACTCCCATATATCTACGACCGTATAGCCGGAATTCTTAATTTTTTCCACCCAGGCCATGGTCGCTTCATAGTGTGTCTCTGTGGTCTCATGGAGGCTGTTCCTGATAGGGGTGGTCCTGTCAGGATAACAGAGAGGGCACCTGTGCCAATAACATCCTCAGAACTGGAAGACGGTGGTGGTATCTCAAGCTTTAACAACGCCGTCTACACGTCGCACTAATACATATTCCTCACGGCCATTGCCAGCACGACGGATAGAGACATGGCGTTAATGTGCTTCCCAGCAGAGCCATTATACGGCGACGTGCAACTTTTTGTCTGTGCACTGCTAGCCACCATTAGGGATGATACCGATGGTACTTTCCTTAAGATGACTTCGGTGGTAAACCATCATGGCCGCTACTGTGATCGTACATGCCACTCTGAAAGGATACACCTTTGCTTTTTCCATTAGAATGTCTCTAAGCCTTAGGCAGGCCTTCCGGAATATCTCTACATCTTTCACACAATACAGTTCCAACTCGCGGTTAAAATCAAAGACATAATTTTCTTCGATCACCACGTCATACCACTTTTCAAAGTGCTTCTTTCCCTCAACTGACATCTCACCGATGCCGTAGTCCTCCTTTGGTGGTAAGGGGCCACTATAACCCGCGTTTACTTTTTCATTGAAAAATGAAGGAAATTCCCCCTGGACAAAGACTCGTCCAAGCCAAATGTTTTGAGCATCTTGGACAACGACATCGGGAGAAAGTTCAGCGAGTCAATAAATTTGAGAGGGCTGTAACACATGGACAAGATTTTCCCAACGTTCATTTTGAGCTCTGAAATCAGTTGTTTTACAACCATCATATATTTTAATATAAAATTTAAATCATAGCCCTCGGCATTACAGGCTAGGAGGATGATGTCCTTAAATTTTGTTGTTTTAACTTGCTCTATAAATACGAAAAATTGGGCCATTGTGGCATCACCCTTGAATATGCAAGTCCTATATCCCACACATTCGATGCAATTATGATAATTTACATCGATATGGAGGCAGGCCTTGTAACACGTCTGCACGTCATAGAAGTTATGTTCGTGCAAGTACTTGCTGGCCGCACCTTGAAGAAGCGTTTCTTGTCTTCATTCAAAATCATAGAATGCGAACATGAAATTTTCTCTTTTCCAGTGAAGGCTTGGATGGGGCTTGCTTCCAATAGCAGAAATGACCAAAATGACGATTGGTCTTGCATACTCTACAAAATGTCTAAAAACACCTGTGTTAATATTCTGCTCTTTCCAAAATTAAAAATTGCTTACAGACCTCACAAACATTTAACGATTCCTTGGTTGTTACGGCTATATGTGTTAGCAGGGGATAGTTTAACACAATAACGTGCACTTCCACGAGGGTCCTTAAAATGGCTGAGTTTAACGTAAAGGTGTGCCGTACTCAAGAACAAACTATTAATCTGCAACATGCGACTTACGTTATTGAGCACGGATCGAGCATCTTACTGACCCACCCATCTAAATGAGACGAATATAGGATTTAACGTTGAGTCCATGCTTTACAAAAGTAAGCTGACATTATCACCGGCACTGACACCATGGTCCTGCAGTCGATTGAGTAAAAAAGTAATTTGCTCTTAAAGCGAGTTTAATACATCACGATCGCTTGCTGGAGCACCAAGACGTACGGTAACTTCTCTACCAGCATAAAATGAGCACCTCACTTGTTATATTCTCTCCTCGATGATTTGAAAAGAGATACCATTCGACAATGCTCCACCAATCTGATTTACCGGGCCACAAATTCCCGTCTGTGGTGTTGATGAAGGCCCCGCCTCGACCATATCCAATCCTTGAAGAGGGTCTATGATTCCCAACTTCCTCACCCCTACACTACCGATTTGTGGGAAGACAACTTCTCTACATGGAGGTGGCATATCTCCCACCGGATGAATGAGACTCCGGATGTTGGGGTCTGGGCCAAGTCTTTATCACGGCTTTGATGCGGGTGGATGGAGCCCACTAAATCGGCATCACCGGCTTGTGGGTTGACGCCTCTACTGCCTTGAGGTGGCAAAGCTCCCACATGCTGAATAGGTGCTGCGGTTGTTGAGCTCGAGACCAAGTATTTCCAGCTGCTTGGACCGTCATCGCCAGAATTCATATGAAATAAAACACAAGAGTTTGAATTCAAATACAAGTCAAAATAACTTTAAATTGACCACTTGAAACAATATTATTTCAACCAAAGTCAGCTTACAAAGTTCATTTTTTGCACATTTTAAATCAATCAAGTTATGATATAGGCTAGCAAATTAATTTCTGAAATAAAATGATCATTTTGTTTACATTATTGTCCTCTCACTGGACAGTATGAATATCAAATCATAAACCGGATCCCTCAGTTGTTCTAACTACCCAATTTAAAACACACGTGTTTATTTCACACAATGTGCGGGACATTTCATTTACTTTATGGTTGGTTATATTTGAAAATCTTTTCACCTATTAGTGTTCTTTTATAGAGGTTTACTAAGCATAAACGTAAGCTCATTATATGCTCTTTCAACTTATAATATTGATAATATCTTATACATAAGTTTTTTATTATTCTAACGTAAAATAATAATCTCACCTCTGTATGTATCAATAGAATCCAGATCCGAAAAAATGTTCTTTATAGGTGCGTGTGGCACTAGGGGTGGGAGTGAAGGTGATATTACCGGATCCTCTGTAGACACCTGATGTGCAGAAGACATCATACAGTAGTCCCATGCTACTAAAACAAACATAACTTTGAATTAGAAAATTTTAACGTAAGTTACGGCCATTAATAATCATACAGAAACTACCTATTAATCTGCACACTCATTTTAACAATAATAGCTATGGTCATTCCGGGACTCACACCTGGGACACCTAAATTAGGATGTAGGCTTTCTACCAACTGAATCAAAGTGTCATACAATAATATTGCAACAAGGAAATCACCTTAAATTAATATAATATTTACCGTTTAGCATTTACAAAACAAAAAATGAAAATCCACAATTTTGTTTATGAAAAGATCCCCCCACCAATTTAGCATATTATTCATATTTTGAAACAGATTTTAATGGTGATATTTTTTTTTTGTTTGGCTTTTAAATGCTAATTATTCTTTTTTACAAATTTGGTCTTTGATTGGCAGCAACAAATTCGGTCTTTAATTGGCCTGCAATTACCAACCGTTTGCGGTCAATTCCTCCAGGTAGACACCGAGGGCCATCAGATCCGCGGATGCATGCGGATCTCCCCACAGCTCATTCTATAAAATAATACAGCACAATAGCTTTGTTTGATATTCAGTATAGTTTGAATTTAAAAATATTCAACAGACTTACTACGTGATATAATAGTAAGATAAAATAATTTCCAGAGAGTTTAGGGAATCTGAGAAAATTAGCAGCGTTAGCTCGTCCAGGGCAATGATTTATACATGTGTACTTTATGATAACACATGCCTCACTTGAAGCGTTAGCCTGTTCTTGGTGTCTGTATTTAAAAGCGTGACAGTAATGGGTGTCCTCTGCCAACGGCCGAGCTTTACATATATTCCCCATATCCAGGTTGGTGACCATTGCAGATCTATTCACTTTGTTTAGAAATAGACAGTCTCTTTTAGCGGTGAGAACGTGCGTTTAGATAATTTAGTATAGTACAAGAGTGCTTATTAATCCCAAAAATTATTTTTAAATGGTTTGTCTTCTGGCGCATTTAGGCTGGACTATGGAATGTCTTTGCTAAGTGCAGGGGTCATAGAAACTGATGGCATTGTTGTATCTTAAAACCCTCCCCTCATTAAACATATTATTATGTTAATTATAATAAACACTTGTTCAAAACATATTTTAAATAAATTTAGTTTTTAGTAATTTACCCTCAAATAATTTTATAATTTGTAATAAATGTATTAGATAAACTACTCTCAAATAAAAAATACATTATTTAATTTACTATAAGCACTCTTGTTTATATGATTTTAAAATAATATTCAGCCTTTAGTAAACTACCAACAAATTTAATTACCATTTAACTATAGCTATGAATCAAGTTTTTTCCATAAATTAACCTTGATTATAATAAACACTTGTTCCGCCACATTTTATCCAAATGTCATCCAAAAAGAGTGGCTGTTTGGACACCCCCAAATTATATATAGTTTTAATTCTCATATGCCTCTTATAAATTAATAAACTTATACAACTCTACCATGGTTTATTGTTATTTTGAAATCAATAAATATATACACTTTGATTTAAAAACAAATAAATAATGAGTGTGTCTGTTATAAAAGTACATTTACTCACCCAGATCCGTCAGCGAAGCGTAATCACTCATCCTGGGTTGCGTGTTTAATACTAGAAGATAAGTTATACAATGAAAGGATTTCAAAACAGGTGCTGATATTTATAGTTGTTACCAGTTAATTTTACTTTAGAACGATGACGTCACCAGGAAAAACCCATTGCCACATATAAGGGGAGGGTTGTGACATCATCCAAGTTCGTGTTCTATTGCTGTCTTGACTTGTCTTTTCGAGCTGCCAAATTGGCGCCAGGTATGAGTCATCAGCGAAAACCCATTGCCACATAAAAGGAGAGTGTTGCGACATCACGCGCAATGATGGCGTCACACAGATCGAGATTACTTGTCTTGCCGAGCCGCCAAACTGGCACCAGGTATGAATCATCAGGGAAAACCCATTACCACATAGAAGGGGGTGTTGCGAGATCACATGCAATGATGACGTCACACATATCGAGGGTACTTGTCTTGTCGATCCACCAAACTGGTGCCAGGTATGAGTCATATGGTTTGCGACAGAGCGATGGCATCATCGGAAATACCCGTTGCCACATAGAAGGGGAAAGGGGGGAGAGTTTCCAGGGTCAATGACTTCATGTACTAACTCATGGTTTAAAGGTCACGATCTATTCCTGTCTAGACTTGTCTTGTCAAGCTGCCAAACTAGCACCAGGTATGAGTCATCAGGGATAACTCATTATCACATAGAAGGGGTATAGAGGGAGTCTTTCGACATCATACGTCCCCCAGATCGGGGCCAACTTGTCTTGTCGAGCCACCAAACTGGCGACAGGTATGAGGCATCAGGGAAAACCCATTGATATATAGAAGACCTGCGGAAAAAAAACTCCAGAAATAAACGTTTATGACATTGAAAGAGGACAACAGGTCGTTAACCCCATGTCTTCATGAAAATAACCAGAAGGGAAATGGCGGGAAAATTTCTCACGGATGTGGAAATGGGGTCAAACTTGGAGGGGGGAGGGGAAATAATTATACTCAGCCAGTGCTATAAATAACAGCCAATCATAGCGCTGTACTGTGCCAGTGCTATAAATAGTATTTAATCACAGCGCTGTTGCCATACGCCATGCTAGCTACAATCATATTTAGGCTCAGAGAAATAAAGTATTATCAAAAAATCAATTTAAATAATTTTTGTTGCAAGTTATTAATAGTTTGTATATCTAAATGTGATTTTGTTTTAATTCCTTTTTACTTTTACACATCAAGAGATACTATTGTGACCGTAAAATAATTAATGTCGAAATTATGACGTATCTTTACGTTTTATGTTAATACGAGCCCAAAAAAGTGGGTTTTACAATTATGTGTATACCCATGTTTGTCCGTATGTCTGTGAGTCTGTCCCTGACAACGGATACAAAGCGTTTTGATGGATTTTGTTCTAACTTGATATTTAGAATGAAAACAGATATAAAAATAATGGTTTATTTTTACTTTAGACCTTCAATTAAGGGTAGTTTTCTGATGAATACTTTTTTTGGCTTCCAAGTTTTTAAAATCTTGCTTGGACGGTTTTGTTTAAAGTGCAAATCTAAGATTTTATTGACATGACAAATAGCACTGTATGATTGCTTTTTGGCCAAAATTTCGTTGAAGTATATTTAGGAAATTTTTGAAAATTTTAAATATTTCAAAAATAGCTCTAACGATTTTGTTCAAAATGTATAGATGAATATGGTGTAATATGGCAAATAACAATGTATAATTGTTTTTGGGTAAGACTCGTTTATGTGTAGTGTACTGATGATTGATTTTTTTAGCTTGAAATATTTTAGAAATGGCCCTAACGACATGGTTCCAAATGGGTAACTTGGGAGAGTTTGATAAGACAAATAAAACTGTTTACTTGGTTTCGGGTTAAAAAAATTGATAAATGGTCTTTGGCTTATGAGTGATTTTTGAAAATTCGAGATATTTTGAAAATGGCTATAAGGATTTTGATTAAAATTGTTATCTGGGAAGTGTTTAACATGAACATGACAAATAAAGCTGTAAACTTGTTTTTTATGGGAACATTCAGTTTTGGATAATTTATTGACGATTCTTTTAAATTTAAATATTTTTAAAAAATGTGAAAAAGATTAATTTTTATTTGTACAAATGACAAACAAATTTAAGATAGTATACAAATAATTTATTTCTGAAAATCTAAATTTTGTTGAATATATTTGAACAATCCCTTTTAAGTTTATATATAAAGATTGATAGTAGTAATTAATAAGAGGATGTGTTTGTTTTTATGAAGAAAACATTCTTAAGGGTAGTTTACTCAAAATATTTTTCTTTTAATTATCTTCAATGCCATAATACACAGTATGATAATGTTAGGGCGATTGAATTGTTTCATTTATTTGGTTAAATATTCATTCATTATTTTAATATATCACAAATCACGATGGAGCTAATATTAATTTTTGAAAGCAGTGCAATCAAGAGACGGCGTTAAGAAGCAAGTTAAGATTATAATGTAGTTAACTTATGAACTAGTTTAGTGAACTATATGTGTTAAAAATTAATCTGAAGCAATAGCTAAAATATCAAGATTACAGATGACTCAATGGGCAGTGAAACCTTCTAAAATCTTAGTCGACTATATTTCAATAAATATACATGATCGTGAATAAAGTGTTTATGAAAGCGATTGACCATCAGATACAGATGCATAAATTAGAATCTGAAGATTAAATTTTGTTTTACCCTTCATTTGTTCACTGGAAAGTAATAGATAAATTAGGCAAACCTTTTTAGCTACATGTAAGCATTAGCTATGATTTTTGAACTAATTAACGTGTTTAGACCAAGTTTATAATCCAAAACGTTTCTTTTTATTATGTTAACTTTACCAACAATTTACACGTTCCATTATGTTTGAGCTCAAATAGTTTATACAAACAACGAAGAACTCTCCACATAATCAAAAACAAACACTATTACAGGAATATTATAATGATTTTATCAAAATAAAAGAATATTAATCGAATCAATTTAAGGATATAAAATAATATGTACAGACTGTCCAATAATATCATTAAGGTGAGTTTAATAAGTAAATTAGTTTGTTTATATCTGTATGTGTATATTTACTGTGTGATATCAGGAAGGGATATAATTTTAGAGGATAAAAATAAATATATCTAAAACCCATCTCGTAACAACAAAAATTACTAATGGGTTAAAATTTGGGTACCCACTCTCCCTCCTAAATTAAAATGCGTATATTCTGGACGCCAAGTAAGACTCGTTTTAAAATAAAATCTCTTATTAGTATACAAGAAGAAGGGATTATTTTTATGGGAACTAATTGAGTAAAAGCTAAAAGTATATGTTCTAATTATTTGTAGTGATTATTGAAAATAAACATGATTTCTCGACCAAGATTTTCGCTACTAATTATTGTTGATTATACTTCATGGTGATTACTCACATATTTTGGATCAATTAAAACCGTATGAATGTTACCATCATTAAATAGTTATTATTATTATTATTATTATTATTATTATTATTATTATTATTATTATTATTAGCACCGCGTCTTACTACCCGTTCGGGTTATACGCACTTACGCTAATGTGTAATGGTAGGGTGATTGTGAGATGAAATGAAGGACCTACAGTTTAACGTGGAATCCGAACCACGGTGGAGGCCTGGCATTCCCCACATTCACAAGATTTCTTGTCAGAGGTGAAGGAAGGGTTTGGTAATCAGATAAATCTTTGCCGGGACCTGGGATTGAACCCCGGCCGCCAGCATAGAGCTCTGACACCTTACCCCTAGACCACCAGGTCACCCATTAAATAGTTAATACCATACTAGTTTTTATGGGTCAAAAATCACAAATTAGTTTATTAGTTAGATGTGGACTTTTTAAAGGATTAATTCTCAAAAAGGATACTTGGGATGATTTTGGGTCAAGAGGCAAGGACTTAGTCTTTACTGAGGAATACAGATTTCCTTAAAACTCACCCTCCTGATCCTATTCATTTGGGTTTGATTAGCTGATAGATAATATTGTACTTAGAGCGTACAAAACATATATTCATATTTTTCACTTTTTACGACCAAAAATCTTTATTATCCGAAATAAGTAAAATATTTCATAGGTAGACATTTGGCTTAGTTTTTTTTATAAGTATTCATATCGATGGTTTTTGAATATTTTTCATGGGCGTTACGTAATCTTGATAAATAATTTTTTTCTTCATTTAAATTTTTTCTTGTCAAATGCTGCAATACTCATATACAATAACGATTGAGTTCAAACCATACAACAAACAAAAATCAACCATTTTTTTCCAAGGGAACTATATGCTATGTTATCTATTTTGGTAGACAAGTTCTTACTGTCATCAAAACTATAACAATATAAACCTAAACTCGCAATACCTTCCAGTCCATCTTAATTAAGTAGGGATAAGGAAGGCTTCATTTATAGAAATTGTTCTAGCCCTTTCGTGGATAAAGATTGAGAAGCCATCTAAGTAAAATTGCTCGATTAGAAACACCTCAGTAAACCCTACTTTTATTTTTTCGTGAAGGTAGAGTGGAAAACCATTTGGTAAAAACAACCCTTGGTGCACCAGACCAGGGTTGAACCTCGATCCCTCATCCCTTCTTTAGTGGTCTAATCTATTGCTAGAGTATCGTATTAGACAATGCGACCACCGAAGAGGGCTGTTGGAAGTTAGATGTTTGAAATTAAGAAATACACTCATAACTATTTATCATTTTAACATTTTATTAATAGAAAAGAAAACATTTTGAGAATAGCACTTATTAACTCTTGAGATTATAATCTTTGTCATAAAACCATTTTAGAAAGGCATATAGCATCAGAATTTTTGATACTATAAAATCCACCACCTAATTAAAGGAAATTATGTTCACACTGAAATGATTCTTATGGTAATTGCTGTTTTGAAGCTTCAAAACCACTAGTAATCCTCATAACATATTATGTTGTGACCCTGTTTAAAAATTATTTTTATCTAAGTGTGAAGATGTTTCTGACCATTTTCCTTAATCTCACAAGTGCAACATTTCACGGCAAACGTCGTTGAAAACGAACCCACTCTAGCATTTACACGAGTTTTTTTAAAAACTATAAAACCTAAAAAGTAAGGGTTTTAATTAAATAGAGAAATATTGATATAATTTTTCTCCATTTTGGTGTGAGCCATATTTTAAAATAACAAACCACGTGTCTTAAAATTTGCGGAGTTTCAAATAGTCTGCAACACGTTTCAGAAATTGACACTGAAACAAATATCAGATTTTATTTGGTGGTTCCAAATTCTTATCTAAAGTAGACCTATGGATTTAATTAAAAACAGTAACTTGTTTGATATTTTATGTTCTAATTAAACTGTATGAAATGCACATTTTAATATTTTGGCTGAATATTCGTCACACGTGATTCACGTGATCAAATCATTTATGACTTTACGTACTCAAATAATACGACAAAAATTGAGGTCCATTCGGTTTGTTGAAATTAAAAAAACAATATTTCCACATCTCACCTTTAATTGAAGGATGAGAGCATTTATTTACAAAATCTTCTAATCTTCTTTTCATTATTTCCCTCAAGGTCAACTGTTGGTTAGAACAGAAGAGAGAATGAGAAGCTTAGAGACCGCCAGATAAATATTTACTATAGTCAGAAAACACTAGCGATCCTGATAAAGGGATATTGGTTAAAATTTAAAACTAAATGCCTCTACAATTTTTAGAAAAAAGAAACAAACTATACCAATTTGTTCCAACTCAAAGGAGATTCATTTCCGAATTCGAACAATTGGTGCGCAACGAAGATAAGTCCACCAATTGATTTTAATTATTAATTTCAACAAAATAGTTAGTAATGACTGCATTAATGGTTGAACAGTCTAAAGGAATAGACTCGAATGTCACTTGACTCTCGCGAGAATTGGTTCAAAGAATATATCTTGGTCGGTGTACTGGGGATGTTTTTCGAAATGCTATTCATATATGTGATTTTCAAACCCTCTGCCCATACTAATAACAGCATACTTTCTAAAAAAAGTCTTTAATAATCCTTTTGTAGAACAGACTTGTTTTAAACATACATTTTTTAAAACATATATTTTTTTAAACACTGCGTCTTACTACACATTCGGAGTATAAGCTTATGTAATAATAACGCTACTGCGTTATAGCGGAGGAAACCAAGTTTAATTTATATGACGTGTATCCAAATTTACGTGGAGAGAATGTCCCAACAATACTAATTATGATCTTAATGTAACGTTATGTGTATGTCATTTATAATCTACTTTTGTGTCTATTAAATATTAAAATGGTTATGTAACCACTAAAATATAATTTTCTTACTTTGTGGCTAGCTCCATTCTCTATTATTGAAATGTAACTACTCTAACAGCTTTTATGTGTGTTTATAAGTCTTTACATTTTTGTATTCTTTCTTTTTCCTCTAAAAATTTTGAAATCGTAGATACTTTTAAAACGTTTGGGGCAAAAGTACACCTTCCTAAACCCATTTAAATTAGTTTATAATCCTAATTCCGCCTACAATTTTTGAGCCAGTGATACCCAAAGTTTAAAAAGGAACAATTTCGTGCAAATTTAGCACTATAGAGGTAATATGAGGCTGTAATAATATTACGTTTATCAAAATTGATGTGAATTTATTTGGCATGCAAAAAAATTAAAAAATGTGGTCCACACTTACCAAAAATAAATTTAAGAAAAAGGAAAAATTGGGCAAATTTTTAATAAGCTTTTGCATAAAATTGATTATATTAAAGTTATTTGGTTTAGCAACGTGTCTTGCTACCTAATCAGGTCATAACCATATATTTACGCTAATGAGTTAGAAATGAGGAACGTTAAATTTAGAGAAACTGTACCAAAATTTGCGTGGAAGGAGAGTGGAAACCCATTTTAGAAAAACCACCCTCAGTACATCTGACCCGAACTCGAACGCCTATCTCTCTGCCACAGAAAGTCTAGTCTATCACGATAGTGACACCTTAGACCAAGCTGCCATCAAGTTAAATAAAACTAGGTACAAGCGTAGACTTTTTTTCTACATAGTTCTCGACATCGTAGCTATTAATTACTTAATGAAGGAGTGAGAAAGAGGGTGGAATCGTTCGAGTAATTGTGCCCAAATTATCATCGAGAATGGAGAGAAAACCATTGTGATAAATCACTGGTGGAAAACCATTCCCAACGTACCCAACTGAGATTCATCACCTGAAATATTGCCTATTGAGAACTTGATGACTTGTACCACGTCATCATTGGTATATTTAGCCTCTTTAAGAATTTAGTTAATATATTAAGATTATTAACTTGCGGTTCATATTAATTTGGCAGGTATACCCAAAATTTGTAGGCAACATTATTTATTTAAATGCCCTCCTTGCCTTCCCCCCACTCCCGTCTTGTGACCTGTAGTGGTTATTCACATATTAATAACACTTATATGCTAGAGACGAGGACGATATAAATTAGAGGAAATTTACCAGCATTTTTAGGGAGAAGGAGGGTGTTTTAGGAAAACCACCCTTAATATTCCCCAGCAAGGATTCAAACTTAACCTTACCCTTACTGTCAAAACAGACTTGATGTGTCTGACATTTATTTCACGAACCTACCAGTGCTGGTTTTATTAAAACTAAATAAAGTTCGGTATACACAAAGTAATCTTTCGGTGCATAACTAATATATTATGGTTTTGTATCTGAGATGAATATTAATCTGGTAGGATTTTTCTACAATTTAATTTATTTAGTACAATATTTTTTCTTCTATTTCAATAAAGATTGGTGTGATGGTGTAGGTAATTATTGATACATTATTTTGTTCATGTGACCTGTACTGTATTAAACAGTCAATGATTTCTACAGCTTTGATTATAGTTGATAGTTTCTCCTCAAAGATAGACCAAAGGTCTAAGTAGCATACTTCCCCCAAAATATTATGACTCATAAATACATCACAAAATTATGAAACAAAGTAGAATTTAAACTTTAAACCAAAACCAAAAATAAAATACAATATTTTGAAAATTAATAAATTCCATCCAATTTATGTTAAACTCGATACGAATAAAGTATTCAATTTTGTCATAAATAATATACAGGCTTTCTTAGTGGCCTTTTTTTTTCTGAGATACACATTACTAAAATATTTTAATATCTACACAGGAGTGTTAAATATTATATATTTTCTACATTTATAACTTGAGTAAGTACTTGTTTTATTAACGTAGGTTTATGTGCAATGCATGCTAGAAAAAATGTACAAATAGAATAACCTTTAAAAATGTTTGTAAGAATCACGAAAGATAATTCACCATATAAAAATAAATTAATTTTGGATAAGCTATAATACACTATACAATTAACTATAAAATGTTGGTTAAGTTTGTTGGAAAAGTGAATCATTGAAATAAACAATACATTTATTTTAACATGATACATTTACATTATTTATATAATTTTTTTTAAGCCAAATTTCCGTCTTTGTTTTGAATCGCTATAAGAGTGACTTGAAATATAACTATCATTTTAGAATATTATAATTTTAGAGACCCAGTAAAGATTTTCCAAAGCACAAAGAACATTTCAAATTCAAAATTAACCATTATTCACATTCATCAAACAAATAAAAATTTGCACTTTGCCAGTCTATTAAGAATGCTTCGAAACCATCAATCTTCCATCTGTGATTGGCTCGATTATCTCCCCATTCTATTCCACCTAGTATATAAATATTTTTTTTTCTTAACTCCATATTTTTTTTAAGTCTGCGCAATAATATAGGAGTGGGTCCGGGGATTCCAATTGGCTGATGAAGCCTTGGATGCCACTGTCATTAAGAATTGCCACACTCACTTTTTATTTCTTTCACATACTTTCCCTCTCTTTTAAAAAATGAAGAAATGAAAAAAAGGGCCAGAAAAAAGAGGGGATTTTGTCAGTGCTTTGTTCACTCCTTCCACCCTCATTCGTGAAGTGATGAAAGTGTAGAAGAGCTTTAGAACTTAATGATCGAGGGAAAGAGATGAAAAACGAGCCCCAAAAATACTGAAATGGGTAAAAGACATAGATTATGAATAAATAGAACATTGATCATTGATGAGTAGAGATAGCTCGAGCGATAACAACGATGCATAAATAATGGTCCATTTGTAAACTTCTTCTAATGGAATGTGGTGCATTAAAATAAACATGTTCATTTAGACTTAACCGTGACTATTTTTTCCATCACATATTAATACCTTTCCAGGATATATTGATTTTACTTACATTAATGGGGTAGGGATGAGGAATACCTAACTTAGAGGCGATGTACCCACATTTGCATGGAGAGAAAGGGGGAAGTCTCTTAGTAAAATATAGTTTAAATACATAAACCTTTCACTCTAATTATGACTTTATTATCTCCAGAAAAAAAAGACTAAATGAGCAAGAAATTTTGTCTACGTGCCCACTAATATCGGTCATTTCTTTTTAGGTATCTTTATTTCTTTTGGTATATTTTGAGAAATATAATATAAAAATGACCATTCATTATATTATATATGTATATATATTTATAATGTTATTTGTAATATATAATATATTTAAATATGTCATAATAAATCAACATATTTTAACATAATTATATAGTATATATAAAAAGATAACAATTGTATTAATAGTATATCCTAACAAATATGTTGTTTCAATATTACCCAACCCACTGATAAAATGGAGAAAGTCACCTAATCTTCCTGATTTGAAGAAAAACTTGAATCTAAACAAATATAATCAACAGTAACTAACTAAATGAACTTCGAGAGAGAACGGGCTATACTTATTTTGTATTTAACTAAAAATTACTTATAACATTTAATATGCACATGATAGACTTGTAGAAAAAACTGCTAATACAGTAATATACAAACCAGAAACCTTTCAGAACGGAATATTAATATATAGCCTACGTTTTTTTATCCCTCCGCAATGGCTTGGTTTTAAAATAAGTAGTCTCTTATAAAAGTCATAACAGCTAAAAAAGACATATTTTTAAAAAACTTTGAAATGTTTCAAAAGAAATTCAATGTCAAAACAAGTTATTTCCTTGCATCTTCTGTTTCCCATTATCATCGTAGTTAGAACACACCTCCAAAATACATTTTTATGTACGCCCTGCTACACAATGATTGTTCCAAACCTTAATATATCTACCATCCAGATCAAATTATAGTCTAACCCATGGAGTCTGCGGTATATCTTTCTTTAAAATCAATCACTTGGACCAAGTATATCTACCACCTGGATCAGATTGCAATCTAACTAGTCTACTTTTACACATTAAATCTGTGGGATAATTTTCTTTAAACTGAAGCACTAGGACCAGTTAGCTCTACCTCCTAGAGAAGATAAAAGTATAACTGGTCTAGTTTTACCCATGACATCTGAGAGTATTTTCCTTTAAATGAAGTACTTAGAGCCAATATCTGCTTGGTGGTTTTGTGATTTGCGAGAGAGTTACTCTTGTGTATGAAGATGTTGGATGGAGAGTGCGATACGATGTGGTAAGAGGGTATGGCAATGGAGTAGATGTAGAATGCAAAATATTTCCGTTCCTCCCCATCCTATACTTTCTATCATTTTTATTTCTTAAAAAAAATGGAGAAAGGGGGCATGGGGGTGAGTAAATCAGAAGACATGGTTTCCTTTTCCCCATTTAAGGGGTCGCTTCTTCCTTTCCTCATCCTTCATACTCTCAACCTCGCTTCCCCCTTACCCATTCCCCCGGTTTATTTCTCTTGTACACAAGAACTAACCCCATCCTACTTCGTCGCAGACACATTGAAAAATACGCTTTTGAAAAATTATTTTTTTTAAATCGTAAAGAAATGCCACTTTATTTTCACCTTGGATAAACTTGGCAGCATCTGTAAAGAGACTTCTTGGGGTATTAATGGTTCTAAATACAAACCATTAGACCACATTTTTATGTGGTAAGTGATTAATTTAAAATTACAACTAAAACTAAACTTTGTTTCATAATTTGAAACAAGATTACTTAGAAAAATTTGAAAAAGTATCATATTTTATTTAGAAATAAACAAAAATATATATTTATATGTTAGCATTTATTTATGATTTTATTGTGAATAATTAACCGGTCCAGTTGTCTGCTTCGTTTAAGACGTAGAATTAAAAATCACGTTGGTTTAGTGTAGTTTGCTGGTGATGTGGAGGTCAGGGTTAAAATTTTACCTGGATCTTCTGAGGGTGTTTTTTTCCTAAATGCTCTTTCCTTTTCCCTTTACACAAAAGCGAGTACATTTTCTCTAAACTCTAATTCTATCCATCCCTACCAGGCCATTAGGAAAATAGATAAACATGTTTAGCCCGGAGGGGTAGTAAGACACGGATTAAAGAAACAACTGGCCTGGTTGCTATTCATTCTTTCATGTGAATTACTTTTACTTTTAGAAACTTTAATATCAAGATCCTCGAGACAATTGAAAATTTATTAAAATTGTATGAGGAGGTGGATTACTTTAATTTCATCATTCATCTAGAGAGAATACGTAAATCTCTATTTTTGTGAAAGTTACAAATGAGTACCTCAGCTCTGGAAATAACTCCAGTAAAAGCCCAAAACTTTGGACGAGTTTGCACCCACCTACATCCGGATCAGCACGGGCAATACAATGGTGTTCCACGGGCTCCAAAAAGGTAGTGGCTTGTTTTCCTTAAAACCTTGCTTTGAAGGCATCACGTGGACACTATGACTATTATTCGTGACATTCCGGTCGACTGTTTTTGGGTGCTATCAGAATTTAACCTGGTGGCTCACGACTAGATATCCTCACCCACGTACATGATGAGCCCATGACCGCTGAAATCATCAAGCCATATGGATTCCATCCGCTAATATTGCAATTGTCTTTCCACGTATCCGTGTATGCCTGTTACCTTGAAATAAGACTAAATTAGTCGGGAAATTAGGGATTGAGTAGCCGTCTGTTTTTCGGCTGTCTTGAGGAATTTCCCTCCTCGCCTACACATATGTAGCCCAGAAAGTTGATTCAATCCAATTTATGGTGACCGACCTCGGTGATCGAATGTTCATAGGCGTCACTCTTGTAATGGACTTGACTACCAATGAGGGAAAGGTTGGTGTTCTAAGCCCAGTTGAATCTACTGGGGGTTGTTTCCTAAATGATTTCCCACACTTTCTCTACGCAAATTCGACTACATATCCTCTAAATTTCAACCTTCCTCATCTTTAACACATTATCATAATTAGTACATTTGCAAGAAACTTGAATGGCTAGTAAAATGCAATGACAATATATATTACGTAAGTTCAGACAATATTGGAATAAGACCCTATTATAGCATTTGAACAATGTAGAGTAGCCAACATTACCAAATGTTAATATCATTATCTTATATAGGCTATGTTAAAACTACCCGAACGATGAAGGACCCGTGGTTAAGAGTAATAATACAATAAACTAGATCTAATGACTTCTTTTCCTCATCGGTAGTCACGGGGACTAAACGTCAGGCTCCTCTAGAATGTTTTTCCAGTAATGGGAAGGTCGAGTATTGAATCCTGGTGGTGAATGGAAGAAATCTGTAGCAGTTGAGGGCATGGGCTGGGGCACGAGGAATAGAATAGAGGAATGTTGTTGGTTATCCCGGCTTGGCAAGTAGTCACTCTCCGTTTGCGTGAATGCGGGTGCATGTAATATAAATTATACTTTATTAATCCCTACCCCGTGATTGTAAATAAATGTCAATAGCGGACGCAGATTAGGAAGCGGTGCAAATAATATAAATTTAAAAACTATTTAAAAAATTAGAATAAGGTAATTATTATTCCGAACAATACTCCAATTATATAAATTATAGAATTTGAATAAGATTCAACAAAATTATTTAATAATTTGTAAAATGTTGATAAAACCCATTATATAGGTTTATTTTTAAATGCTGGCGTTTTGTAACTTATCCTTAAAGAGTCTGTACAAAAATTGATAAAAATAAAACGTTTTTTATCTTGATTTTAGAAAATTTTCAACTTATTGGTGCAATATCGAACTCTACAACTGATATTCAGGAAAATCCTCTGTTCGAGTTCTGACGGTGTCATCCATTATTGTTGTGTGATTTATCTTGCGCTTGAAACCCCCCTCCCTTCCACCCCTCATACAAATAAACCACGCCTTCAACCCCCACCTCATATGCACCCGTTTCCCCCCTAGTATACAATACTCGCGCACCCCCCTTCCCCCTTTTCCAATCCCCACAAACATCACTGAAAAAATTGTGGTGGTTCTGAGGGGGAGGGGATGGTAATGACATTTGTCAAGAGAATCGTACAGAGAGGGGGAGAGGGGAAATGGATGCGTCATCATTCCGATCAGATCAATAAATGGTCATCACAAAGCCCAAAATAATAATAATCATCATCATGAGCAAGAATTGTAATTGCATTCAAAATTTTATTTTTTCGTTACTTCCTAGTTTAAAATCTATATCACTGTATATGTTCCATTTGGAGTAAAATGCACATGTACATTAAAATCATACTGAGACCAAACTTAATAAGTATATTTATTTAGCACCGCGTCTTACTACCCGTTCGGGCTATACGCTTTAAGTACTAATTACGCTAATGGATTAGGAATTGGGAAGGTTGAGACCGAGATTCAAACCTCGATCTCCCTGTCCTCAGCAGTCGAGCTCAACACGACAAGCGCGTTAGCCAACTACGCCACCGAGGCGGGTCTTAATAAGTATATTAAGTTAATTTTACCTTTGTTAGTGTTCTCTGTAAGAGTTAAATACTTATCCATTTCAGGGGTAGAATGGACTAAGGCGTCACTATCGTGTTAGACTGGATTGCTGATGCCGGGGAGATTGGGGTTCGAATCCTGGTTGGGTCTACAGAAGGTGGTTTTAACTAATTGGTTTCACACCCTTCAACTGTGATCATCTACTTAGTTTTCTCAGCTTTCACCTCCAAACCTATTTCCTTACGAGGCTTTAATAAAAGTTAAGCATTTCTTGCCAAGGTTACACTATACTAAAATCAACAAATACACCGATCTTTTTTATCTTCTAGTATTCCTTAATTGGAATTCAAATTGGGTCAGCAGCTAAACCTGTATTAGTATATTTAACTTTTATAAAAAAGTGATGGGTGTGTTTTTATAACCATCAAATAAAAGAGGCTTGACATTATAATATGCGTATAGTGCGAAAGGATAGTAAGACGACGTGGAAGATATAGATATATAGTTACTGTATAGTACTACTTCTACTACTATTACTACTACATTTTATTTATTATGATGAAGGGCTAGAGATGAGGAAGGTAAAATATATAGTAAATGTACTCTAATTTGCGTGAAGGTAAATTAGGAAACCATTAAGGAAAAACCACCCTTGGTACATCTGACCGTCATTCGAACCCCGATCTCCCCGTCATCCGCAGTCTAGTCTATTGCGATATTAACGCCTTAGACCATGTGGCAACTGAAGCTGTTATCAATTAATTACATGATCTCGAATGGACAATTTATGAAATAAATTAGATGGTAATTTTTTTATTGGGTAAAGCGTATACACATGTTCATACAGGGCTGGTTTATTATTGATTGCTATATTATTATTATTATTATTATTATACCGCGTCTTACTACCCGTTCGGGTTATACGCACTTACGCTAATGTGTAATGGTAGGGTGATTGTGAGATGAAATGGAGGACCTACAGTTTAACGTGTAATCCGAACCACGGTGGAGGCCTGGCATTCCTCACATTCACAAGATGTCTTGTCAGAGGTGAAGGAAGGGTTTGGAAATCAGATAAATCTGTGCCGGGACCGAGCATTGAACCCCGGCCGCCAGCATAGAAGTCTGACACCTCACCCCTAGACCACCAGGTCACCCATTGATTGCTATAGTTTCCAAGA
The DNA here is from genome assembly GCA_902151445.1 of Timema monikensis. Taxonomy (NCBI): domain Eukaryota; kingdom Metazoa; phylum Arthropoda; class Insecta; order Phasmatodea; family Timematidae; genus Timema; species Timema monikensis. The sequence continues at coordinate 237,632 of CABFVZ010000375.1, forward strand.
ACTTTAAAGATCAAAGGGAATTTCCTAATTATAATGGAATGGAAAGAGTGGAAAACCAAACATTAATGAAAATACACCCTCAGTACAGATGACCTGGTTTCGAGCTGCTATCTTCCCGTCAACGGCAGTCGAATTTATTTCGATAGTGACGCCATAGACCATTCTACCACCGAAGCTTGTCTTACATTACTAGTTTACTCTATGTCGTAGCTTAATATAGGCCCATAGTGTGATCAATCAGTGTAAAAGGAGTGTATGTAAAGATTGTTTATATAATCTAGCTTTGGCAATCACACAACATGTCCTCATTAATAAACTGTGAATTCATTACTAGATTTATATTAAATACGACAACAAGGTTAGGCTAGTCTGGTTTGATCTCATATACAGGTGCCTAAAATAAATGACAATTAATGTAGAACTTTACTCTCATTCCCGAAGATTAGGCACTAGGGCTGCTCATGTCCTATCCTAGGTTAAGAAACGTATGGTTAATTATCAGCCATTTAATGGATCAAAAATATGTTTTAACATAATCTTACTACCCATCTGAGATAAACGCTTTTAAATTACACTATTCAGGCAGTGTTGAGGCAGATTGAAGTTGTATTAAATGTGCTGGCATTTTCTGGGAGGGTGGGTGAGAAAGTGTTTCAGAAAAAATACCCTTTGTACACCCAGTCAAGATTCAAACCCCAACCTCCCCGTCACCGGCAAACCAAAACTTGACGACCGTGACATTTAATCCACATGCCCACTGGTGCGGGTACATTTTTGTTCAAATAGTTCACTTCATATTCTACCTTTATTGGTTTATATAAATTAATACTTTAATGAAGGATTGCATTTTTAAAAATAAAGAAAATATCAACAATGTTGTTTCAGCAGCATTGTGTTAGACTGGCAAGCCTGAATATTGCCCAGTGGGTTGGGTCTTAAATATAAATCCTGGCCAAGTAAACTTAGAGGTGAGTTTTCCCAGAGAGTTGTCTTACAATCTCTCTTCACGTGAACGCTTATATATTTTATCTTAGCTACCATTTTTATCACCCCTAATATGCGCCTTGAAACTCCTAACATTATTGTTCTCAACCCATGAGATTAAGTCAGTATCTCTTATATTAAACCTATTAAAAAGGGAACCTTATCAAAAGAGTCCAGCGTTTAATCTAAATATATTAAATTATTTAAGTGATTTTGAATCACACTTTTTTCATCGATCTCAATAGCCCTATCAATCACGTTAAATGCCATCCTTTCGTGTAAGGTTTATAATGAATGACCAATCAGAAGGTTCCTTACAATTATCTATTAACGTTAGAAAGATAAACAAATGAAAGTTATATAGTCACACTGTGAACTTCCAAATCACTCAAGCTTTGAATAAAGAGTTGCAGCTTTCAAAGACCTAATACAGAACCTCGAACATATAATACAGATTAGTAAGATTAGAAGTGTGTAATTATCTCAGGAATTAATTGATGAGCACCATTTTTCCACACCCAAGGAAATCTTGCAAGATTAGCTCAAAAGGTAATGTGTCTGCCTTCTCCTCTAAATGTCTCATTCAAATCGTATTAAATGTATCAGTGGGTACGTGGAGTAAATGAACGGTTCATCTAATCTAGTTTGTTGGTGACGGGATGTCAGGTTTCGTGGCCCGGCTGAGTATAATGAAAGTAGTTTTCTTAAAACATTTCCCTTTCTTCCTTAATGAAAATGTTATAAATTACACTTTAATAATATTTCTCTCCATTTAACAAATTAAATTAATGAGAATAGTCTGGATTGGTAGTAAGACTCTATGGAAACAAAAAAACAAATTGTATTTTTTTATATTTGTGTCCACTTCATATTTGCTATCCGTTCGGGCTATATAGCCTATTCATTTAATTATACTGATGGAGTAGAAAGGGATAAGCACTGCACCATTTATAAGATACTTACCTTTATTTGCGTGGAGGGAGAGTGGGAAACAATTTAAGAAATACCACCCTCAACATATCTGGCCAGGATTTGAGACCCTATCTTCCCATCACAAACAATTTGATCTGTTTAAGAGAGTATCAGATCTTAGACCTATCAGCCACATATTCAGATTACTTTGGAATTGTGTTTGTTCCTTTCAAAAGTGGATAAATGGTGGTATAGTTTTGGATTGTAGTGTTTTATTAAATATAGGTTAGAACCAGTTAATAAAAATCCCAACACCATAAATAATTTTGAGTTGAGAATTTGTGTCTCTTAGCTATTAAAATGGAACTTAATAATCAGAGAAAAGTGAAAACTTCTATTGACACACACCCTAGATGAATGGGACACTCAAAAGTGTAAAAATCTCTGTTGACATACATTAACTTTACAGTAGGCTTGCTAATAAGAAAACTTATACTTAAGATTTTCGAAGGTATTTTTTTTCTACCAACAAATATTAACTTCACAAACTGTAAATAGTCCCTAATAACTCAAACACTTCATAATAAGGATATGATAAAATTGTAAATAAGAACATTGGGTTATCAGTTTTATAAAAAAAATTCTATTGTTTTTATAAATGTTAGAATGATTTGAAGAAAAAAACACGACTAAAATAAGAGCTACGTCTTCTTTCCTCCTTACTATAAAAAAGTATTCATGGCTAACAATACAAATGAAGTCACATAACACAGTAGCATTCAGAGGGGACCAAGTTTACAACCCTTACTTATACAAATCCTTGCACTAAATTTGCATTCTCCTTGCCTCTATTTTTCCTTGTTTTTAAATTGTGGTGAAACTAAAAAACCCCACCTCTAATGTGGTTTTGCCATTACTTACTATGGACCAATAAAACCAAACGATCCGGAAATAATTGCTATAATGTAAAACAAGAGTATAACCATTATTTTCACTCCTCTTATCACATACTTTCTTCTTTTTCTTTTTAACACTTCACTTTACAAACGGGTTTTTAATTACTATTTTTCAAGCACCTATTTACACAAGAAAAACCCTCTTTAATAAGTCTTTCCATTATATTTTGTACATTTTTTTTAAAAATAATTCATATGTAGCTTAAGTTTATATTGCTTATTTATACATATAGACGAGAATAAAACAAACATTAGTAGCACGCGGAATAAAAGTCAAGATCATCTGGCCTGGCTTGCCGATGACAGGGAGATTGGGGCAAGAGCCCAGCTAAGTGTACTGAGAGTATTTTTCTTAAGTATTTTCTACATCCACTTCAAAAAAAAATGAGGGTGCATTACCTATACATTCTCTGCCCAATTTATTGTAATTAAATGTGGCTAGCCTGGACGGATAGTAAGACACGGTTAAAAGATAAATGGCATGGTTATTAAAATAGAAACATTTACTAAAATCATGTAAAATTTGTGAAAAGAAATAATACACACTCTTGCAGAAACAATCTTTAAAAAAGCCTAAATAAAATAATGTACAGTACACTGTTAAAAAACATAGAGTATATATAACCAAAGAGTATAACAATTAGTTTCATTTTAAAGAATTGAATACAAAATAGATATATTGGTTTATAGCTAAAAAAATGTTGAATTTCTAAAAATATATTTCAAATCAAAGAGTTTTATATTTAATTGAACTAAATCTTTACGAAGAAAACATTATTTCGTATCTCAAATATCTACGGAGATATGATCCAAATTAGAAATTTGTGCAAATGTAAAGTGCCTTTAAAGTCATTTTCATGAAAAAAATGAAAATTTCCATCTGGTTTTTAATGTTTATCAGTGTCTAGATACCAAATTTAGTTAAAATCGTTAATGCGTATTTTGAGAAAATCGATATTTCTCTTTTTGCCCTTCAGTAAACTACCCTTAATTTTAAGGTTGAATGTCTTACATAAATAACCCCTCTAGGGGACCTTATGAAAACCCTAGATACCAAGTTTTATCCCGATCGGTAAAATAGTTTCAGCTCTAGTCCGAGATGCATACACACAGACAGGTGGCATCGTGAAAACCACTTTTACAATTTTAGGGGGTCATGACACGTCATTTATTCAAATCTTGAGTTCAATTTTTTTTACGATCACAATACTTCTCTCTTCGAGGTGTTGAGAGAAAGTAAACGAGGAAGAACGTTACACATAGACAAAGAAGGCAGCCTTCAAATATACTTGGTTAATTTGTTAATATTCAGAAACAGCAGTAACGAAATTTAAGTTGTCAAGCCGAAAATCTATTTTATTGCCAGTGATGAAGGAGTTTAAGTTGGAAACTTGGCTGGGTGTTTTTCACATGCAGTTTTAATAATCCCCTCTCCCCGCTAGTGTGGCTGAACTTCCTCTGAATACCTTTTCCTCATCATTACCTTAGATATTTAGTAATTATTAACGACCGTGCTAAGTGTACTAATCATAAAATAAATTAACAAGTGGCTGTGTTAAATATCGTGAGGTCAGCCCAATACGATTTTTATACACATTTGAACCATTTCACGTTAATTCTTATAAGCAAGAGTGTGTCTGAGAAATTCAGTGGGTCTTAGACATCTTGTATAGTTTCAGTTTGATGTAATGATGTAATGGAGTAACGGAATTTGATGTTTCATGGCATTGTGGTGTGTCTTAGAATTCTGTTTGATTGCATCAAGCTTATGAAGAAGGAGGACTTAAATATTGGACGACTTGAAGGAAAGAAGAAAATTATGGTAGCTGAAAGAAGAGGCCCATTGATGGTGTAAGTTCGCTGTGTCAACAGGAATGGACCTGTCATAAAATAGAACACATCATAATAATTTCAATTCAATTTCGATTTCCTTTATTATTATTGTTATTATTAATATTATTAATGATAATAATAATAAGTTGGTGTAATTTGGTGTGTTGTAAGTATTTAGTACGTCTAGAAATGTTGCTGTGTTGCTTGAATATGGTATATTTTGGAGTGTTAAGGAAATCTAGTGTGTCTCGGAATATTGTTATGTTCCATCTATTTGATGTTTTTTGATGTGTCACAGGATTCAATGCGTGTCGGGATTTTTATGTCACCTTAATTTTTTATACTTGGGGTAATTTGATGTGCTGTCAGGATTTGATGTGTTGCATCATTTTGGTGTTTCATATTGTTTTGGTTTGTTTATTTGATTTGTTACAGAATGTTAGTTTATTGTCTGTCCCTTTGTCTAGATCTTATCATTCTTATCCCCAACTCATTAGTTTAAATAAGCGGATAGTACTAACTTGTATTAAAACACAATGCACAATTTTTTTAAGTTAAATCTATGTTATGAAAATACTAAGTTTTTTCCCTAATCATTTAAATAAATTACATTAAAATTCCTGGATTGCTCTTATTCATCACAAAGAATGAAACAACTTAATTCAAAACATGTTTTAATAATCCTTTGATTAATAAATTCATAAAATGTTGTTTATGGGATATTTAAATTCAAAAATATCATATTTTTAAGACTACAGACATACAAGGACCCACATGATGTACAATGATATTGAATGCTTTTTAGGGCACCCATGTAATCATGCATGGATGTTAATTTCAAATCAGTCAATTATTTTGAAATTTTATATTTTTTACATAAAAATGTACAGTACATCCTCCATTCAAGCTAAAGATTTACTAAACAAAGTAATATTATAGAATGACTTTGATATAAACTATTTTAAATCCTCATACTACTTTAATAAACAAATCAAATGGCAAGAAGCAGACAGTTAAGGCATACAATTAACAAACTCAAATTTATCCATAAACGCACTTATTTTTAGAACTTAAGAATAACATTTATTTTACAGACATTTATTAGTTCGTACACATATATAATTATATATAAAATAATTGTTCTAGTTGAGTAGTTTCTAAAAGAAAGTTTGTTACTTGAACCCCATTTTCTGTTACAATTTTTACTACCTTCAGATTCTTTCTAAGGCTAATTAAAAGCTAAGAAATTTTCTCTCACTCTTTTTCTACCTTTTAAATAGAATAAAGGGAAGATAGTGAAATTACAAAGTAAAATAGAATAGGGAAAATAAGAATAACGGCAGAGAGTGAATTTTGTCTAATACAAGTAGTCATTGGAGTGAAGAACCATCCCCCTCGAATTTACCCCTTCATCCCCTAGAATCATATTCATCACAAAGCCATCATTCCTCATCACATTTTGAAATCTAATCTGTATGAGAAAGAATATTCTTAAAAATGCATAAAATATACAACATTCCAAAAATTATTGTATTAGTTCGATAGTTTTATTTAAAAAAACACAACAAATACCTCGCTTAAGTTGGGCTGAAAGAAAACGTGGGCTAAGACTGATTTATTTTTCAATCTTTATCGCAAATACATTTTTTTGAAAAAATAAATCAAAATAGTGCTTCATTAAATAAGTTAAGTTTAATTTTCTACAGATAGTAATATAAACATTTCTTGAATATCTGTAATGAGCATATTGGAAATTGATGATAAACTTTTTTAAATCAAGAGATATTGCCACCCACTTCAGTGGTTAAATTGTATAAGGCGTCACTCTCGGGTTAGACTGGCTTGCTGAGGACAGGGAAATTGGGGTCTGAATCCCAGTCTGTTCTAATGAGGATGGTTTTTCCTAAAGTTGTTTCCCACTCTCCTTCCACGCAATTTCAGCTAGATGATCTTACCTCCAAGATACTTCCTTCCTCATCCCTATCTTATGAGAGTGATCATCTTACATGACGTGTTAATAAAAATTTTTTTCTCACATTCCAGGATGCCCATGATAAATATTAAAAAATTTAGAACTACGAATACAATCAAACTATACGCATCTACAAAATTAATATTTTATTTATTATGCTCAAAAGAAGTTTTTTTTACAAAAACTGCACCAATATTGGCTTTTCAATATACATTCAAGTATTCATACGTCAAGTAGTAGCTACTATTCTATCACATTCGACATCTATTGTAAATATTGAAAGCTTCAACATAATGGTAGGAACCATTTGATATTGATAGCTAGTCTACAATTTATTTGACACGCTATATAATTATTCTAAGAGTGAATAAAAAATACAAAATTTTTAATTACAGGCCTATTTAATTATCGTTGATATGATCTAATGGTTCTCACTGTCTTTTATTTAGTATGCAGCGTAAGTCACACTCTTGAAAGGATAAGGTATATGTTTATAGAAATCTTTAGTAAATTAACTCTCATCTGTCATTTTGAATGTTCTAACCTTTCGCTTATCATTGCAGAGACCGTATCCTGGGATAAAGTAAATCAATTACCAAGTTACAGGAGTGCGCTACTCTCAAGGATAACCTAAACCAAACCAGCCGAGAAAATCTATGCACAAAATTTCTATTAAAACTCTTTGTTCATATCTCTTACTGACATTACAACTACAACATATATCACAGGCTCTCCTTTGTCATGATAGAGAGGCCATTTTAAATTGAAACATCTTTCTGAATGATGTTCAACAGCCCCTCCTTCTCCTAACCACAACCACTCGATTAAGAAAGTCAAAATAGCAACTTAATCTGCTTTGAAATGGCAGGAACATACCACTTTATTTGTTAAACTACCTAAAGATTTTGTGTTGTCATAAAACTACTATCTTGTTTTTTCTACAAAATACAGGGCTTCGTAAGAAACTCTTTAGTTTAAAAAAATATTTTTGAAAACCTAAAAAAAAATATGTATTTTTTGAAAGATTTTTCTTTTGTAACTCCTTATATAAATAGAACATACCAAAAATTATAATAATCTTGTAGTTACACACTTTGTGTTTATCACTATATTTGTATTTTACCGTTCACAAATGTATTTATAATAAATTTGACTTATTCATTGAGACACCACCAGCTCCCAATTTTACAGACCACCGATTTTATATATGCACGTTAAAAATAATACTCTTGATCTACAGGTTACGTAATTGGTGTGAAGTTATACTTTTATCTCAAAATAGGGTTCTAGTTGTGTTGGGCTTCCTACCGCTTAAATTAATTCATAATAAATAACTCAATTAATCAATTAGTTATTTAACTTTGATTTATTAGATAACTATATATTATTCCAATATTATATCTAAAAACTCCTACGTGGATTACGTGCTGCCCCTCCTTTTTTTTTATAAAAATAGAATCAGATTCTTAAAGTGTTGCATACACAATCAAATAAACTTGATCAAACTGCTGTAGCGCCCATGTTATTCCATACACAGAACACCAGAATTTTGAAAACATAATTCTGTCTTGAGTTTCAGTGAGGGAAAAATGTCTGAAGTGGCGTGTCCTTAAAAACGCTGGTGTCTTAGCCTGGAGTCGTGGAAATGATAATATCTTCAGCCCCGATGCCCTAATCGCCCAATCGGAATGCCACACAAATACGGGTAGATTACCTCTAAAATGATTCCTTCCTCATTCTTACCTCATTAGAGTTATTACCAAATATGCGTGGATATAAACTTATTAACTTATTAGTTTGTTTTTAATTTTTAGTTCTTTAGCACCACATTTTACTACAAATTTGGGTTATACGCCTATGTAATACTTAAGCTAATGTGTAAGGGATTTGAGAAGTTGAATTTATTGGAAGTGTAGCCTAATTTGCGTTGAGGGAGACTGTAAAACTAGTTAGGAAAATCCACCATTAGTACACCTGACTGGGAATTAGCTACGATCTACCCGTCAATGGCAGTCTAGTCTATTGTAAGAATATCACCTTAGACCATGAGGCCACTTAAGAGGTTAGCATGTAGAAAGACGTGCTGATAAAATAATTAGTTTAGATTATAAATAAAATGTAAGATAATTTAATAAAATATATAATTTAATCGTATAATAGCTTACATCTTTTCTATTATTCGGTTCCAGTGACTGGTAAATTAACGTAATGGCTATCGTGCTTTACTTTTATTCGAGGAACCATGGTTCATCCATGTCCGAGTGATCATGTGCATCTTTCTATATGAATGTTGATGCATTTCTTTTGAACTACCCACTTTAATCTATTTATAAAAAAATGTCGCTGATTGTCATCACTGGAACTTAGAGTATACCATTTTCAAGGAGTATAAAAATCTCAAAAATCAACTTTGGATTAATTCTACAAAAGTGTCTTTTAAATAGTTATCATGATTAGTCCAAAAATTTGGCTTTGTCGGTATCGTGTCTGTCTTTTGTACCAGAAGAATCGGGTTTGATTCCTGGCATGACTGAAAAGTTTATCATTGGTGAAATGTCGCTTTCCAAGCTCACAGTAATAAATTGACGGTCGGGGGCTGGATGTTGTGTCTGTTCTAGATTTAATTCAGTTCATAGATCATGTGTGAATATAATCGGTCATTTCAGAAAGTGCACGTTAAATATCTCAAATAAAAAATGATGTTTACATTATTATTATTATTATTATTATTACTATTAGCACCGCGTCTTACTACCCGTTCGGGTTATACGCACTTACGCTAATGTGTAATGGTAGGGTGATTGTGAGATGAAATGAAGGATCTACAGTTTAATGTGGAATCCGAACCACGGTGGAATCCTGGCATTCCCCACATTCACAAGATGTCTTGTCAGAGGTGAAGGAAGGGTTTGGAAATCAGATAAATCTGTGCCAGGACCGAGGATTGAACCCCGGCCACCAGAACAGAAGTCTGACACCTTATCCCTAGACCACCAGGTCACCCGGGTCTACCTTATTAAAAATGATATTTCAACAATAGGAAATTGTGACACCACTAATACCTAAAGGCCAGTGATATATCTCCTTTAAGTTGACTAAATGAATATACAATTAAATAATAGATCCACCAATATTTGGGTTTAAAAAGAAGTATTTACTAAAAAAAAAAGTCTACAAATCCAACCATCATATATATTATTTTATGAATTTACTACGTTATAAAATAGCTATTATCAATCACAAACGATATATTTTGTGCCATTAATATTATCTAATGCACCAATGTCATCTTAAAGTATATAACAATCAATACATATTTAATTTGCCCAACATCTTAGCACAATCAGTCTATCTACTGAAAGAGAAGTCCTAACTTATATTCTCAGTATGGCTGAATAACATCTGATAGACGACATTATAGCTTTTCTTTTCACAGTGATTAATTAATGGCCGGAAAATCGGGTGTTCTTTCTGTTATACATTTAATAGTGTGTTTAAGTCGTGTGAAGATATAATAGCTCTGTTGGGAAGGTTCGAGTGGTTATTTATCACATGTTACTTACTAACTGTTAAGATTATACGTAGACATGATAATTACTTTAATGGGGTAGGCATTAGAAAGAAAGGATTTTAGAAGTGATCTACCTGCATTTGCATGAAATGAGAATGGGAAACATCTAGGAAAAATCATCCTCAGTAGACCCGATCAGGGTTTGAGACCCAATCTCCTTGTCATCAGCAGGCCAGTATAACACGAGAGTGACACCTTAACTCATTCTGCCACTGAAGCGGGTAAGGTTAAAGTTAAATGCCTCAGAAAAATAAACTTTTTTGGAACAGTAGATTATGATAGATAGTTATAGGCTTTAGGGTCTAAAAATTAGCGTTTAAAAAAGAATTATATGTCATGTTTTAAATAGAAATATTCCATATAATAAATTACAAAATAATGGAGAGTAAAATTTACGTACCATAATGTTATGGCAATTAAATATAAATTTAGTAAATTTCCGGATGATATATTTTTCTGTACTTATTTTAGATACAAAATACATAATTATGATACATTTATATAAAATATGTTTGTTATTAATTTTTTCGTAGTGATTGTTTATAATTCCGATTTAATCCCTTAGAAAAACTTTGCACTTAGCTTTAAAAACAAACTTTAGAAAATCTAATAAAATTATGGATGCGCCTATCATTTGCACTCTCTCGATTGAGCTAAGACAGAAAGAAACAAATGTTTCCATTACGTTTTATTATAAAGTTTATTTTGGTTTTTGTTTTCTTTCTATTTCTTTATTCACATAAAAACATCTTTTATTTTCACTTTATTTAGCTGCTCAAAGTTTTTAATTAGAAAGATAACTTAAATATTTTCCTTTTAATTTTTGGTCTACTTGTGGCAAGTTTTTTTTTTTTAATATGAAGTGAAAAAGTACAAACTTTTGTTATGTGTGTTTTCTTGTTAAAATTGTGTTTTACTTAATGAACAATGAAACAGGTAACTTAAAATTTTGAAACGTACGCTCTGTGTTCATATGTTTTGTATTTTTTTAAATAAAAACAAAATAAGTGTTAAGCTTAAATCTGTGGAAGTTTAGAATGAATATAAATATTGTCTTTGAAAATCGGAGTATACACTCAAATTAAATAAATATCCCTTATTTTAGATGGTGAATTTAAATGTAATTTTATTAATCCAAGACCTTAGTTTAGTTAGTGGCGTGCCTATTACTAATCTAGGGTTATTGGGTTAAAGTTCCATCAGGGATAAAACTTGTATCATTATTAAAATTTGGATTTCCCTTTAAGAGTAATTAATTAAAGGACTGGGATTTAAGTGTTCTCTTTGTTTTAGAATTAAGGTAATCTACAAGTAGTGTGCTAAAAATTAGTTCGGTTCAGAAAGCACAAGTAAATACTAAAAATAGAGAACAATCTTGACGTGGAATACAACATTCTTCCCTGGGTGGGAAAGTATCTTAATAATAACTTCGGATAAGTTTTACGTTTTAATTATTCTTTTTAGAAAATTTTAATAATTATTTTTAATTTTTTTGTTAATGATAATTATTTATGGAGTTTAATTTCACTACCTTCATCAAATTTTAATAAACCTTTAAATCAATTGAAATAAGACGATTTGAATATATTTCAAAAGTGGTAAATGTTAATAATAAAAATACTTGTACATGAAACATAGAGTATGTGTATGATCACAGGCAAAATTCATTCAATTCTAGATCAAAGATAAGCCTATTTTAATGTATGTATCTTTACTTTTAGATATTTGTATATTATCTACACATATTTGGCATATTAGTCTTCAATTGTAAATTAAATAATTTGATGCTTATTTTAAATATATTATTTTAATCCATTAGGGAGAGTTGTTTTTAGATGTTACTACAAATATATTGGTAGGAAATACATTTTGGCATACTACTGTATGGAGTAGAATATATTATATACAGTATGTATTCTTGACTAATAAGCTAGCTGTGATTTATAGAATTGTAGTTATAATACGACTAGAAGTACGATTTATTGGTCTTGTCAGATTTGTTTTATCCTAGCCCTTAACCATTTTAATCTGAAGTAAAATAAAAAAGCCCTTTTTCTTAAATTCTGCAAACCCAACCACTGATTAAGTTCAATAGAAGATATCTATTATTCCACCTAAAAATCACACCATAAATCCAATATATTAAGACAGAATCGAAATCGGGTTAAGACTTTTTTATATTCAACGTTTTCTTTCCTTTGTTTGAGTTCCCTTTTTTAATCGAGGGAGATTTAAGAATTCAGGAAAAGACTTGAACTTTACCTTAACCCCTGGTTAGTCTTATTATTTAATTTCATCTTCCCTTTCTCTGCTTCTTATTGAACTAAAATTATAAAAAAAAATACAAAAATTAATCATTTGGAAAATGTCCCGTAGCTGAGTAACATTTTTCGGTATATTTTTTTTCTCTCTTTTTGGTGAAGGTGTTGGTAAATCAACTCGTTAATGATTGGAACCAGTCCAAACGAAACTAATTGTTTCCAAGTTGGTGTTTATTAAGAATCAGTCAAATGGAATAAATGAAAGTTTAGGGAATCAAAATATATTAATAAAATTAGACTAACGTCATTTTTTTTTGCCAAAGTGTTCAAATGAGAAATTGTTTAGTCAGTTGTTGGATTCTACGTATGACGAACCATAGTAGGAAAACTTACTAACTTTAAGTAGCCTTATTTTATATTTATGAACTATATAATGGACCATATATTTGTTAACATTCACAGCTAAGCCAGTGATTTAGTATTCTAGTAAATACATTATTGTACAATAAACTACCATTTTAAGATACTATTACATAATTTCCTAATATGATCACTAACAACTTATAGTTAATACTTACAAGAAGTATATTTAAAAACTTTCATAATTAAAACTATCAAATTGCCTATAGAGATATATAGAGTTTGAATTTGTAAGAAACTAAACATCCCAACTCTATGGGTCGCCACTAAGCGCACAATATACTTGAAGCAAGAAATTCTCAACCTGCAGTAGTTATAGATATGGTAGTTTTGAAGCTTCAAAACTACTAAAATAATCTTAATTATTTTATAATTTTCTCTTGGACCTTATTATAAGATGATTTTATTTTTTTGAGGAAGGCTGGATCTACGTCTTTAAATATTAAGTTTGATATATAAAATTTGATATTTCAAGTAAAATTTACCTCCTTAACACGCTTCAGTGGCTGAATTGTCTACGGTGTCAATTTGGTGTTAGACTGGCCTGCTGATGACAGGGATATTGTATTTCGAATCCCGGTCTAGTCTATTGAGGGTGATTTTTCCCAAATTTTCCCATTCTCCTTCCACGCAAACGTGGGTAGATTAATTCTAAAATGCTTCCTTCCACATCCCTATCCCATTAGAGTAGTTATTGTATATGTGTATAATCTAAACAGGTAGTAATACGTGGTAGTAAAACCATTTTTTATATGTAATAGATACCCTTTTATTGCAAAATTTAAAATGTGTCAAAACCAGTTTTAAATAATATGTGATTTCTGGACGTCTCCAACATGTTTCAGAACTCCAGTAGGGGCCGCCTACCAAAGCATTTCTTAATAAGTGGTTTGTTATTTCAAATTATGGCCTATGTCAAATTAGAGGGGAAATTATATCAACATGTCTCCATCTATATGACTGAAAGCATTACCGATTAACCATTTCTTCAACAAATTATGAAAATGTGGGTGAATCTAACACGTTTTCAGCGACGTTTTATCCTATAAATGTTGTAATTTTGAGATTAAGGTAAATGGGTTGAAACATACCTCTAGCCATCCTAAAAAATATAATATTAATAATGGGAGAAACAATAGACCTTTCTAAGATAAACGAGGATATTTTTAGTGAATTTGAATGTTTAGAATTGCTATTCTCATAAGAAATGCCACAATGTGAGGGTATTTTCCTTCAAGTGGCCGACACCCATAATAATTTTCCAATAGAAGTTAAGATGTGAAAAAGCATGTTTTAATATATTGTTTGTTGCCGGTATACTTGATTGATTTTTGACTTCAGAATCAAGTAGAAGAGTAATGATGATCATCGTGAAATTGTGAATAATTTGATGCGTCTTACTAGACCTTCATTTTACTGTGGCTCGTCACGTTGAGTTCTCTTCATTCATTATTCATTTGAAACATTAGTTCTTTTCCTTGCTCTCTTGACGGACGCAATTCACTTCTTCAATACTCAAAATAGCTATTTGTAAGGAATAAAAATTATTAGGGAACGTGGGTGGCTACCATGCTACCAAAATGACACATGATGTAGGTTGATTTATTTTTATGGTCTTGTTATTTATTTCATTGAATTGTGTTGTTTCAGATTGATGATAATAATTGCGAGGGGAATTTCAAAATTTTGTAAATTGTATATTGTTTATTTGTCATAAATATATATTATGATGTCAAATAGTACTTCAGACTGTGTAACAGATTAGGCTTGTATGAGTGAGAGTTTCTTTTACATAGACACTTCCAACCGGTCTTGGATTTATGCATTTTAATTACTTTTATGAGGTAGAATAACTATAAAAAATTTAGCATCATTTATGTGGAGGCAAAGTGGGTATCATTTAGGGGAAAACGCTCCTAGTACTCATGATTGGAGCTTGAACTATGACCTCTCTATCACCAGCAAACCAAACTAGACTATATTGACGTTTAGTCCACGTGCTATAAGGTGAATCACTTAACAGTTTCAGTTAAAATATGTGATTAGCTTGCAATGGTACTCAAAACTGGAAGTTTTGCGCCTTCATTTGAAAATTGCTTTAAAGTTGAAATAAGGGTCAATTCAGAAAACATCAATTGAAAAAAAAATACTACAGTCAGAAATCTTCTTATTGAATAACATGGCTGACATATCTTCAATTAGTAGATTTATATTAATTTAAGCATTGCCAAGGATTTAGTCAAAGCGTGGGGAATATCTTTAAGATCCACATGAAGAGAGATGATGGTAATATTTATTTTTAATATTCACACCAGTAAACCCAGTCGGGATTTGAACTTGTTCTATACTTTTTGGGTTAGAACTGAGCATGTTGAGTAAGTGTTTGCTGAGACAAACATTCGTTCTTAAAAATATTTATTGTGCTTAATTTGTATAACGACTATTGTAAACAATATTGTATGATCTATGACCATTCCAGGTATAATATTAATTGTTGATGAGTTAGTGATGATGGTATTAATGATAAATATAGAAAACTTTTAATCTGTAATTTAAAGGAGTTTTTTATTTTTGCATAAATAGAAAGTGATCAAAATTCAAAGAACATATCACCTCACCCTTTCTGTTACCACATTAATTACCTCACACTTTAGAAAAATGATAGGGGGAGGGGTGAAACACGTTTAATTTCCATTTATAAAAAAAGGTCATATTAGAAAGACGTGAAGAAAGAACTGTTAAGGTGGTTTTTTTAGTACATAAAATTTATTCTGTGCACGCATTATTGATAAAGGAGAAAGAGTTGAAGAATGAAGTGTGGGAGTGGGCAGGGCTGTGTGTGGGGGGTGTTTATTGGGGAAGAGTTGGAGCTAAGTCTCCCCATATTCTAACCACGTCCTGCTATCATTCAAGAATCGTGATAACAAAATCTACCTATTTCTAGCGAAAAGAGACACTACTTCAAATTAAAATGAAATTCTTATAGCGTAATTGGTATAATAGTTTTTATTTCTGAAAAAATAACTAATATTAGTATATGTTTAAATAAAACTATAGCTATTCTTTTAATTTTTACATTAGTAGTATTTAATTCTATATATTATTTATGTTGTCAACATCCCTTTTTCTTAGCTAATACACAGCCTACAGCGATGACTAAATTATCAATAGATAGGATGTTTTATAGACTTATGACATTGCATACTCAGTTAACGTTAAATCAGCCTGTCAAAGGCAGGTTTAAAAACTTGTTTATTATAAATTTACTTATATTTAAAATGATTAATGTAATTGATTCTTATAAATTAGCAAACATTTAGTTAACATAACATGTTAGAAAACCTAGATCAAATATTCCACATATTTATATGTGATTCTACACATTTAGTTAATAATAGGGATTTAATATACCAATTATAAGGCAAATCCAAATTAATATTTTGTAAGAATATCTATATCCATCGAGTTTTTATTGCTGGGAAATGTGGATATTTGGAAGTCTTAAGAATAAATCAAATATTTATTTCATAACTGTGTATTATTATTGAGATCAAATAACAAAAGAACCATTAGAATTAGAACATTTGTAAGGAAATTATATTGAAATTTTAAAATATGACTTAAATGTTCAAATATTGGGAACTTTTTCAAAGCTATACTTTAGAGCAGTGAGTCCCATACTTTATATACCGAAGGAGCTCTTGCACCGAAAGAAAGATTACATGTTAGAACCCTCATATAAATGTTTTTCTAATATTGTGAACAATCAATAAAGACAGACAAATTTTACAAGTATAAAATAAACGGAGAATATCACATGTTCTGGCCGTACTTTTTGCCTAATGTACTTTTTAAGATTTGAAAAAATTGGCAACTATAATTACAGTCGCTGTTTTATAGTAAGGGAAATTTCTTCGCTGTTTTATAGTAAGGGAAATTTCTTCACGGAGCATGAGATAAATATGGTAGAGCCCAACGTCTCCATGGAGCTCAGTTTGAAAGCCGCTAATCTATTGAACTACTTTATAAATGTTTTTGTATAGAATCTGAATTTATTCTCAACCATCTAAAATAAGTTTCTAAAAAAATACAACCAATATTAATTTATTCCATTAAAAATATAATGGGATTTTCCATTTATGTAAATAATAAAACTTATATCAGAAACATAAAATATTCACTATTAATTCAAAATTGGCAGAAAATAAAAATATACATTTTATGCAAATCAAAAATTTGGTTATATCTGTCCGTGGTATCTAATAATATAAAATTCCCAACTAATTTATATATATNATATATATATATATATATATATATATATATATATATATATGTATCCTTAATGACATACTTTGTTGTGTAAACTAATAAAGTTTGATGATAATATCCATATCCTCTTAGGAAAACATTTAAATACATATTAAAGCAATAAATACCAAGCAATCAATGCAATAATATAATTTTAGAGGACTACCTAGTTGATTTAACACATATGTGGTTTAACTTGCCCCATATTGGATGCTATCCGGGATCATTTGCTACTATCACCCCAAACACACTTGTTTTTACTAAATTCTATTTCTAGATTATTTTTCTTTTTAATATCAGCATAGCTTATAAAAGTTTTATTAAATCATTTTTTAATAGTTATTAATGACCATGTATACATATATACACACGCCTTTATCCATTAAAATATAACTTGAAAGCATATACATACGTATTGGGGGGAGTAGAGGAACCACTGATTTGTTTAGTAAACCTACGGAATTAGGAACAGCTATTTGAAGTTATAAGGTTAATTTATACACACATTCGTGACCAAACTTATGAGAGTACTGGGAATACATATATGTAGTTTACATATAATTGATTTCTTTTCTCCATTAACTTAGTGGCTTATTAACTTTATTGTACTTATATATATGAGATAAATAAGTCATAAGTTATAATGGTGAGGATCAGAGCTCCCATTAAAGCATTTTTAAATCGTCATAGAAAGATTAGAAAATATTAAGAATATCCCAGGATATTATTCAAAGGAGCCATTTGAGTGTTGAATTATATAAAAACACGAAACAATTAGTTTGGGATAAATCACCAAAAGGTTTAGCCACCATTTGAATCGCAATTAAACATAATTTTTAATTTAACTTCAGATACAGTCAATTTCCTATGTGTAATTTTGAAAATTTAGTTTTCATTAATCCAGAAAATACCTTGAGTTTCCATAGGCCTAGGTAAAATTTTATAATATTTAAATGTGTACACTTACTAAACATTTTGTTATACATAATAGTGACTAAACATTTTATTTAATAAACGGTGGGATGGATTTTAACAAGTCCTGTTAAGATGAATTTTATCAATTTATAAAGTATCAGAATTAAGATTTAAAAACTTAGTTTAAAAAAACAACAAATAAAGAAATGTTGTTAAATATTTAAGTATAGTAATGATACTAACGAAATACCGTGATTAAAACTTAATATTACGTAGTTTCAAGTCCTGTTATACTATTTGTAT
The DNA here is from genome assembly GCA_902151445.1 of Timema monikensis. NCBI lineage: Eukaryota > Metazoa > Arthropoda > Insecta > Phasmatodea > Timematidae > Timema > Timema monikensis. Next base: position 256,070 of record CABFVZ010000375.1, read on the forward strand.
TAATATTTAATTAATATTCATTAACTAAATAAATAAATAATTAATTTCGCAATTTAAGAAACCAGTGGATTGTGTATTATCTACTAGAGTAACGATAGCTAAGGTCCAAGTAATGACTTTGAGTGTACTAAGATTGATCAACAAATATTGAATTCTTACTTTGCAGAATATTGTAGCTAGGTCATTCTCTGAAACTCTCAAAATCGGAATGGAACAATAAATTCTCTTTTTGACTAAGGCTTTTATTTTAATATACCTGTTACTTAATAGTAATTATTGCATATAACCTGAATAGGTAGTAAAACGCGGTGCTGAATACATACTATTCAATAGATTAGTTTTTCTAGGAATTGATAGCTGGGTTTGGCCATATTAAGTTCAATTAATTTATTTTGGGCTAGTTGAATTTCTCTTGTAACAAAGTTCTAGTAGGTATATTTATGTGGCTTGGTCAAAATATGTTGTAATTTATTTTAAAATATTGTCCAACCCTGTACAAACCTGTGATAAATTTTGCTTCGATTTCAACTTTATTTGAGTGTAAATACTTTATATTATCGTGTTAATTTTGATTAGTGCTACATATATTGTTAGACCACTGCTTCTTACTAACCGTTTGTGCTATAGGCCTATATAGGCCTAAAATAGATATTATGAATTACTAAGTTTGGAAATTTTAATCATCATAACATATGGCATACAAAATATGTATTATAATATAAATGATACCTTAAAGGACAAATTTATTCAAATTAGTTTGAAATTAATTTTACGGCAGCTTTTGGCTTATTCTTAAAATAATTTTCAATTCACAACAAGTTTATCCGAACTTGTGTATTTAAACATCCCTGACCAAAGCTCTTGTACAGTGGGTATCATTGAACTCTATATTTCAAGTTTGTTTTGAGAGCCATAGAAAAAAAGATTGTATTATTTCTTCATGCCATTGTTTGATTTTAAATGCTAAAAACTTTAGTAAAATGAGTAATATAATTTTAACGAATCATAGCTATATGATGTATTACTCAATATAGTAAAACCTATGTTTAAAAGAAAGTATGCATTCATGGCTGGAGAACGAATATAACTTTTCAATAAAATTGTTTTCTTAGCTTATACATTTTGATCAAAATTTGTAAAAATATTTATTTTGCCTTTCTATGGATGTATTTTTAGTGATTTTTTTTGTGTTAAGCTGGTTTTATGTTAGAGAAGCATACTATTTCAATTAAAGTGTATTTGGGTTTTATAATAGCTTGTTGACCACATAAACGTATAATAATTTTTGCAGAGATAGCTTTGTGTTTTCTAAATTTGTTTCTAATCAATAGAATAAAAATACGTTACTTTTTAACCAGACCTTTCTGGAACTTTGTTTTATAATATTATAGTTAAATTCTTATATTTACTTACATATATCTATAGGTTTAAACTATACATATTTAGGTAACTAGAGTATTTCTTAAATGTATTCGTATGTAATTTTTGAACAACCTTGAACATATTCATCACATAGTTGAAAATATTCAATTCACGATTTAATCACTAATTTTATATGTGACTCCTAACAAATAAATTCATTTCAAATTAAAAAAAGTTATATTAATGGTTGTAAGTTCCATTATTATGATCTAAACCTTATCAATACTAATTTTTAAAATATGTGTTGTACAATAAATTTTTATAAATCAAATTTAAAAAAATAGAGGCTTTGGTTGGTCATGTGTAAATACATAATATTTTTGAAGATCATCAATTAAGTCTGATATCATTAAACAAACATATACATTATATTTTTTCTATTCTACTCAATATGAAATAAAATACAAAAACTAAATTAGAAATATATTAAAATATGTTTAAACACTAATATCTTAAGCATGGATGATTGAAATAAGTTTAAAAAAAACTTTTGTGAAGTTAATCAGATCCACAGGTAAAATAATTTAGCAGTTTTAACTTAACTCAAAAAGGTTCACTTAAATAATGTAGCGTTTTTCTACCAGTGTGCCGTGAAGGGTTGGTAGGTGTACCGCGAGAGTTTGGGGAAAAGTAAAAAAGAACCTGAACAAATCTTTGGTAATTCATTATCAACATTATTTCAAATATAGAAAAATCAATAGAATCTCAACTATTGAACTTTTAAGCACAATTGTAAAACTGGTTTTAAAATTATAAACTAGCTCCTGAAAAATACCATGAGTGTCCCTTGAAAACTTTAGCGGCTTTTTTAGTGGACCATGGGTTCAAAAACGTTTATAATTGATAAAATAATGTAATTTTTGTTACTTTCGTTTTTAAATGTTTTATTAAAAAAATTCTAGTTTCCACATTTTATAATTTTGCATATTCTTATTTTAATTTTTGTTAAATTTTACTAATGTACTATGTACAATGTAATAATGTTAAATATAATGCATGTTAATATCGAAACAATATTTGAATTTTGTAAATAAAGTTAAAAAAACGGTGGATTTAATGGTATAATTTTCTTTAACTTTTTCAGCAAAGTATATTTTTATTATCGATTTCTAAGCTGGTATTGATAGCTTTAGGGGAAAGAGCAGGCTCACCCCTCTAATACCCCTTTTTTACATAACGCTGTTTCCTTTATTAGGAGTGGCATTCCTTTTATATCAAATGTTAAGGGTTGTATAAAAAATATAGCAGAGTTGAAAAAAAATAATAAAGTAGGAAGACGAGAGTTTTTAATTTAAAAGATTCGTCCATTCGCTTGGAAAATTTCTGACCCCTTAAATAGAGGATGTATGAAACTGGCCAAAGGGGATGGATCATAATGAAAAACACCCATACGGCACAACAGGGTTAAAGTGGTGATTTCTCGCCTTCATCATTCAGCTACAGCCATCAAGATTACTTCTGGAGATGAAATTTTAACATCAGACCATCTCAGAGATTTCTGTCAAGATTAGTTCTAGATGTAATATTAAGAAAAACGAACACATTTCTTTTTTTGTCCTTGTTTTTAACTTACTCAAGCTTATTTTGTCATTGAAAAGATATTCATATATTAAAATATTTTAGTTCATAAATATAAAATATTTGATACGAAATATTAGTCATAATTAATAAATCACAGAGTTAATATATTTTGTGCAGTGATAGTTCTGTATTTCCAAATATTTTGTTGATATAATTATGTATTTGCCATAAAATACTACTGAGTATTTATGTTCATAATTTATGTATTTTTTAAACTGTCAATCAATAAATTTAAAAATCATAGATACATCTAACCATTGTTTTAAATAAATTAAAATTTTATATACTGACTTTGTTGTTGTGTTTTGAGATTCCTAAGTCTCTTATTTAATAAGTGGACGATGTACAGCCAACTGAAAAGTTATTTGGTGATGACCAAATAATTTGTCAGTTGGCTGTACATCGTCCACTTATTAAATAAGAGACATACTTTAATTCTATTTATTGGACTTAATGAATAATATAGTGTCTTTATCTCAAAAGTATGTAATATTTTGGAAGTAGAATAACTTTATAACTTAATATTAGAAATGTCAATAATTTCACTCTTAATCTACAATATTTTCAATTACAGGATGTTTTTAAAAATTGATTTAACTACTATTAATCTTAAATGTATTAAGCACATTTGTTCTAAAGTAGGAAAAAATCGCTGCATAAATGAATATAGCTAAAATAAATATAGCCTACGTGCTTAATACATTTGTATTTCTATTTGGATTGCTCCAAAGACTGAAGGGTGACTTTTGTCTGTCTTTTTTTTTATGTCTTACACATCAAAAGGAATGTTAAATTAGTGATGATTTTATTTTTTTAAAGTTAGCAATAAAAGCGAGGGGAGTTTTACTAGAACGGTCAAGTGAATGGAATGCGTTGGCTTAGTGTAGGGGTTGAATTAGTCATCGTAAAAGACACGCAAAAACTTGTTCAAGTCTAAAATATTAATCATTTTGGCAGCACAAACTAATATGTGTTAATTGTTTATCTTGAAAAAATAAGCTTTATTTAATAATGTAATGTGACATAAAATAACATCTATTATTGTTATATGTGAGAAAGTCAAAACTAATAAATATTATTGTTAGATACATCCGAACGTCTATGCCTTTATTGAAAAAGGGATGTTTATGATAAATTATATTAAATTTAGCATAAAATATCAAAAAAATTTACTATTTATAATTAATCTTAGCTTTAGTTAAATAAAGTGATATTGTTTAACTACGTATTAATAGCTTAGCCTTAGAGACATTAAGAATACGTTTTTGAATCAGCCTACCTTTAAATCAAGAAGTCAAATATACCTTGAATATCTGACAACGTATTAGTTGGAAATCAAAGACAAATCATTCGAAATATAGCATTGTAGAGTAGCTATCTATTGATCACTAAACAGTGCCTACATTCAAAGACAATTAGTTTTTACCATTTCTATCTCTGGTTGGAGAAGGGACCCTCAGAAGTTTTTTTATATATCTATAGACTCCACACAAAATCTCTCCCCCTAAAAGAGCTTTTATATTATTTTTATTATTATTTAGCACCGTGTCTTACTACCCGTTAAGGTTATACGCTTTAAGTACTAATTACGCTAAAGACTTAGGAATTGGGAAGGTTGAATTAGAGGAAGTGAACCCGCATTTGCGTGGAGGGAGAGGGGAAAACCATTTAGGAAAAACCACTCCCAGTTCACCCGACCGAGATTCGAACCTAAATCTCCCCATCCTCAGCAGTCGAGCTCAACACGTTAGCCAACTATGCCACCGAGGCGGGTGAGTTTTTATAAATTATACGATTACATTATTTTATCATCCGCTCAATCATAGGAAATGAGAATTTAGTAATTGAGATATTTAGTCTATTGTTTTTAACATTTTATGTAATCTAAAAATGTATTTGATTCTATGGACTTTTTTTTTGTTGATATTAAATTGTTTCTACTTTAGATATGAAATATGAAACCAATGAAAAATTAATCATACAAGCATATATTTTCGCTTTATATTGTTTTGTATCTTATGCATAGGAATGGAACGAAAACAAAAACATAATTTAAGATATTAATTTTTTGAGATATGATTTTAGCGTTGAGTTCTACTCATTCTCTTCATATTGTTTGTTAGAGAAGGTTAATGTTAAATAAATCTGACGTTTTTTATTTTAAAATCCAGATTAACGTTAACTCAAATATTTATAACTATCGTATTGAAGAACTATATTCCTTCGATGCATGTAATTACATTATTTTTACTATTAATCAACACTTTTAATTATTCATAATTTGATAAGTTGGTTCAGAAGACGTATGCGCTAGTAGAAAATACTGGATAAAATGAGGCACGTGATACATCCAGCATCATGCACACACACACACACACACACAAAACAGGTGGCTGAGAACGTTATGATAATTTTAAAAAACACAGACCTACTAAGTTTAGAATTAGGATTCCACTTGAATACTTAGAGCAGAAACAAATGTTTAAGTGTGGACTATATAAAATTGTCAAGAGTTGAGGCATATTTAAGTAGGCGGTAAATATAATAATAACCCCAATTGTCTCATGAATAAATGATACGGTCCAACACACAGATTTTTTCTATATTTTATCTTAAAATAAATACGTTTATTAAAAACTAATAGGATTTTTAAAAATAAATAATATTTATTTTTGCAGAAACATTATAGAATAATAATAATAATAATAATAATAATAGGGTGACCTGGCGGTCTAGGGGTAAGGTGTCTGACTTCTGTGCTGGGGTCCGGGGTTCAATCCTTGGTCCCGGCACAGATTTATCTGATTACCAAACCCTTCCTTCACCTCTGACAAGACATCTTGTGAATGAGAGGAATACTAGGCCTCCACCGTGGTTCGGATTCCACGTTAAACTGTAGGTCCATTTCATCTCATAATCATCCTACCATTACACATTAGCATAAGTGCGTATAACTCGAAAGTGTAGTAAGACGCGGTGCTAATAATAATAATTATAGAATAAAAAAGGTGCATCAAATTTTACCAAAGAATATAAATGAAATAATATATACTTAACCATAAATATTGATAAAGAGGAACATCTCTGTAAAGCAAATAGCATAAAAATAACTTTTTATTTCAAAGATCTTCATAAAAAATTATATGTATTAGCTTATAGCTTAAGAACTATTGTTTCTATAAAAATATATTACAAATAAAATATCATTAGTTTTGGTATCACTACAACTTTACAGTCATAAGCTGTTTCATATCTCAAATAGTGGTGGAAATATGAATAAAATTGTAAATTTATGTTCATACAAAGTACTATCAAAATCATTTTATGATTAAATAAGAGTTTCCAGTTTGTTTGTAATGTTAATCATTGCCTGGATATAGAATTTAATCAAAATATTAGAGTTGATTTTGAGAAATTCGATTTATTCTATTTTAGCCCATAATTTTAGGGTTGGTATCTAATTCCAAAAATCCCTCGAAGCAACCTTATGAAAACACTATATACCAAGTCTTAGCCCGATCAGTTAAATGATTTAAGCTCTAGGCCAAGATACAGAATAACAGACGGCATCATGAAAACCTTTTTTTCTTTTTCAGGGGGTCATGAAACGTCGACATTTATCATAATCTTGAGTTCGATTGTTTTGAAAGTTATAATACTTCTCTCTCCGAGGGGCTTAGAGAATGTAAAAGGTGGCACCATAACGTGAAATGAGATCATAGCTATCACTAATATAGTTTCTACTGTTTGTTGACCAAACGATAGGAAATATCAACAGTACGTATTGGTTCAAAAGTTATTTTCTTTGAATTTTAAATTCCATTAATAAAATCACTATAACTAAACTAGATGGTAAAATATATTCATGATTTTAAAAAATAGAGCTTTCACAACGATGGCATTTAACTAACAAACTATCCATACATCATTATAAATAAGCGAATTAAATGCACCAACATTTTCTTGAAATGAACATTTTAAAACGTATCTTGTTAATAATAATTCGTGGGACAATAGATATTTCAGTAATGTGTAATTGAAGAAACTTGACAATGAATTAGCTTAACAGTGCTAAATATGTTTAATAGATCCAAATTCATAATAATATTTATATTTAAGAAATGAATTAGCTACAAGTATGTTATAATTCACACACACACACACACATACATATATCACAAATTTGATTTAGATTAGCCAAATTACTTTTAACCACTAATCTTATACCACTGAATGATGGAGAATATTTCCTAGTAGTCTCATGTAAAACAATTTACTTACTTTAAAATTGAGGTACAAATCTTTGGGCTGGTGCACTTGCTGCTGAGTTTCATGAACATACCCGCCTCTGTGGCGTAGTTGGCTAACGCGCTTGTCGTGTTGAGCCCGACTGCTGAGGATGGGGAGATTGAGGTTCGAATCTCGGTCGGGTGAACTAGGGGTGGTTTTTCCTAAATGGTTTTCCACTCTACCTCCACGCAAATGCGCGTTCACTTCTTCTAATTAAACCTTCCCAATTCCTAATTCATTAGTGTAATTAGTACTTAAAGCGTATAACCCGAACGGGTAGTAAGACGCGGTGCTAAATATTATTATTATTATTCATGAACATTTGGTTCTATGTTTACACCTACCTGTGTGAAGGTGCTTGTGTTAATGGACGTGGCTGAGTGGCTTGAACCTGCGGTCGCAGTACGAGCACTACAATCACCTACCTGTGTGAAGGCGCGTGTGTTGCTGGACGTGGCTGAGCTGTTTGAACCTGCGGTCGCAGTACGAGCACTTGTATGGTTTTTCGCCTGTGTGGACTCGAATGTGTTGCACTAGTTGGTGGTTGGAGGAGAATGATTTGAGGCACTGCTGACATTGGTGCGGCTTCACTTCGGTACGATGAGCAGCTTCTCTGGCATGCATCTGCATGGCCGACTTGTGCATGAAGATCTGTAGAACAGAGAAAAGCAGCCCGCGACCATCATTCATTGTGTTTAAAACATATGTTAATGTGTATCTCTTCGTGGGTTGAAACTTTGGGTATCTCCATGTAAAGCTATAGAAAGAATATGTACAGTACATGTTGCAAAATATTTCTACAGATATTATAATAAATTTTAAATAAATAGGCGATGGGCTCACTCTATTTTCTCAGATTCAAGCTAAATCAAAGGACCTCTTAAAAATAACTTTTGGCTTAAATTAATGAAATTAATAATCTAAATATTTTTTAGGATGTTGGGTTGATGTTGTTGGTTGCAATTTTTTTGTGTGTGAAACATTAACGTTTAATTAAATCCCTTTTTTGTTGTCATTTTAACAATTAGTATATCTTCCTTATCAATGATTATATTTAAGAATATTTATAATCAAATATAATACAATTGTAACAATGTAAAATATCAATAAAAGTACTTTAATTTCACACTATAAACTAAATTCAAACGAATGCTTAATTAATTTTGCTCAATATTTTGATTTACTAAAATAACTGACATTAAAATGTTGATATTGTATGCAAAAACGATACTATAAGAGTTATTTTTTATTAGTTTCATTTTCCATGATTATATATATGAAAAATTAACAATTCATCCTGACTAAAAATGAAAATGTATTTTAAAAATACCGACTAGTCAAAGATAAAATTATTAACATTAAAGTTCCCCTAGTTTAATAATATAAATAATTAAATGTTAGTATAGTTATTTATATATTATATTAGTTACTATTCATTAACCAATAATGCTATTTATGAAGTTCTACAAATAGTTTCCTTGAATTACATTCTTTGATATACTTATATTACTAACCCAGACTATCAAAATTTATAAAAATACAGGATGGCCCACGGAAAAGTAGCCCGCCTCTTATATCCAGCAAGCGCCTCACTTTAACCTGGAGGAAGTCAATCCCCTTCCACCCATATTGTGACATGATCAATGAGCAAGTGAACTGCTTGTCTACAGCTTTATATACTTATTCTTCATGTCACAATATGGATGGAAGGGGATTGAACTCTTCCAATTCAGAGTGAGGCGCCTGCTGGAGATAGGAGGCGGGCTACTTTTCCATGGGCCACTCTGTAGTTTAATTATATTAACATAACTTTAAATTCTAACTTAACCTTAACACACCTAGCTTCAAAACTATATCCTGGTACCACAAAATGTTTCTCCATAGTAACAAGGCACCTTTATTTAAAACAAATATAAACTTATTAAAGGTAGCCTTCAATCTATTATGGCAGTTTTTTCTCCTTTCTTTTCAAAGGCCACTTAACAGATGAAAATTATTTTTATATTTAACACAAACAATTATATACAGTCGAATTTCTTTAGAAAAAAACTTTCAGATCATTTGAAACAATTGTGGTATAGCCTGGAAGAACAGTTGTAACAATTTACTTCTTATATCAAAAATGACATTTACTGAAGGAAATGCTTGACGCATGAATATATGAAGTTATATAAATGATAAATTTTAACTGCTTTAAGTTTCTTCATATGGTTTACGATCAATCTATAACATATCCTACAAGTAAAATTATAACAATATGATTTTTAAAGTGTAAATGATTGCACAAAGTAATCATTTCTAGTGGGAAATCCAATTTAACATTCAAATAATATCACTGAGTTACACTTAAGGTGAGATGGGAAATGAACATGAGCTAAGGCCCGAATTTTTGCAGCTTTTTTGGCAGGCACTTATTTAAAACGAAATAAATAAATTATTACTTTTTTAGTTACATTTGATTTAATTTCATACACATAGTGATCTCTACAGTTCTTGCATATGTTTCATGAGCATTAGTACATTTGATGATAAACCTTTTAAACCAATAGAAAAAGTTGCCATCAAATACACTATGCTCTTGACTGATATTAAAAAAAACTTGTGAAATCACTATGTGTATGAAAATAAACTAGTTTTAAAGGAATTTTCCGTATTTTATTATAATAACAATGCAGTAACACAGAAAGAATTTACTTACAAGAGGGCAAAACCATATAACATAAGATAACACATTATGGCATGGACTTGAGGACATTGAGTAATACAAACACTATTATATAAGATCACTCATTAATTGTTAAAATCTTATACTTAGCCAAACAAATCTAAATAAAATATATGTAGTCAAATTTAAAAAAGATATATATATATATATATATATATATAACTCATGCAATTTGTTTCGAAATAAAAACTAGATAATTCAATTATATTTACTAATTAATATTATGGTGATATAAATATATATTATATTAGTTATAATACGGTAGTATAGTCATATTTGTAAAACTATTTAATTTATTGCACTCTATATTAAGTTAGACATTTACTTAAGAGAAATACATATATGGTAATATTTTTTTAGTCCTCAATTTTTTTTATAAAACACAGACACATTTTATTGGTAATTAATTTACACATATTTGCAAATATTTGGATGTTGAGCTATACTATTTTATCTATAAAACAGTTCACTAGGACTTTACTTGATGCTAAATGCGTTAGAATTACATCATATTAGATTAGTACTGGGATATAAAGACCCTGTGTGTTTGAAATATGTAATCATGAACCACTTTAACATTAGAAAAAACTAATTAATTATCATAAAACTCTCTAAATATATTTTCAATAATATATACTTAAATTTAAAAAATTAATATAATATATAAATTCTCTTATTTAAGACACAGGTCACAACGCCAGCCAGTTAAAATCATAACCTTGAGAGTTTATGAAAAAAAAAGTGTAAAATATTTTTAATATTAATGTACACTAATTGTATCATCTCACGGCTTATTAATTGGAATATTAGGAACATGATTACACTCAAACTAGAAATCTCATCAATATGAGGGTATGGGTATTAATGACTTGACGACAGGTGAATCATGAATCAGTGTAATTATTTTTGATTTTGGAATAGTTATTTTCTTAATTTAATAATTTTATTAATATTGTGGTATTTTTTAAAATGATAAAATATTTGGTCTGATAATTTCACTGTTTTATAATGAAAACTAAAGAAAATGATGCAACGATAAAATGTATAGTTTGTACTGAATTACCTACTTATCTACGCCAACGGAATCTTAGCTCAAAATGGCAAAGTCCAAGCTTAAAAATTCCTCTCCATGGAAAATTATTTTAATAAACAACAGTAGTGTCTACTAACCAAACCTTTCTTATCTTTCTTAATATATCTCTCACAAATCTCTGTTTTTCTAACGATATGGGGAGTGTTAGTGAATACGATTGAATTGGCTGTATTTTATTATATTCAAAAACAATATTTGTCAACAAATATGTACATTACTATGGTTTAAAAAGTCACTAAATATATGTGTGGGTACGGGGGTCTGAGATCGATTTAGTTTCAACTGCTCTCACAACTCATAAATGTCATATATTGACTTGGCCAATTTCTGGAATTGTTTTAATAACCATTTCTGATTTGGTGATCCACTACTCAACATTATCAATAATGAATTATCTTAACATCTTATGTTGTGATATTAATTTTAAAAAAAACTTAATTTGTTTAAGGAACGCTAGTTCTAGATGTTTTTTTCATCTACCTTAATCTCAGAAGTGCAACATTTCACGTTAAACAGTTACAAATTCTAGATTTTCATAATTTTTTTGAAAACTATTAAACATAAAACGGGTTTAATCCAATAGGGGGAAATTGGTACCATTTATATTTATTTTGGGGCAATATTTAAAAAAAAGATATATATAGATCTATTTATACTAATGAGTTAAATAATGACATGATATCAGAACGTCTTAATCGCGTTTTAATATTAATGTAAGCTGCTACCTTAATAATTAAGCTCGAAAAGTATTTATTTTTTTTAAGAAAATGCATGAAGAATTACTTGAACAGAATCTAAAAAACTATCTGCATGCTTTCGACCGGTATTTGAACTGTTTTCTGAATGTATCGCACACCAGTAGGACACTAACTGTTCTACAAAAAGGAGTAACTTCAAGGGGGTTTAGCAGCGTCTAAGTATCAAAATGTCAACCATCAAAATAACGTCAATGTACCCTTTATTTCTACTGATATATGGGGCTATTGGGTCTATTTTATTTATTACACATACTATAGTTTGCACGATACCGTATTGGGGTATTATTTATTATTTATTTGGTGGTAGATAAATTGAACTTAATTTATCAATTATATATTATTTTATTTTACTCCCTCCCAGCCTAAACTCATTTTAATCACGCTAAATGAGTAAAGAATAAGGTTATATTGTACCCACATTCATGTGTTAAAAGAGTTGAAAATAATTTATGGAAACAAATACTTTGAGAATAACTGAATGGGATTTGAACACCAACCTACTCGTCACCAGATAACTGGACTAGAAGATCCTTACTTTAGTCAGTGTGCTCACCAAAGTGGTTAATTGATTATATCAGCAGAGGACTTACACAATAACTTTACTCTACATTAGACAAATAATCTAGTACCTTGACCATCAATATATCATAGAAAAGGCAAGCCTCAATATCAAACCCAGAACCCTTATCTCAAAAGGCAAACCATCTACCAACTGAGCTAAGGTGTAAGGCATGGTGTCATTGATCAAGGTAAACTTAGCAACTTTCATGTTCCATGAAGTGTATCTACTTTATGAAGATATCTCACATAACATACTTATAGTTATTTGATTTTGTCCAAGCTGTTTTTAACGTATTGTACCTAAAATAAAATATACTATTTTCCATAAATTTTATTATACATTTTGATATGAAGGCAGTTACAACTAATATCAGAGTTTGTTTATACCTTAGCCATCCTAAAAGAAAGAGTGCTGCCAGATTGATTTATTCCCAACTAAGATTTTGAAATGGATTTTGCGGACAAGAAAGGGTTGGAAAGTTGGGGATGAAGAAAGGGTTAGGGGTGGCGTGATGCTAGAAGGAAGGGTGAGTCTGGTAAGGATAGGGTTAGGGTGAGGGTGAAGTGGCTACAATCGGGGCCAAACAAACCCACCAGGGGTTGCTTCACCGCTTCATAACGAGGGTAGTATTGATATTCCACAGTTAAACGCTACAACTATAAGAAAAAAATATAAACATTTCTTTACACTAGGTCAGTAGCGTGAGATGATAAAATATCAATTATAGGGATATCTCATATCACTTGTTCTACATTAAAATGCTTTGCTACAGGATTTGTAATTTTGAATATTTATTAAATAATACTTAAAACGTATATATGGATTAAAATAAAATGTTTCAAGATTGAGAATTATATTGGCAAACACTTTCATACAGTTTTTTAAGCGCGTATCTTAAGTATTTTCTTAAATTTTAATAGTTAATTTTAATAGATAATTCAAATATCTACGTAGTTATCAAATGCCTATACCAAAAATTCCTAATTACCTAGACAGTATATCCTCAAAAATAGAATTTCTTAGACTACAACTTATTACAAAAACATATTCTAAGACAACAGACTCCTAGCAAGGAAATGATAGGGCTATCAATGAACATAGGATATTTAATTAGATGAAATTATTTTATTTTTATTAAATTAGATCACATAATATAGTTTAAGCAATGAATATTTATGTGGTAATTTAATTTTAGTAGAGTTAGATATTTTATCTTTAATGAATTTTTATTAATAAGCTTAAATAATAAAGATAGGCAGAATTAGTTGGGTTAGTATATATTTTATTTTATTAGTTTAAAATTAATGAATTACGGTTAATTCAAGTTAACTATCTTAAATGAAATATATTTGGATTGATTTATAATAAGATTGCTCAGTAGGTATAGAATTGTAAATTAATTGAAGACTAAATACCAACAACATTTTTTCAAATTTTGGACACAATGGCACCGATGTCATTGACTACAGGATAAAATTGAATACATAGTCATGTTTTATTAACTGAAGAGTATGCATGTTTTGGGACAGCCATTACGTAAGTTTTATTTTACTAAAAATGTTGGTCTATTATTTTATAGAATGTATTTAAATTTGATTTATTTTTACTGAAGTTTTAATTTAGTAGAATTATTTAAAACTTGGCAGTGTGTATAGCAATAATTATTCATGCTTCGTTTTAAAAATCAGCAATAATATATTATAATTTTTTAAATTATTTTTGCTCTGAAATAATGGGCTACATATTTTTGAAATCCAATAACTATTTAATATATTTTGCTTAGAAATATTGTATAAATTGTTCTTTGAATTTTATTTGACGTATTTCTGAATAACAATGTATAATAACATGAGCATCAGATATTTATTTTCATGAAATTTAATTGTTTTATTCATTTTAGTTTTTTATATTAAATTTTTATACAATATATGATAAATAATTATTTATTCATCTTAAAAGAATTTCTTATCTAATTAATTAAGATCACCGAAATTAAACTCTGTTCAAATTATTGCATACGTGATTACGATGCGTTTAGTATAGTCCAAAAGCTTTGAATTTTTTCTAAATCAATTTTCAAATTATTTATTCCAATCTCTACTATTTTTTATTTTAATTATCTATTTGAGGTATCTAACGTGCACTTTATGAACCTATTAGTTATGTCAGCAAACGAGAATTTCTAAGAGCGAGAGCGAAAGGGCCTACCAATTTTTCTGGGAATGGTATTTTCACATACCTTCCAAGGTTCCTTTAAGTGCCACACTTGACATGAAACCAAAGGATTTACTTCCACTCTGAAGGAAGCTGTGCTACAGAATCTTGTCGCTTAAGAAAAATACCTCGATCCCATCTGGGTTTGAACCAACTAACATTGGGTTCTGCGGCCAGCACTTGACCGCAATACTGTTTTTGTTTTAAGTGATACATCTATCAAAAACCAGCCTATTTTTATAAGTATAGTTGTGTGTTTTTCTGTTTAAATTTGAGTGCCTAACATATTAATTACTTGTAATTGCAGCTTAGTAAAGGGGAAGGCGAATGTCTGGGATTTACCAGTGAAATTGAATACATTTTTAATATATGATAGTAAGAAACTCTATTTACGTGTTTCAATTGGTTTCAATATGTTAAATACGAATTAAATTTAAACAGATTTGAAAACTCTTTTTTTATGATTTTAAATATTTATATTCAGTTTCGTAATAATTTGGAATATCCCGTAAATGTTTTAGGCTCAAGTAAAGTATATCAGCTTAGTGTACTTGAGATAAACTGATTAATGTGTAATATATTACAGGTATTTAACTCTTCCTTGACCCCTTTATACACATTTAATAGAATAAATTTTCAAATTAATTCACAAAGAAAAAAACATTTTTATCGTAGTTTTTGTTAATGTATATACCTGGTTTTTAGCGCACTTATCGAGAAGAGTGAGGCAATAAAACTATTCCATATGTAAAAAAAAATGAAAAAAGATAAGAGCTCTGGATGGATTAAAATTAAAATCTATTTTTTTCAAAGTAATACTTCTAATTATTCTCCCCTTTTCGTTCAATGTTGAAGAGTTTGGAGAAGTCACCTGATATTTTTATAGCAATTAAACTGAATATTCGAAAAAGCAAAGTCGACAATTCATTTCATCGCAATTTGAATATCCCAAGCCCTGAGAAAAATAATAAAGAGAAAGAAAGAGCGAAAATTCAAGGAAAGCGAGATGAAAGTTATTTTCTCGCTCTTAAAACTCTTTCGTTCTTAGGAGCTTAGTGAATGGAAGTGAGAAAGACAATCATACTTGAGAAATAAAATGAAAAGACAGAAAAATACTCAAATTTTAAGGTGAAGAATATCAAAACTTGTGGAGCCAAACTTTTGAAGCACTTTGAAGAATAAGTTACTGTAAGATTTAATTGAAGTTGACAAAGGGTGAATTTTTACCCATAACAAGATGTAGTATAAAAAAGATAACACACATTTTTCACTATAAATTAATCGCCTTTTAGGCATCAAATCCTCGTTTCTCATGTGCAACTGTTTTCTAAACAAAACCTTGGAATCATATCACCAATCATCTCTTGTAATTTGTTTTAGCTATAATGTTTATATAATAAGGTAAAAATAAATCTGAAATAAAATATAGTTTTAAAAATAGCATCTAAATAAATTTTATAATTAAAATTTGTAAACAGTAAATGCTTAGTATAAAGTATAATACTATACATATTCTGATTATATCTAGTAGGCCTACTAATTTAAGGTATTCTAAATAAATATTATGAAGTGAAAATATTTTAGCTGTGTTTTAATAACTGACCTATAACGACATATACAAACATTGGGTCGGGTCATATCGCGGGTATATAAATAGAGTAATTAGAACTAGATGAATATTTAATACAATCATATATTCTCAGATAAACTTTAATCTTGTTCTATTTAAACCAATTTCCACTAGTTTAACAATAATATCATAACAACGATTTTCCAAACCTATACTACTTATAAATGGTTGAACGAGCAAAACTAACTAGCTGCAAAATTTCCAATGCTACTCCGGTGTAATAGTGGTATTTTTAAATTGCTTTAGTTTGAAGGTTGAAATTTCTCCTTGAAGAAGAATATCAATAGAAAAATTATCGCTACTATATTCAACACCACATAATGATAGTGAACCATATTGGGTAACATTTTTAAACACAAACCGGTGATTTCATGATTAAAGTCTTCAGTCTTGTAATATATTATAAAAATAAAACAAATTTCCGATTTATGAACCCTCAATATTCTCTTAGTATGTATGCAAAGTATTAAGTACTCTAGTTCTATTGGTTTGTAATCACCCGCACAGATGGGCACGCAATCTAAGGCTAAAGAATCGCAATGCAAATATAAGTATAAATAAACATCCGACTTGCACACCTGCTAGTTTCCCTAAGTATTTTAAACAATTTTAATTTTTAACTAGTACTTCCTTTGACAAATACCCGTACTGGTGGTCACGCAGTTCAAGACGTCAGCCTCAAAATATGTGTAATTGGAAAAACTAAGATCCCCTAATTACATAGGTTCACGGCAAGCTTGCGCTTTCTAAGTTTCTTGGTAAATATTTCCTCAAATTAGTGGTCATTATGTCTAATACGTCAGTCTCACAATGAATTTAAATCAAACAAAAATACTTCTAAGTAATACATCCAAAGTATTTTACAAACTACTTACTCTCGAAGTGCACACCCTAAGCATACATGAAAAGTTTCCCCTTTATATGTTTCTGAGTTTTGGAACCACCCCCACTAGTGGCCACGGGGTTTAACACTTCAAAATATATAAAAGTAAAATAAAATACGCCAAAATGGAATAAACGCTAAGGTTTCTTTGAGGTCACAAGCAAGCCTATTTCAATTTTCACCTTGTTATTTTTCTTGATTTTAAAGATACCTGTGTCAATGGTCAAGCAGTCTTATATTTAAGGCAAGCTGAGAAGCTAAAATATACTTGTGTTACAAAGACTCAAGTTCTGTACATATTCTATGCTTTCTATTTTACGTGTTCTGTTTATGGAGTTATCTACATAGATCGACACGTGGTGTAAGATGTCAAACTCGCAAATTAGGCCTAAGCCAAGAGTAAACATAATACGCCCGAGAAGAACACTCTGAGAACTCTTCAGGGACGCAAGTGATTGTTAAATCTAAGTTATTCGTCCCTTGATTTTATAGTTAACTGAACTGATATTCAAGTGGTCTAAGAAATAATACTAGTAATATTCAAGGAATCCAAAACAAAGTTAGATGTGCACACTCTCCGGATTTATAAAATAACTATTCAAAATTTCATATTTCTAGATCTCTTGGTTTTGAAATTATCTGCACTGGTGGCTTATAAGCCTCAAGCTCGGTAAAAATACAGATAACAAAAAACAATCCCGAAGTGCACAACTTGAGGTCACTCTAAGAACGTAGGCCTAAGCCAAGTTTCATTTATCCATTTGTATCAGTTTATAAGCTACTCGAAATGGTGGTCAAGTTGTCCAAGATGTGAGGCTCGCAAAATTATACAAATATATAATAAAAAAAGTATTAATTTCACCCTATTATGCTTCCTACGATTAAAAAAAAAGGCAAAGTTTGATATTTATAGGCTTCTGGATTTTGGAGATACCAGAATCGGTGGTCAAGTAGTCTATGGCGTTGAGTTCTGAATATAGGTAAAAAAAACTGCTGATGTGCACATCAGGTATTCCTAAATACATATGAAAAGTTTCTTTATCTTGAAGTTACAGCGTTTACACACAAATGTACATTCTAACCTAATTATTTATGTTTATGGTAGCTAGAGGAGTCTGCAGCGAATGCTGAAACTTAGGAGTTTTTTCTTGCGTATTTTTCTAGGGTTATGTAAAAAAGAATGTTTTCACAGATTAAATTAAGACACATATATTGGATATAGCTTAAACAGTGAAACATATTTATTACAACATGAAAGTAAATAACATATATATCATACAACATAAACTAAAAAATTAAGTGTTTGCATGGAAACTTGAAATTATGTTTATTGCAATTACTATTTTTTTAAATGAGCACATACTTATTTTTTTAGCACAGCGTCATATTACCTGTTCAAGTTATACGTATATGTACTAATAACCCTAATGAGCTAGGGATGAGTAAGGTTGAATTTAGAGGACGTGTACCCATATTTGCATGGGGGGGGGAAGAGTGATAAATCATTTAGGAAAAATCACCCTCAATACACCCAACCGAGATTCGATTCCCGATATTCCTGTCATCAGCAGTCTAGTCGAACATGTGAGTGACGTGTTAGACCGTGCAACCACCGAAGCTGGTCAAGCATGCCTACGTCATTAAAATGTATATCAAAACATATTTAATGTTCATTGTATCAGTTTTGAATTTACAATAGCCTACATGTACAAACATATTTAAAGTTCATTGAATTGAATTTGAATTTATAGAATATGCAATATATAAGACTAAATAAAACATTTTCATGAAATTGTCTAACTATATTAACCATTTAAATGCGAATTATGGTCAGTTTTATTGATTTAAATTCAAATTAACGAAAGCAACATTTCCAGATCAAAAAAATATCCCCACAGTTTAGAAAATTAGTTCATTCAATCAAACCATATTGGTAAAGGGTGTGCTAGGGCCGAATATTATGATGGCCATTTTGTGACCAGAGGCAAATATGTAGATATGAAGGATAATCAACAGTAAAATAATATATTTTTACCGTACCAGCATTGGTCTTTTAGATATACCAATTTATGCCATAAATTTCTATTTGTTTCATTATAACACTTAAGTAAGAATGGAGTTATTATTCCTACAAAAGATTAATATTTTATTTACCTATAAGCTATCTTTATATTGTATACTTTTATAGGAGAGTTTTCAGATTTCTTAGCGTAGGCGCAGTTGCTCATCTGTTCGATCTAATTTGTGTGGTTTCCGTGTTGATGTAAGCAAATTATCACTATACAAATGAGTCACTGCAAACACAAAAGGAAATCTGGATATTTAATAGGAAGATTGTATCTCCATCGAACGATTCTATTTTTGCTGAAGTTTTGGACCTATAACTTTTTGAAGGGTCGTTTGTTAAGATAGGTTCAGTCATTTACTCGTAATTTTAAATACAGGAAATGGGCTTATCGAAATATGTATATATATATATATATATATATGATTATAAGATTTCCTTTGCTATTCTGTAGTTTCAACTGCCTTTAAAATGGGATGAAAGGGGACGCGAGAAAAGGCCAGTTTTTTTGCAGTTTATATGGCAAAATATTTTTCTGGCCTGACTAAATAAAATATTGCTCCAATATAAATATAGANATCCCACCTTAAATGAGAAAAGTTATCAATTTGTCTATGTATCAGTTGGATCATATTAAGGATACAAGGGAAAAAGGATGAAAATCACATTATACAATATACCCCAGCAAATACATTATTTTAAAATTAATTTAAATATGACAGACACCTATATCAACCATAATTTAAAGTCTCTAAAGGTATAATTATTGTCTAACAGATGGCAGCAGTAACTCATTTATAGTAAAAATTGGACTTTCCCACTTTTCCCCTGTACCCTTCAAATCAAATGGTTAGCTATTTGTAATTTTAATTTGTCAAAGAAACACTATTTACCTACTAATTTAGATTTGGATTGAAGATTAAAACGAGCCTATTTTATAACTTCTCTTTGTGTTTTAGTTGGATTTGGTGATCAAGTATGACAGAATACCAAATAACACTATATGCAATACTACACTATATTAATATAGAATTGCCATTTTTGCCATGGTTTAAGATAGAAGCTTTGAAAACCATCAATTTTACTGATTTTAACAAGAATAAATATTGCCTACATCCATGATGAGAGTATATAGATCAAATCAGTAAATATCTTGTCTAGATTGGTTTTGGGATTTTCGAGTATATCGCCCAATCAAATAAACACAAAAACAAACTATTTACATTTAAATAAGTGAGAGATTATTTTTAGCTTGCTTTTATAATTGATATATTAAAGAAAAACTCAATCATACTGGTGTAAAATAAGTGGAACTAAGAACAATATATTTATATTGGAACGTACTTTTAGTTTTAATAATACAATATTTTTTCTAGTATTTTGATAGTAATAATTGTCATCACATATTTATAACCTGAGCCTCACTTTGCACTCATTGCATCCCACATTCACCATTAGTTTTTATTCATTAACACATTTCCCATTGGATAAGCATGTGTATTTTTATGATTATCTCAATTTTTGTGTTATCTTTTTAGTTTTAAGCTCTCAATTTTTTTGTATTATTTTACTCTACCTACGGCGCAGGTTTAATAAATCTTGGAATTAAAATATCATATAACTATTACTTACTAATAAGTACAGTAAGTTGTCCAATACTTTCCTCAGCATAGCTCATCTGATTGTTTTCACCCCACCCTCAATATTAAGTTTGAGTTTTATTTGTTTTATTAACACAGATGACATTATTTTATAAAATAAATCAAATTCAATTCTTTTGTTTAGTAGTATAACATTCCTCTTAGATGTTTGTGAATTTGGATTTATATAAATTATTGTACATCTATTGATAAATTAAATATATTCACCATATAATGTTGATATAAAGTCAATATTAAAGAGTAACCATAGATATTTTTTTAGAGTGGTTGCTTGAAAATATAGTTTCCTTCAAAATTGTTTTGGCGTGAATGTGTTTGAAGTTTGTAAGAAAAGAAGAGAAGCTATGATTATTTTTAACATCCCATTCTTGTGTGCATATGCCAAATCTTTGTTGGTATTTTTTAGCACGTGTGGTTTGATGGCTTTCAAAGAAGACCACAAACACACTTTTAGATATTAGTGCTTATAAAGAGATTAAATCCTGATTTGCGTGCTCTTTTCGATTTTATTTTGCCTTGCAGATGCTAAACAGTAATAACTCAAGTGGACAGTGACGTGATCAATTTTTTTTTAGAAAATATTGTATTAACAATGTAATGGTATGACTAAGCATAATAAAAGGGTAATGTGTGACTAACAGTTTGACTCAATTCAATAACGTTTAGAAAAAAAAGTTTGCCTTGGATCCTTTTCCAATGATCTACATTTTGACCAAATCGGGTGAGAAATGTAGACGTGCGTTTGTTACTAACGAAACATACATTCTTTAAAAAGAAATAATTTGAATGTAAGTATCTGTAACTATTTAATATCCTATAACCTAGTGCATTATAACAAAAATATTTGTAACCAAAGAGAAAGTAATGTTTCAAGATTATCGAAAGCAAACCACTGATTGGCAAGTTGGCAATTTTTTCTTTGCTAATGAACGGGTATGATGTATTTTCGAGTCCTGTGTAATCTAATCTTTATTTAAGTTATCCAAAAAGTAAATTAAGAGAGACTGATAATTAGGTGAGTTTTAAGGAGAAACACGAGAAATCTCGTAGTGATAGGATGAAAAACCATAAATACAAACTAGGGCACGAGAGTTATAAAACCAAGCAATGCAAATATCTTTATCAATAGGCACGTGGTCTAAGGTGTCAACTTCATCTGATCTGGTTTGCCGAGGTTGGGGAGATCGGAATTCGGATCTCGGCTGACTGTTTACTACTGAAGGTATTTTTTTCTTAAATTGCTTTCCACCCTCCCTCCACGCAGATTCGAGTACATTTGTAATAATTTTGATCTTCATCAACCCAACCCCATTAGCTTAGTCAAGAGGACACCCCAAATGGGTGCTAACACGCGATGCAAATAAGTAGTGCAAACCCACTAAATCAACACAGACGGTTTAAGAGGTTGTTCCTGTTTGGTGTTGGAAATCATATTATTTATTTATATTTGGAGGATATAAAATGCACTATATCTACACCCATTTGGGTGGACACGTGTACAATACAGGGTGCAGCATAAATATATGACGGTATTGCAAGTGTAATAACTTTTGTATTTTCGAACAAAAAAATGTTTACATTTTGTCATTAAATTCATCATATTTTTCCATTGTTATTTACACCATGACACTATTTTTAGAACACAAGTTTGGTATGGAAAATAACGTCTTGCAAATGTCCTCCATTTTCATTCACACATCTCTGAAGTATTGCTCTGCACTTGGATTTTCATTTCCACCCGTACAAAATAGTGCTTACTCAGGAATTGCAAGCTCGTGATCATGTGACACGACTTACGTTCGCTACAACGATGTTGGAAACGATGACTGATGACACTATCGTAATCATGTCTGATGAAGCCCATTTTAATCTCTCGGGTTTCGTTAATAAACAGAACTGGTGGTATTGGTCTGCAGTGAGACCGAGAGTAATTAATAAGTGTCCACTTCACCCACAACGAGTAACAGTATGGTGTGGGATGACACATCGTGGAGTCATTAGCCCGTATTTCTTCGAACAGGATGGTCAAAGTGCTACGGTGAATTCTGATTGCTATGTTTTGATTTTAAGAAACTTCCTTGGACCTCAAATGCGAAGAATACATCTGAACAATGGCCAAGTGTGGTTCCAGCAAGACGAGGCATCCCCCCATAAATCACGGGTTTCCATGGCAGTGCTTAGAGACATATTCCCACAACGCCTAATTTCACTTCGTGGAGACATCCCATGGCCAGCGCGGTCATCCGATCTTTTGGCGTGTGACTACTTTTTGTGGGGTTATCTGAAGTCGAAAGTTTTCATTGATAAACCACGCACTTTGGAAGAACTCAAGGTTGCTATTGAACGTGAAATTAAGGCAATACCGATAAACATGCTTCGTGATGTCATGAATAACTTCAGATCAAGATTTCAGCAATGTGTGAACGAAAATTGAGTACACTTGCAAGACGTTATTTTCCATACCTAGCTTGTGTTCTAAAGATTGTTTCATGGTGTAAATAACAATGGCAAAATATGCTGATTTTAATGACAAAATGTAAACAATTTTTTTTCGAAAATACAAAAGTTATTACACTTGTAAAACCGTCATATATTTCTGCTGCACCATGCACGTAAATAGGATCTAGTTTTGTATTCGAATACCGAGAAGGTCATGGTTTGAATCTTGGCCGGGTGTACTAATGTAGTATTTTCTAAATGTACGTATTCTCCTTCTTTCTAAATGGTTTATCATCCTACCTTAACCGGCCACTTGGTATAGTGGTCCGCGCACTTGGTTATCGACCTAGGAGCCCATGGTTTGATTCCATTTTGGAAATATGGATATTTTCCCCGAAAGGTGAATAATCCCGATGGTCACCAGGATCTGGTTTGTTACACTATAGATAGGTTAAAATTTCTACTGTTTCCACACATTCATATTCACTATCCTCATCACCTCATCTCATTGAGACATGTAAAGAACCTCCACGGAAAGGATGTGTGGTTAGCACATTCAGTCGTCCCCTGGGCAGCGATGTATAATAATTGGCTAATATTTCCACAAACTGGACTACAAACATTATAGCTCAGTCTCGTATATATTTATATCAACACAAATGCGGGTACGTTTCTCCAAATTCAACCTCCCTTATCCCTACCTCATTGATGTGGATGGATAGCCCAAACAGGTGGCAAGACGTGGCACACATAAAATAAAAACCAACATAATAACGAGTGTTTTTGATTTCCAGAATGGAGTGTACCTTAACGTTCACATATTAGATTGGAGATAAGTGAACATTTGTTATATTGCCACAGACAGAACAATCTATTTTTAGTTGTTTAATTGATCTACACAAGCCCTCGAGTGAGGTAAAAAATGTTGAGGTGGTGACCAATTATCTGTAAAAGACCTTTGTTCAGATCTCGATCAGGTAGGAAAGTTAATGTTTGCTTTATGCAAATACAAAATAATTTAATAGAGGATTATAGTTAATTTTATATCTGATCGAAGTTGCTATAAGCTTGGATTGTCATAACATATATTTATATTATATTTCACACAATATACTCGGTAATGCAACACATATCCTTACTGAGCCAATATTACTCACATTTGAACTTGGATTAGAAAGAAATGAATTAAAATTGTTTGATTTTCTTAGCATATTAGTGAAATATTACCATTTATGTTGGCCTTTAATGTTGAGAGTTTTGTATATTAACTAACTTTAATTTAATTTGTAGATAATTGAGATCAACCCATGGATGGACATTCAATTATTTCCATTGAGCACTCATTGGATTTATAAATATCTCTATAAAAGCAATAACCGAAAGCGAATGTCCACACTCCTCACTCACGCTTTTTCTTATATCACCTAATCTAAATAAACCAGTTAAAATAATTAGGTGTTGCTGCGTATTGCGGAATTTTGCATTCTTAGTTAGAATATAAATGATAAGAGTATAATCATATATCCAATTTATTCTTTTAACAATATAGTAAATGGATTTGAATTATTTTCTCAATGCACTGATAAGGAAATTCATTAATTGTTTAAAATCACTGAAAGGTATATGTTTATTCAAATGTGGATCCACTAGTTGAGGTTATCACAAAATTTGAAATAACACTTTACTTGCAAAAATTCATTCTGTAATGTGTGTTCATATTGAACGCTCTCATTGAACTTTGGATAATACCTTTAATAAAGTCAGTCATTTAGAGCTTCAACTCATAAAAGAAAGTTTTCTTGCAATGTTCTTATTTTTAATTTTGAAAAGAGAAATGTTCAAAGCAGTTGCAAAAAGAAAAAGGATGATTATCATAGCAGAAAAAAAAAGAAAAAAATATGACCCTTAAGTATGATATATTATAGTTAAAATCTCATTTTAAACCATATTCTGTATTAAAAAATATTTTAAAAATCCATTAATTTTACAAAATTACCAACGTTTTGTGAGCGCGGAAGGAAATGTCATCCCGAAGTTATGGTGTACTTTACAAGGCAAAGGAGCAAAAACTGTTGGGAAGGGACATTTTAAGAGACGTGCCCTAGATAACAGATAGTACAGAAAAAAATTTAGTCTGCCGTTCCAGAATAAAAAGGGTTTTATAAATGTCTAATGAACTCATCGCTTTCTATGTTGATATTCACTACAGTTATAAGTACAACCTGATCATGAAACTATTAGTTTACTGATTATACTGACGCAAAGTAAGTGTCAATCTAAATATGTGAATTTAAGACATCCAATGCGCATCGATAAGATTTTGGTTGATTTTAAATAGAATTAGATCAAATATAAGGACTGATCAATGATCGATAAACTAGAAGCATAGGCTTACTTAAAAAAACCTATATTTTGAGATGGAAACTAAAATCACTTGAATCCTGAATGCTATTAAATACCCAAGGATTTAAGAAACTATTAGATTTAAAACTAAATTCTCTTTTCAAATTTAGAACAATAATTACCTTTAAAGCTCTTATGCTGCTTATGGGTGGCTTGTCCCAATATAATTGTAGGACAATATTAATAAAACCACCCCGAACCATCAGTTTACTACTTAGGCATTAACTGAACGTACAGTACATTGTATTAATGAATATGTTAATAAAATAAAATTTTTTAACACTGTGTCCTACTACTCGTTTTAGCTATACGACTGTGAAATAATTACACTAATGTGCTAGGGATTAGAAATGTTGAATTTAGAGTAAGTTCACCTTGCGAGAGTAGAAAACCATTTAGGAAATACAACCCTCAGTAAACCCGACTGGTATCGAACCCTCATCTCCCCATCATCGGCAGTCTAGTATCTTGCTAGAGTAACGCCTTAGACCATGGGGGCACAGAAGTGGCTCATAAAAATATTAACCAAGCAATTAATTTTTTAAAGTAAATTTCTTTTTAGATTCCGATTTGGATTCAATATTTGGAATTTGTAGGTAGGATCCTTAAGATAAGGAATTTGAGCTATCTTCACTATAATGTATATTAAATTTTTCTATTGCTAGTTCATATTAATTTAATCGATTCAAATATATTTTTAAAATAAATATCCATGTAATGATAAAATATTCACACAGTACCGAAAATATGAGAGCATAAGAAAACGAAGAGTTTCTTCCGTTGACAAAGGTTAGACCCAACCTACGCAACATAAATCACCGTTAATGGCTGGACAAATCCCCAATGATAACATCACTTTTGAAAGAATTTCTACAGACTTTTTAGTTGTAATAATCTAGCAAAGAGTTCTACATAATGGCAGCAGCAATATGAAGTCCTTAGAAAAATTAGCCCCGAGGGAGGGGAGCGAGAACACACTGTAATATTTTATTCCCCGATCTCCCCTCAGGACTAAAAACATCGGAAAAAGAAAAGACCGTACAATCAGCAAAAATAAAACTTGCTTTCTTACGATTATTTGAGAAACTCACTATAATGTATTTTATAATAATAGGATACATACAATTAATATACTTAATTAACAAAATTTATAATGACTATTACATACAAATGTTGGTTATTTCTAAAAAAAATTGATGGAAAATGAGAAACGTACTAGTTCAAATGAGAGTTCTGATATTGTTCAGAGTATAAGGATATCTTCCATTGTACAAAACCTCCTTTAAAACAACCCTAACGAATGTATTGGTAATTGCTTTCTTACTATTATTGCTTTGATGTATTTTTCTCACTAAATAAACTAGAAAAAGTATTTTAACACGAATTTAAATCTTTAATAAGCTAGATATTAAAATAGATATACGAAACAAAATTTGAAAAAATGTTCTCCAAATCATCCTATAAATCAACCTATAGGAGGACTTTAACTAAGACGTTTCATAAAAATATCCTCTTACATTGTCATTTATTTAAAAAAAAGTTATTGTCATATTTAATACAATAGTGGGTGACCTGGTGGTCTAGGGGTAAGGTGTCGGACTTCTGTGCTGGGGTCCGGGGTTCAATCCTCGGTCCCGGCACAGATTTATCTGACTACCAAACCCTTCCTTCACCTCTGACAATACATTTTGTGAATGTGGGGAATGCCAGGCCTCCACCGTGGTTCGGATTCCACGTTAAACTGTAGGTCTTCCATTTCATCTCACAATCACCCTACCATTAAACATTAGCGTAATTGCGTATAACCCGAACGGGTAGTAAGACGCGGTGCTAATAGTAATAATAATAATAATAATAATAATACAATAGTATTGGTAGACCTCGATATTCTTCGTTTAAGGATCGGGTAAATATTATTTATTTTCTATTACAAGACTCTAATTATCCTATTCACCAGAAGATGCATCATTGGCAGTTTAATATCTACGAGTAAAGCGCCACACGCAATATCGGTACTTTAAGCCAGCGCCACACTGGACCGAAGATACGCCACGTATGTTCGGTGACGGATATTCCGTAGTTGTTTGACCCTGACACATTACAGCGAAAGATCCGTGCCGTATCTTCTGCCCATATAGTTTGGACAGCATCAGTCCATTCATTTCTCTGACATTGTCCTGGGTGGTCACGATGAAGGCATTGCAAATTATTAGCATTTATGAGGCGTTACAACAAAATAGAAGTAAAAAGAAACATTGGATTCATCCATTAAGTACCAGAAGAATATCTATTGGACAATTTCATTGTTTATATATGCTTTTCTTATCTGTTCCTAGACACTGTATGTTTTTTTCTCATAAATTCAACAAACACAATCTATTATGCCCTTCAAATATAAAACGTTCAGTGTCAAACATTGTGCCGGTGAATGATAGGGCTCAGCTGAGTCCGTCCGGCCGAGAATCCGTCAGTATGGCACCTCTCACTTGAAAACGCATAGCTGCAACGTGACCGACTAACAGACCAACGGATCATCTGCCAGCTGAAACCGAACAGTCGCTAATGTCAACGTATTGGCTCAGTACGCTCGACGGACTGCCGGATCTTCCGTCCAATGGGACACCATATAGGGTTTTACATAGAAAGTAATGTATCAGCGTTCCGTCACCGAACATACGCGACGTATCTTAGGTCCAGTGTGGCACCTGCCCTATGAGTTGTGCGAGTATTTTCCTGAGACGAAGGATGTGGAATATATTAGATAAAGAATAGTGAAGGACAGAGAAGAGCCTATATAACTTTACAATAATTGTGTGTATTCATTGGCACATCGATGTGTTCCAATGCATTTAAAATGTCGTTTATTTCCATGTAAGTATAATAGAAAGGTAGTGTCCCTCGAAGGAATTTAATTATGCCATTGCCTACGTCACCCAATACACATCAGTTATATTATAATACGAAAACAAACAAAAATACCTGTTTTTAACCATTTACTTTGTCTTCCAAGTAGCTTTGGGTATATACCGCTATGGTTCGTTTACTGAGTGACGTCACAAGCTCATCCAATCAGATGTCTTTAAAACAACACATTGACTAAAAATTATCGACAAAACCAGTTTTTTATTTTTCATTTAGTGAAAGTGTTATCGAAATCAAGATGGATTTTGGATATTTATGAGCTCCATAACATTAAAAGAGGGTTTTAAAATACTATATGCCCCTTTTTCAGGACCTGAAATTACAATAATAATAATATTTAGCACCGCGTCTTACTACCCATTCGGGTTACACGCTTTAAGTACTAATTACACTAATGGATTAAGAATTGGGAAGGTTTAATTAGAGGAAGTGAACCCGCATTTTCATGGAGGGAGAGTGGAAAACCATTTAGGAAACCCCCCCCCAGTTCACCCGACCGAGATTCGAACCTCGATCTCCCCGTCCTTAGCAGTCTAGCTCAACACGACAAGCGCGTTAGCCAACTACACCACCGAGGCGGGTCTGAAATTACAGTTTAACCAATTTGATGTATTTAATTCAATATTACTATCCAGATTCTATATTGCCATACCTCAAGGAAGAATCATGATTTTGTTTCTAACTTTCAAGATAAGGAAAGTTAGGTGTTAACTGATTTTTAAAATTCAAAATATTGAGGAAAGGTTGTAACGATTTGGTTCGAAATGAATATCTGGATATTATTATAAATTCAAAATAATACTGTGTATTTAATTTTAGAAAAAACATTCATTTATAATAGTTTACTTAATACGTATTTGTAAAATTTCTATACAACAATTTTGTTCAAAACCATAATAAACAAAATATAAATAACACTACAAATTGGTTGTTGAAACAAAAATCCGTTTAAGTTTAGTTAACATAAGAGAATTTATGATATCTTGTTGCCAAAAGTTGAACGAGTTTAATTGAACCATTTATTAAATTAATATGTTATACTTGTTTCATATGCAATATTATTCACTTATTTACTTTTCCCTCTGTTAATTCCTGATTGATCGTATGTGTGTCCTCCCTTCATCATATATTTTATAATTTATGTGTTTAACCAAACAATTATAAATAACCAAAGCCTTGCCTAATTTTAATATAAATAACCAAAGCCTTGCCTAATTTTAATATAAATAACAAATTATTTTAAGAAATATTTAAAATGGTACGTTGGAACTGAGACAGCCCGCTAATGGACTTAAATTTAAAGGTAGTATGCATTGTAAGTGATGAAAATAGTTTCTCTCTTTTCCTCTGACTCTCTTTTTTCCTCTCCAATGTAGAAGGTGATTGTACCTTGCAACTGGCGTCCAAGCCATTGGAAGGAAAGGGGTATACATATATGCGCTGGGGTCCGAGGTGAGTAACTTCACATGTCCCAAGCCGAGCAGGTGGCTAGTGAGTGGGTGGGTTCCACCTGGGTAAACCAATCACCAAAACAAAATAAAGGGGCTACAGAATAGTAATAAAAAAAATGCCTTCATGTGCAGTACAACAAGAAGAAAACGAAAAAACTAGTTATCTGACTTCCGGTTCCACTTTTGTTACAAACAACGATTTCTAGTTCATAAATTTTGGAGGGAGGGAGACACAGATAGTAAAGAGAGAAAGAAACATTATTTTTGTTTGTTAATGTAAAGTGTACGTAAATAGATTAAGTTAAAACACAACTAATCGCTAAGAGATGTAAGAAAAAAATCATTTAAGAAAACTTACCAATGAAAATGTGAGCCTCCTTTGCTAATATATAAAAGCTGTCTTACACTTTATCTAAATTGATAGATTCTTTTACCAATAATTTGAAAAGTCTAGAGCTAGTTCCCAACAAAGGTGGAAAATGTTTCACTATAATTTTACCAAGTTGTAAAATAGTGACATATGCCTGGCGTACTATGGTGTTTATCACTTATTAACCCATATAATCAATAAGTGCTTTAATTATTTCATCACGAGTAAAAATAATTTAGTTTTGATTAATAAACATGTCTTATTTACCGTAACCACGTCTTACTACCCGACCACTCTATCCCTACAATAATGGTGTAGGGATGAGTAAGGTAAAATATAGAGGAAACATAGCAGTATTTGCATGAAGAGATAGTGGGAAACCATTTATAAGAGAAACACGTCAGTGCATCTGGTTGAGATTCGAGAACCGAACTTCCTGTCATCAGGAAAACAGAATTAAAAAGGTCGATAATTTTATTTAGATGTCCACTGATGCAAATTAAGCTATATATAAAAAAGGAAAATTTCATAGTAAATCATTTTACATTTATCTAAAATTGAATAAATTAACATATGTTATATATAATACAGTAAAATTATTCATATACTATATGTGGAAGTGTATTTAATGTACACATTCAAAAACGAACCTATATTCTCTCCATGTCTAATGCGACTTAAAATAAAAACTATTAATTTTCATAAAGTGTTAAATAAACTGTATGTTATTTAATATTGTATTTCAAATTTAAATTGTTTCCATAAAACACAATCTTATCTATCAGATAGCTCTCACTGCGGCCGCTTGCATCAGTTGCATATATTTTTTTATATATTGCTTATAGCTTGACCTTGCCCATTATCAATATATGCTTTGTTTGTGTTTGATTGCCATCAATCCGTGGACATGTCAGTAAATATTGTTCAATTTCTTATAGAAAATTATGGGGAGTTTTCTCTGTACATATCATTGTAATAGTCTAGAAACAAAATACGTTATATGAGTTTGTACAGCTTATCAAAGATTTAAGTACAACCGAATGTTTGTTGTCAGTAATAGCCATCTCTAAAATAAAAATCTAATGTGCTTTTCTTAATTAGTCTAAATGCACTTGATAATATTTAAATATTTATATGATTTTATAAAAATGGTTAATAAGATTAGGTATAGGCGTTTTCTTTTCAAAGCTATGTTTGAGACCATGATCTAACCAATGCTCTCATTTTTAGAAAATTGATTTTCCAACATTTTCTAGACAAATAATTTATATATATATATATATATATATTTATGTATATATATATTGTTTTCATATTTTGGGTAGAACATCATTTTAAACCATGTTTTCAAATCTAAAATAAATCAATAAGCATAATAAGGACGTGTCAATATTTTCAATGATTACATTTTAAATAATGATTAAACTTGTTTGTATTTGTTAACAAGTAATTTGTAAAATCGTAATATAGATTTAAGTGATCAGTGTGAGTGGTAGAGTGTGGAGTGGGTTGGAAGTAAACTATCTACAAATATCCACATATGTTACGTTCCTCTAGAAAAGTGTCTGGCTTCCTTCAACACATGGCCTAGGGCAGAGTTTGCCAATGAGAGTACTCCAGCATTGACTGAAAGTAAATTGAGGCCAGCTATCTATATGAGTCCTCTGTTATACATGATTATATACCAAACTAACATATATAATTGTATAAACATGGCATTGAATTTGATCAGATGACAGAGACATCAATAAACTACACAAAACAGAAGCAACTTAATTTGAAGTGTTAGAAAATTAGCTTATTTTTAAATAAAGAAAAATGATATTTTGGAAATAAACTATTAAAACTTAAGTATTCAAAACATATTACCTATAGTTAACCCATTATTTTAATGATACAATATTATAAATTCCCCTAATACGGACTAACTTCTTTAGATTATACTTAATGGTAAACAATACATTTACAGCTATACAGGAAAATGATGTATATTTGCGATTATATTATTTAATTTATAAAATATTTCGGAACACAAATTCAAAGATATCAAATAGGTAAAATATTGGGAGCAAAATTTTAATAGGAGCTAACAATACTATAATATGTATATATCAATATAACTAAAGTATATAAAGGGAGGTTTGCTTTATTTTAGAACCTAGCTTGCACACTAACTTAGCCTAATGTGATATGCTTTTATTACATATTTTAATCCTACCAGTTAGAATAGTTAAGGCGTATAACCGGAACGGGTAGTAAGACGAGATGCTAGAAAAAAAGGAAGAATTGTTAACACTGAAATGTCAGTGAATTAGGTTTTTTGGGACTGTATTTTCCCTTTTATTTTGAAGAACTTTGACATATTTTAATGTTTTTACATCTTAGCGTTTTTTTTATCATGGTATTATCTTTATTGTGGAAAATACTGCAGTGAGCAAAGTCCAAGTTAGGTATGCTGGCTCGTCAGAAAAGGATTACAGTTGCCGTAAAATAATTTTCTGTCTTACGTTTCTCGTGCTGTGAAGGGGACAGAATGCGGCGTTGTCAGATAGTAGCCTCAATAGCACGTTTCTCATGTGCCGTGTTAGTTTGGAAACACAAGTCGATGAGTTCTAAAAACAATAATTCTCGGATATGATTAGTTCATTTTTCCATTGTTCTTTGGTCAGTAGAAGAAACGGATATAAAGTGGAAAGTCAACGAAAAATGACTAAAACAGAACCCAAAATTAATCAAGGAAATGTAGTTTGAAGTCTGTCAAAATAATACGACACGTAGAATGGCCCCTTGAAAAGCGAACAAGACCAACCAACCATGCCTATGCGGGTAAGTGTATTATATACCGTCCAGTATGTTGCGATCAAACATTTAACCTCGGACCAAAAAACATATTTTTGGAAACTGAATTTAAAATATCTGGACTGGTCTGACATTCACTTGTCTTCAAAAAGTCGGCAACAATGGAGGCTCCATTGAAAGTTTGTATTGTTTTTATTATTTCTAAAATTAGTTATAAAATGCCAATGATTTGAATTCTTTAATTAATGGGAAATTTAAGTGGTATAAAACAAACTAATAATGCAATAGAACGCTTTAAAAAAGTAATGTTAGGTGTAAATATTTATAAATGTGTTTTTCTATTACAACCTTCAGAAATTAAAAACCATAAAGTTTAATTTCGTGTTAATAATGCAAACATGTATTATTAACGTGGAGATAGAAGGTTTATTCAATGTTATTTTCACATTATTACATATTTTAGCTGAATTTTCTAAATATGTATTTAAATATTTTGTAGTTTAATACTACATAGAAATATGAGCTCTAGATATGACTCCTAAACCAGTCATCAACATTATTTTAATCCCTTGCACCTGGAATAGAATCAGGTTTTCCTAGACCCTTTTCTTTATTAATATTTTTTTCATAAATAAAAGAAAATCCAAATTAATTCTTCTACATTGATAAGTCGAAATCATCACATATACTTTTAAATATTTAAATAAATATCCTTATCAAATTTAGACTTGTAAAAGCATTGACTTTAAAATGTGATATATTGCCTATACTAAATACATAGTTTTAAATATTCATCTACAAATTCATAAAGGTATTATTAGTTATAGCAACTTCTTAGAGTTGGATATTCAAAACATGAACTCTAAAAACTTAACAAATGGCAGCCGTATATTTGTACTGAAATCTTATCTATATGTGAGCCGATCTAACTCGAAAGTAATCATTTAATGTTAAAACCGTTATTAACAAACACTAAAAATAACAAAGTATTTATTTAAGTTGGTGATTAAAATTTTAAACATAGGCTTAATATTTAATATTCTTTCATAGTAGTCTATTAATTTTATTTTTAATTTTACTTTGTACCATTCAAAGAAATAGTTTTTATTTTTATTATTTTGTTTGGCTCGAAGTAATAAATAGTTCAAAGAATAATTTCCCTACATTATTTTTAATAAAATTACATAGTAAAATATGACTAATGGAACATGTTAATAATTATTGGAATTAATAATTATTAACATGTTTAAATTGCTATTTAAATCTAAATACATGAAAATACAATAAATTTATTCGCAGTTGTTTTACTTTATTTATAAACTAACAGATTTTTAGCAATTGTTTGAGAATATTAAAATAGTAATAATAATAAAACATTA
The DNA here is from genome assembly GCA_902151445.1 of Timema monikensis. NCBI lineage: Eukaryota > Metazoa > Arthropoda > Insecta > Phasmatodea > Timematidae > Timema > Timema monikensis. Next base: position 290,717 of record CABFVZ010000375.1, read on the forward strand.
AAGTATTAGCTACTATAAACATTAAAATAATTATTATAATAACTATAGTAAAACTATATAATAGGATGCAAGTTTTTTGTTGCTGCTAATAACGCACTTACAGTTGTTAATATCACTAGTTTTCTTAAATAACCTATTCTGCAATAAGACAGGCTGAGTGAATAACTGTAAGCCATATACCTATAATGATTTTTTCATCATCAAAGACTTTGAACCATTTTAATTATTATTCTTGAAAATACGCGTACTTATCATGTATTTTTCTGGTGCTAAGTCAATTTTTAGACTTCTATCAATGGTTTCTGTTGGAGAAAGTTCACTAACTCTAAAACGTTTGGATTGGTTTTACCTGTACATCTTTTAGAAGTACTGGTATTGTAAGAGGCCTCCCTTAAAGCAGATTCACATATCCTTGATTATAAAGTTTTCTAGCCACTTCTCCAAGTGACACACATGTAGGAGTTGATTCCGTTATGTGAAGCCAACCATCCATTATCCATATTGAGTTTTACCTTATCCTAGAGCACGATATGACAATGTTTGGAGCAATGATAGGGGGTTGGAAAAGGAGGGTGATTGGGAACCTATTGTTTTAAGGGTAGTACATACCCCAACCCTCTTCTCTAGTTCAGTGTAACCAAATGGGACAAACAACAAACCTGTATAATTATTAAACTCATTCAGAAGGATTGGATTATCCTTTGAAGGCTTAGATAGATGAGATGGGAAATCAACCTGTAAACCACGTTCTAAAAATCAACCCTAACCAGTGCGCCCAGCCACAATTTAAACCTCAACCTGCATGTCCTCAGTATTACAGTATATTTCCAAACTGATGCCTTAGGCCACGTGACCACTGATGTGGGTTTCTTATTTGTGAAACAAATCAAACAAACTTCCTGCATACCTTCTTAGATGGCAGCATCATGTAAGGCGTCACTCTCCCAATAGACTAAACTGTAAATAATGGGGAAATCGGGATTGGAATCCTGATTGGGTCAACTGAGGGTGGTTTTTATTAAGTTATTTTCTATTCTCCCTCCACGCAATAGCGGGTGTACTTCTTCTAAATTCAACCTTCCTCATACCTAACTCACTAGCATAATTAGTACACTTGCGTATAACCACGTATAGCCTGAACAGGTAGTAAGACATGGTGGGGAAAAGAAACTTCTTGCGTCATCAAACAGGCAGTAGGCTTCATTTGAATTAGTAGGCACTGGGTAGTATTGTATTTTTTCATACTTAGATCCATTCTTTATTTTTATCTTTTGTTTGTTGTAATATAGTTAATTTCAAATTAATCTTTCTTATGATCAATATTTATTTTATTTTATTATATTAAAATATATAATAAGTGATAGTTCTCTAATTGAACAGTAAGAACTTCAAAGTAGTTTCTAACTTTTAAAATTTACATTACAAAGTAGATTTTAGAAATCTACTTTGTAATATATATNTTTAAAATAAATTTTATTTGAAATCTAACTAACAGTAAATATATAAATTAACCAATCATTTTGCCCTTTCTGAATCCCATCACAAAGCTGATAAGAAGTCATTTTCTTTTAATTTAAAAAGATTTTAATCTTTAATATACTTTTTAACAATTTTATTACAATAAGAATGCTTGATAAAATTAAATTTAAAGTGTTCATATAACTATTATTATTTTCATTTCACGTACTGACCCAGACCATAGGCTGTAAACAGTAATGGATATAATTTTCATTTCACGTCCGGGTTGAACAAATTTTTAATCACGCTAATTAGATCAGGATGAGAAGGGTAGAATATAGAAAAATATAGCTGAATTATTGTGTGAATGAAGGAGAAAAGAAGAAAATAACCAATTATGAAAAGAATACATTATAAGCCTGGCTATAATTTTAACCCCAAACACTCCGTAAAATCAGTAAAATCCACAGTAAAATCAGAATATATGAGCTTTATGTTTAATTCACTCACCCACCTATGTTAGTTGTCATAATACTGTATGTACACTATATTTCTAAGCGTCTTATTCCATGTAACTACCAATCTATAACTTATTTATAAGGAAAAAAGGAATTTCGTAGCAGACTGACAGTGTTTATGTACATAGCAAAATGAAAACAAAGCACCCAAACACAATTTTACATAGCTCTAAATAATTTATACAATAATATTTCAATGTACAATACATGTACTTGTCATTTAGTCTTTTTGTCTAGCGGTACCAGTGGGCAAGTGAACAAAGGCTTAAATCTCGTCTGATCTGGTTCGAATTCAAGCTGGATGTCTAAGGTGATTTTCCTAAACTATTTCCCACTCTCCCTCTACGCCAGTGAAGGTAAATTTTCTCATACATATTACATTGATATAAATAGGTGGGAATCCTGGCCAGATGGTAAAACATTATAGAGAAGAGATTTAAATACATATATATATATATATATATATATGTTTACTAAACCATTTATAATAGCTAGAGCTGGTCAATTTAAATCCATTTAATTAATATTTTATTGACAACTATTTAAAACAACTAATTAGGGTCCATATTTTCGTGTTTTTAGTATACTAAATATCAGTCCTATGATATGTAAGTATAGAAAGAATATTATGACTTAATATAGTTTATATAAATCTTCATTTTATAAAAGAATGAATACGAAACATTCAACAAAGAGTCTACAACAAAGGTATATATATTAGATTCACATACTAAAAAAGTTGTAAAAAAAAGCAAATGGAAAGATGAGATGTCACCGCAAAAACCACTCTCCTTGTACCGGCCAACCTGGTGGTCATATTATGTTGGCGTAATACTATAAGACGGATGACTTAGGAGTGGGTGTATTTGGTCCTCCTCACGCATTTCAACCAGATTAAATCTGGTGGTAAGTTTACTTTTTTATATTAAAATAAACTTTTATGAAACACTAAATTACAATCTTGGAAAAAAGTGGTGATAATTTCAAGACTTGACTAAAAATTAATGCTTCTTAAAATTGAACCAATTAGAATGAACTGTTTGAAAATTATATCGATCACAGACACTATGAAATAGACCAAATTTTCTAGCTATATGGATTTTTTTTTGCCAAAAGAATGGCTCGTGTTTCTATAAATCATTCAATCATAAGCAATTATTTTGAGACTCGCTTCAGTGGCTAAACGGTCTAAGGTGTCATGCTCATGTTATACTGGCCTAATTATGATGAGGAGATCATGGTTATAACCCAGGTTGGGTTTTTTGAGAGTTGTTTATCCTTAACAGTTTCCCACTCTCTTCCCATGCAAATGCGTGTAGATTACCTCTAATAGATGTCTTTACTCATCCCTACCTCATTAGTGCAATTAACAAATATGTGTATGGCCTAAATAGGTAGTAAGACACGTTGATAAAACAACAACCTATTCTGAGGGTACACTTGTTCCAGAAAATGTTTACCAGCCTCTCTTTATGTTAGCTGCTCATCCTAACTCTATACGAAGTTTACATAATAGTTACTAAAATACCAGCATCAGTTGTTACGAGGTCAAGGCGTCACTTTCACAATATACTGAATTATTGGTGACAGGAAGATTAGGTTTCAAATCCCGATCGGGTGTAATCAAAATGATTTTCCTAAATAGTTCCCCACCTTTCCTCCAGACAAAAACTGGTACATTTGATGTGATCTATACCTACCGTTCCCTGCACTAGTAGTATAAAAACAAGGAGGGAGAGTGGGAAAATATCTATTAAAATATAATCCCAGTACACATGGCCGGGATTATAACCTCAACCATTACCAATAGGCCAGACTAGATGAGCCTGGCCATGAGTTTGCGTGTCCACCGATTTTGATCCACTATTAGTTAGAGTAGATTCATAAAGTACCTCTACAATAAATTATCAAGTTTCCACTCACATCGGTGGGCACGAGGACTAAATGTTAGGTCTCACTAGTCTTATTTGAGGAGATGAAATTACTTGTGTTCGATCCTCAGCCGTGCCACTCGGGTATATTTTCATAAATTGATTCCTATTCTCTATACGAAAATATGGGTACCCTACCTCTAAATTCATCCTTCCCAATTCCTATCTAATTAGCGTAATTAAACTGCGTATAGGACAGGTGCGATTAAAAAAAAATGAAGGCTTTGTATCATTCTTGTGATCATACTGTATATATATATATATATATATATATATATATANTATATATATATATATATATGGACAGGTGCGATTAAAAAAAAATGAAGGCTTTGTATCATTCTTGTGATCATACTGTATATATATATACACCCATTTAGACGAGCAACTATACCTCGTGTACGGTAGGAGTTAAATACGTGACCTCTAGCAGAAGGTTATTTATAGTTAAAATTGGCTGGAAGTAAATAATCTTAGCCTATTCAGAAATAATATGGGCTTAATAATACTATATTATCAATAAAAAGTGTTAACAAGTGCATTTAATAATACTTTGAGACAATGTTTACATTAAAGAGCCTTTCGTTTGCTGTCACTTATCTACACTCCAACCGTAGATATATTCTAGACGCAGCGCAGCGCTGAAACTTACCTGTTGGTCTACTATTACAGGCTGCAAGCTGTTGAATGAAGGTAGATGTAATGGTAAGACCATATCTCTTTGCCCATTGGTATCAGGCTCCTGACACAGGACCTATACTTGCGACGTGTGTCCAATTCTTGACTCCCCTGTTCAATTCTTGGTTAATCATTCATTCTTTTTGCTTTGTTCAGCAGACCGTATGATTCTCACGATCGATTAGACTAATACTTATTTCGACTTTAAGATAAATTCAATCAAAACAGCTGTGTTTTTCGTAGTTCTAGGCTGATAAAATATATGAGGTTATAAAATGAATTATTTTCAATTTCAACTGTTTAACTAATATTTAAAAACATTTATATATTTAAAAAAACCTTCTCCTTACTAACACTATCAACAAAATAACTATATTGTTTCACTGTTATTTACCATATAGCACAGTAAGTATACGATTAAATTGTTATCTAAAAACACCAAACATAAAATTAAATAATTTAACTGGGCAAATTGTTTCACTTGCATTCATACTAAATTTTAAACTTAACGTTCACTTATTTGAGTATACTTAAAACATAACGACTCTTAATATATCAAAACAAACTATGACCTCACAAATTGAAGATTAACTACCAAACTGTTTCAAATCTAATAGTTACAATTCTAACAAACGTTAGCTAGTCTCATGATCAACAATTCTTTAGTGAAACTAAAACTACATTTGCTAGTTTTACTTTGTAAAACTCTTAAAAGGGAAATGTTTTTTTTATCCTTTCAACGATAGCTCTTTAACATGCACTCTACGAAGTTTAAGCCAGGCCTACTCTGCTAAACTGAACTAAAGGCTAGAATGATTTTGTAATACAGAAATGCAGGTATATAATTTATCAACTATAAGAATAAACAAGGCTATTAATATATAGGCTATTATTTTAAACATGCAAACTTATTAATAATGAAATCTGAATTTATATATATATATACACAAAATTAATTTAAAATCTGCTTAAAATGGAGTTCCTTTCAGGAATACAATTTAACTTAATAGATTTCTAGCAATCAGGAGTTACTTGTGTGTTTCACACTTAACCTATATAACTTTAGTAATCATATCCAGGCTTGATAAATATATATTATAATTATTACTACTACTACTTGTAATAATAATAATAATAATAATAATAATTTTTAGTATTAACTGTTGCAATTTAATAAATTGTAAAACTGAAGCAAAACAAATGTGTAGGGTGTCACTTTAATATTTTTTTAAAAAGGAGAAACAATATTAAAATATGTTTTACTAGGATTTGTATGGTTGACATATTGAAGGCTTGAATTATTAATGTTGCTTCAAAGCTGTGACATGCAAATTTATAAAATAAAGTAACCTCTTGATTATGACTCCATACATACTTGCCCCGAAAACCTACATGCTTGTGAGGTAACTATTCATTTTTGCCTAATTAATCTGTAAATGAAAGGGTGTTTACTATTTCAAACACCTATCTTAAACAATATCTAAGTTTAATTAGGTAAAATGTGTCAAAATTTCACATTTAAAACATAGAACAACGATAGCTTACAAGTTACATGTTTTATTCTTGCTCTGACAACATGCGCAATTGCATTTAGATAAGAACTATGGTCACAAGGCCATTAAATATTAAAAATGCATTTTTATCACATATAGCCAGTCAGGAAGATATATGTTGTTAATTTAAATATGATCATTATATAACTTGACTTCATGTAGAAGTCTAGAAACCAAATATCAAGCTATCTACATAAATTTCCCTTTCACAATATTCTGGACTGTCACTGATGGGAAGATCGGGGTTTGAATCCAGGTCGGGTTTTCTGAAGTAGGTTTTTCCTTAATGATTTCCCATTCTTACTCGAAGCAATTTTAAATTAAACCTCCTTCAGCCTTGATATATTAGCATAATTAGTAGATATGTGTCATCCAACATCTTAGCTCAGTTGTTTGTAATCTAATGTACTAAGAGTACCGAGTTCTATTCCCGGTATGGTTGAAAAATTTATAATTGGTGAAATGTCGGTTTCCCTTTCACAGTGGTGAATTAAGGGCCGGGTACTGTAGGTTGTGTCTGTCCTAGTTAGATTATAAGGCACACAAAGCTACGACAGGCCTAGCAAACCGGTAGTGGGAAATATATGGCGTGAATAAAAAACTAACCCAGGTCACAGGCTGGAAACAGTAATAGATGTAAAAGTACATAAGTGTATGAACCGAAATGTGTAGTGTCTCTTTCATACTCATAGAGAATATGTTTTCTACCCACTTCGGGGGTCGAATAATCTAAGAGAGACGTGTCAACTTGTTTGTTAAAAAGGGCAACATTGGAAATTTAAAATACTAAGTGGTACGCTTTCATAAAATTAAATATTTTAACTATCTGTAAGTAAACAAACACTTTATTTTAAAACTCTTACTACATTTTAAATCTTATGTTTAAGTCACTTTCATGATGATGACGAATTCGTGTCCGTAATCCGTCATATTTCAGGTATTTGCTACTTTTCATAAGATAAAACAACTGTTCACAAACTTGTATGTTGCCAAACATTGCACATATTTGGTTTGTCAAATTAACAATTTTTGTTAATTGACCTCTGATGAGTAAAGAGTAAGAATCGAGATCACCAACCACACTTGCTATAATTCCCCAAATAATGAACCATTTCCTGGTGTCATTTGGCGTACTTATAATACGTTTGTAAAAATAACAATCAGATAAGTTATGCTGGAGATTTTCTGTTAATGACTTTGGAGGTCACGTGATCATAGGTCGAATAGTATTCAACTTTTGGTATCCCTGAACCACACGGAAGGTGAGGTATGCGATCGGTATACTTGGGCGACAAGTCGTCCGGTCCACAACAAGTGAAAAGAGCCCATTCGCATACGAATGTCAACAAAAATAATTATAAGATGGCCGACCACATTGACTGTATGTTAATGTATTCTGTTATTAGATATTTATAACCACCTAATATTAAAGCAAACCGTTGATTTAAAGTTCTAAAACATTGAGAAAATTAATTTTATTTGAGGACCATATTAAGATATTTCCTAAACAAACGTCATACAAATCATTGGATTAATTATTAAAAAATGTTATGGTGGACACTTCTCACTTTCTGCCCTCCCAATAGAAACAAAGGTCATGTTAATATCCAAAATAAAGTGTTACTATTTCTTTATAATATTACTACCCATAAATGTTTACTAAATTTTAGGCCAACGATATGGATAACTACTATTTAATAGTATTTGAAAATGCTTTTAATTCTAGGTTTATTAGTAATAGGTCTACAATAAGTAGATACCCCACTAATTGCGTATATTGATCGAGATGTATGCACCCTAGTCTGAAAAAAATGTTCAGTATACTGTGTTTACACTCTTCTGTATTTTATTTTTCCGTGCACATGAAGGTAGATTACTTAGTTAATTATGGCAGATAAGAAGTTAGAATTATTAATTTTGCAATAATCTTCGACTATAAAATTCATTCTCGCCATTCACTCTCGCAACAGATTGTACTAACGACGGCGAGGAGATCGGGATTCAAATCGCAGTTGGGTGTACTGTGGATGGTTTTCCACTCTACCTTCATGACAATGTGTGTTTAGGCCCAATTTGTTCTAAATTCAACCTTACTAATCATTATAACATTAGTGAATTTAGTACACATGGGTATAACCCGAACGCATAGTAAGACGCGAAGTTAAAATAAATTACATTACTGCTCACATTATGTAATGATAGCACACTTAATTATTTTAGGTGCAGTTAAAATGGAATAATGAAATGAAATCATTGAATATGCAAAATCTTTGATACCTGTAAGGCTGTGAAAAAGGTAGGATTGATTCATTCCGACCTAGGAGGTCAGGGTTCTATTCTGATTAGCTGTGCTATTGAGACATATTGTAGGATACATTATATACATTATTTTATCCTCTCTTAATTCTCTTAAGTTGTTATAACTTCCTTAAAGACATACCCACCCTCCTCCAATTTTCTTGGTTTAAGAAAGTATGCTGGGTGACTACTGGTATAGAAGTATTATGATTTTGTAATTCTATTCTAGTAGTTTCTAATTTATTGTTTTTCTTCCTCATTTTACTGGCCAACCGGTGTTTATGCATTTAATTACACTAAAGGGGTAGAGATAGGAAAGGTATAACTTATAGAAAATGTAGCCCACATTTGCGTAGAAGAAGATTCGGGAACCATTCATAAATTAGCATCCCCAGTAGACCAATCCTGAATTTGAGTCCCGACCTCCCCATCACAGGAAAACTAGAAAGATTAAATTAAGTTCAAGTGTTCACATGCATGTATTCCTTAAATTTGATACGATTTCTTTGACTGGATTGTGTAATAGATTTTATATTTTATATTAAAGTTTGTGTACATTTATTTGTTTTAAAATTGATACTTTTGACACAAAGGTTTTAAAGAATTTAAATTCGTTTGGGTTTGATCATTTTCTTTTGGGCCTAGTTATTAGGTCCCTGAAAAAAACTGAAATCACCTGTGTTGGTGGTCGCATGGTCTACGGCATCACTCTCACAAAATATTGGATCGCCAATAATGGAGAGATCAGGGTTTGAGTCGTATTCAGGTGTACTTTGGGATTTTTTTTCCTAAATTGGTTTCCACCTATACCTATGCACAAATGTGTGTATACTTAATCTAAGTTTTCCTTTTCTATTTCCTAACCCATTAGTGTAAATTTGTGGAGTCCCAATTGATAGTAAGACATGTTGCACAAACACACACACACACACACTCACAAAAAAGCTAAAATCTAGTTAATGCAACCCTCCTTGGTGGCGTAGTTGGCTAACGCGCTAGTTTCGTGTTTAGCTAGGACGGGGAGATCGAGGTCCGAATCAGATTGGGTGAACTGGGAGGGTTTTTTCCTAAATGGTTTTCCACTCTCCCTCCATGCAAATGCTGGTTCAACCTTCCCAATTATTTATCTGATTACCAAACCCTTCCTTCACCTCTGACAAGATATCTTGTGAATGTGGGGAATGCCAGGCCGCCACCGTGGTTCGGATTCCACGTTAAACTGTAGGTCCTTCATTTCATCTCACAATCACCCTACCATTACACATTAGCGTAAGTGCGTATAACCCGAACGGGTAGTAAGACGCGGTGCTAATAATAAACCTTCCCAATTCCTAATCCATTAGCGTAATTAGTACTTAAGCGTATAACCCGACCGAGTAGTAAGACGCGGCGCTAAATAATGAAAAAAAAAGTTACGCACCTGTTTGTTAGTTGCTTCATCAATGTATAACGCACAAGACTTATGAGAGTATTACATTTGACCATCTTTGTCTTGGAATTATGATCCTTCTAATTTAATTAGTTGCTTTATTAAAGCGACTGGACATATCATTTCACTCGCTGACGTAGTGTTTTAAATAAAAGAATTATACCAGCAATTATGCCTTACTAACCTGGGTGGTTTTTTTAAACTCTGTTATAGATTATAATGAAACTATAATAGTTGAATGCTGCTTAATATCTTTAATACCCATACATTTTTTCCCCTTTTTCATTTTCTATATTATATAGTTTAGTTTTGTGAGAACCACTATGGACCAGTTTCAGAGACATACATAGCACGCTTCAAGTCCGGCGCCATACTAAATACAAGATTACACCTAACTAAACAAAAATGGAATGGGCCGGTTTCGCATAAAGATCTGGCTCATTCAATTCTGGTCTGGGTAGGTGTCGTCCTGGACTTAATATCCAGCCACGTGCTAAGTCTGACTATGAAAGTGGCCTTAATTGTACTTAAGAGTATTCACAAAACGAAACAAGGTATAGTGCTATTTATATTATAATCTGTCCTCTAAATGTAATGATTAGATATTTATCTAACAGGGTACGTCTGGAATCGTAATAATACTTCGTTCATGTGCAAAATAAAACAACGTTTACGTGGAAGTTCAGTACCAGGTGACCTCACGTTAAGGTTAAATTATTTACTAATTAAGATGGAATATCCGTTCATTGACTGGATAAAATATATTACTGCTAAGATATAAAAAAGTGACTATTTAGAAAATTAATAAACCTTTTAAGTATCATATTTACGCATATTAAACAAATATTCAAGAGCCACTTGTTTGAAATGTCGTTCTTTCAGACAATGTTCTGATGATCAAGGACTATTTTTTAAAGAACATTAATTAATTAATTATTGGTCAAACATATCAAATATTTTGGGATTTAAGTACTGTTCCTACATACGCTGTACTGATATTTAAGCTTTGTTAGTCCAACATATTCAATCTAGTGCTAAGTACTGTTCTTATAGACACTGTACTGATATTTAAGTTCTATTAATTCAATATCTTGAATCCTGTGTTTTAAGTCTTGTGCTTACAATGTACTGATATTTAGGTTCTATTTACTCAACAACTTTAATCTGGTGATTTAAGTACCGTTATTACAGACACTATACTGATATTTAAGCTCTATTAATCCAATATCCTAATTATTTTGCCTTAGGTACTGTTTTTATAGATACTGTACTGGTATTTAAGCACAATTATTCAAATATCACAAATGTTGTGATTTTATTCAGTTCTTATAAAACATTGTACTGATTTTAAACACTTTAAGTACAGACACTGTATATGTATGTGTATATATATTTAAGCACCATTCGTCACACATCATGAATCTTGTGCTTTAAGTAATGTTCTAACATACACTGAATTGATATTCAAGAACCGTTGGTCAACCAGCATGAATCTTGTGATTTAAACACTGTTCTTATATACACTTTACTGATATATAAGCCATCATCTGTCAAACATCATGAACCTTGTGATTAATATCATTATTCTTTTTATGAGACAACTAACCCTGCTATTAATTTTACTTCTCGGTTATAAAGACGTTGCGAACATAGATGAATGATTAAAATTTATTATCAATACAACCCATCACAAAGTAACAAATTGTTATTCACTCTATTTTGAAATAATATGAGATTGATGCCAAGCAACTATGTCAATTCCAAAGATAATATCCTTAACAGTCTTTTCATTTGTAGGTTCCTTTGTATTTGACATAATTAGGGCTAAATATTCATAAAAAAATTAATGTTTTTACTAAAATGATTTTAAAATTTATGTGCGTAAATTCTAGTTATATGTTTTACATATATTAATATATGTGCACATAATTTAAAGTATAATTCTAAAATTTATTTACCATTTTATTTTTTCAAGTTCATTATTGTTAGCTATATTTCCTGTATTTTTGTAACAAGTCATCACACTTTTAATTTATTTTAATTTATTTGTAATTTGATATTTATTAAGTCACCTATGCAATTAAATAATAGGTTAGTAACAACATTTATATTACATTAATAATTACCGATCACAATATACATTTATATCTACGACAAACCATCGTGTGTGAGTGTGAGATGGGGTGGTAGGAGGTAGCAGTGCTAGAATCTGTTACCCACTGGTGCTGTATTTAGGACTACACTACACCACTGGTTTTCAGTCATCCTTGAATGAGCTCTAGCAGTTAAGACTCAGGTTAGGTAGGTCTAACCGATGGCGTAAAGTGAAGAATCAACTGAGAAGAGACGTACTGGACCGGTTTTTGGTCGCGAGTGGAGACAGCCATGTGTTGGAGAGTAGGGTGAGATGGCGTGATACTCTGAGGAACCTGCTGACCGAGAAGAAGACCGTCTCCCACCCCCACCCCCCTACTCCCTTTCTCCCATGTCACTTCTCATACAAAGACAGGAAGAGAATCCGGCTACGTAACAGCTTTGGGTAAAGGAAGTAAGGGAGGGGGGGGGGCACAGATGTAACTCGCAAAGACACACGACCCAGGGGGTTTATGACGTGACTTTACCTTATTTATGAATGTCTGAGCCCTTTTGTCGTAGATCAGAAGCTGCGTTAGGAGTGTGAGTAGTTTGATCAGGGGAGGGAGGGGGGTGGTGGTTCTACACAATTTTCTATGTGTCTAAGTTGGTTTAGAAACAAAGATAGGAAGATTAAAATGATAAATATGTATATTTTTCATAGCTACCAACATCGGTGGACACGCGGGATATACGCCCGACTTGTCTGCTCTGAGTCTGTTGTTATTGGCAATGTTGAGGCTTGGTTTATCCTAGATGGCTTCCTACTCTCCCTCTAAGCAAATGAGGGTACACTTACATCATAGCGTGCTTCACCCTATTTAATTAGTGTAATTAAATTTTGCATCACCTTGACGGGTAGCAATACGCGTTATTTATATTTGAAAAAGGAAGAATTAGTTGAACTCTGGTGGTTGAATTTGATCCGAGGTTTGATCCCTGGCTAATAAGAACTGTCCTTGTTTATTCCAAAGAGTGGATCATAATTTACTCTATAGAAATATTTGGTGAATTTTTTAAAGTTCAAACTTATTATTCTGACATTGAAGCGTAGCTACAGCTAATAAATATATATACAAAGGGTTAAGTGTAAAATGTAAGTTGACCAAAACTTAATTTTTAAATATATAAGTATAATGTAATTATGGCATAATTTTTATGAAATATCGTATTATCTTTAGAACTAATATTCAGACACGCCAAGCCATGAGTTACATATTTGTACACTTAGAAAAATTTTGTAAATTTGTAAAACTATAATAAAAAATTATTGACAACATTTTAAGCTATGCCATATTTATATAGTAGTTTGTCAATTGTAACGATACTGATTTGGACCCCTCTCGTATATTAAAAAAGTCATGGATAAAGTGCATTTTTCTTTAAATTATTGCATGTAAAATATCTTTTAAATACTTCATCCATGGAGAATCATGCGCTTTTCAGAACTGATGTCAATATATTGCATCATCAAAACAAAATCAACACCGTAGTATTTATCAAAAAAAGCAAGTGACGCTAGCTCCCTATACCCAATAGGAAGCTAGCCTTCATAACACCTGTCGCCAGGACTCTTTCGATTTGTTGGTTCTGACACTGGTCACAAGAGGTCCAAGGGGCAAGGGGTAGGTCATATCTAATCTGTTTGTGCGTATGAATACACATAGTGCCGGTAGCACAAACATATCAGTAATACAAAATATTAACAGTGAACACCACCACACAACAAACTTTGTATCAAAGACAGTAGTTCACAGTAACACTAACTGAATTCTGTAGTTCAACTAAGTTGTATCACATAAACATATATCTTAAGTGCCGAAGATAAAATAACTTTAATAAATTGTGTACAACATTAAATATCTTATTTATTAAATTAACATATCACACATAATTACGTATCAATATAAATGGCGCTCGATCACGGGGCTATAAATATCAATTATCTCACAATACCGAAATACCATACCGCCTTAATTAATGCTCGATCATGGGGCAATTATCAGCTGACTAAACGGTATCACTTCAACCGGTGCCCATCGCCGAACCGTAACGTTTTAATTGACGCCCAACGCGGACCGATTAATTCAATAACCATATAATTGGCGCCCAACGCAGAGCGATTAATTCAATATCACTTCACATAATAATCTGCATTTATTTTTAAAATACTCCAAATGGGTTCTTCCAATTGCAACCCGAATATGATTTTTATTATGGCATCCTACAGATATTTGTGCAATTTGTAATTAAGTGTATTAGTAAATATCTACAGTGTGAAGAGTTTTCAATCTGATCGTCAATGGGTGTGTTAAACTAATATTCAATAGAGTATCTATTTTTTAGGAACATACATTTATTACTTAAATAATACTCTTGTTCCCCTTTTCACCACGTCTTACTATCGGTCTGGGCTATACGAGTTTTTAAATCAGCATTGGGCTAGGGATGAGGATGGTAGAATTTATAGTAAATGTTCCCGAATTTTAAAGAAGGGAAAATGGGGATCCATTTAGGAAAAATACTCTTATGGTAGGGATGTAGGGAATGCTAAAGTCTAATAGCTAAGGTCAAAATCTATAGTAAATGTTAAATTAATTGACTAAACATTTCAAGTTTACGATATCAAGGCGATAGGAGGATTTATGGGCGATGATTTAAATCTTGTTGAGCATAATTTATTTTTTATTAGTTTGAAAATTAATCACTTTTGTTTTATCGTATATGGTCAAGTGATGACATAATCGTATCTGAGTTTTAAATCAATATTTCACTTACAGCCCAGCTCATACATTTATATTATAATAACTTCACAAATCAAATATTCGTCCAATATCATAAACACATTTATAGTCTAAAACTAAAACATAAACTATTGATGGGTACTCATAAAGTTAGAATTAGCTCAGTGATATCGTATCTGACTCGGGCACGTGAGGACGAGGTATAAATCCCAGCCAGGGGCCATTAAAGTAATTATATATACCATTTGTAATTTTCTATTATCAATGATGTTATCTCGTGTATGAAATATAGATAGAAGGATTGACATAATGGTTATTTATAGGCAGATAGTAATGAATCTATTTATAATTACTATTCCTTGTTATATGCCCTTAAAATTGTCCTACGTATTTTGAGAAGAGCTCAAATATACAATAAGATGCGCAAAAATCCATGATATGAAGATATGCAGAGTTTAATGTTTAAAATAACATATTATTGTTTTAATTGACACTCTGATTACCCTGAAAGGTAGCAAGCTTACCTTGATGGGTTATACTATGGTGTCTCTAATATAATAGGGCCATGCTGATATCTATCAAGGTGTGACTGCTAACTCACCTGATTCCACTATGGTAAATATTTTCATAGCATATAATTTAGGGCCCTCGTGTAGTTAGTTAGTTAGTTATTCAAGGTAAGAATGCTATATTATAGGGTATATGGAGTATATTCAAACTATTATTGTTCTTAGGACCATTTTTATAGTCAGAATAGCACGCCTCAAGCACAACGCTATACTAAATACAAGACGTCACCTATCTAAACTCGAATGGAATGGGCCAGTTTCATATGCGAATCAGGCCCATTCCATTCAGGTCTAGGTAGGTGTCGTCTTGTATTTAGTATATAACCGTACGTGAGGCGTACTAGGTCTGACCATGAAACTGGCCCATGGCTGGTCTAGATGGATGTCGTCTTGTATTTATCATAGCGCTGCACTTGAGGCGTACTATGTATGACTATGAAACTGGCCCTGGTGTAGGAGTTAAAATATTTACGCTGGTTTTCCATTCCTTTTGAAGTCAATTGGTCTTTTTTTTATCAGTATTACTAACCGTTCTGGTTACCAGTATTTAATGACACTTTTGGAGAGGGATGAGAATATTAAGGGTAAGAAGAAATTTATAAATCATTTTCATTGAAGGAGATCGAAAACCCATTTGGCGAAAAACTCCCTCATTGCTAATGGCCAATATTCAATCTCCTACCGCCCCGTTACCGGAAAACCATTCCATGTAATTCGCGTATTTACCTGTACAAGTTAGTATCTTGCTGGACATGGCCAATTGACGAAAAACATTAGGGTTTATACGTAAACTACATGATGCTTTTTTTAATTACTTTTTTGACCCTCCCTCATACACGGTACACCTTCTGTAACACCAAGAAGACACTTAACGTGACCCCTTCCCTCTCCAAACTGTGTTACGTAGCTTTTCACACAAGAGTTAATGTCATTATTTCATAAGGTAGCTTTTTTACTCTATAAGAGGTTATTATTATTATTATTATTATTATTATTATTATTATTAGCACCGCGTCTTACTACCCGTTCGGGTTATACGCACTTACGCTAATGTGTAATGTTAGGGTGATTGTGAGATGAAATGGAGGACCTACAGTTTAACGTGGAATCCGAACCACGGTGGCGGCCTGGCATTCCACACATTCACAAGATGTCTTGTCAGAGGTGTAGGATTCAGATTGAATACCATTCAGAATCCGTTTTAAATTCTAAATATAAATGATTTTTGTCGAAATTATTATCCAAGCATGAGACGTGTTAATTATTATTATTATTATTATTATTTAGCACCGCGTCTTACTACCCGTTCGGATTATACGCTTAAGTACTAATTACGCTAATGGATTAGGAATTGGGAAGGTTGAATTAAAGGAAGTGAACCCGTATTTGCGTGGAGGGAGAGTGGAAAACCATTTAGGAAAAACCACCCCCAGTTCACCCAACCGAGATTCGAACCTCGATCTCCCCGTCCTCAGCAGTCGGGCTAAACACAACTAACGCGTTAATTAACATTATGGTGTATCAGCGTTATGTGGTTTATGGATGATCCCTTGTTACGCGCACAAACGGACACCAACTATCGTATTCACTTTCGTGGCCAGCCTGTATATGACCGTAAATCCTTCGCAAATGAAATGAGGTCGGCATGAAATTAATGTTTATTTTTTAAATTTATATTTGTGTAGAGATCGTATAGTGGCTGTGTTATGTTGGTTAAATTAATAAAACATTATAAAATTATATTTAAATTGCTACTTATTCTATTGACTTGCTTATGATATTTCACTTACTACACGTCACGCATCTTAGATAGTGTGCGAGTGGCTGTCAACAAATTTAGTGTGAGTTCATAATATCAATTTCTTTACAACATTATAAGTTATTTAATCTAACTACTAATATTTATTCCACCTGGTATTTAAATATAATAACCAGACCCATGGAGACTACCCGAGTTGCTATCGTAAAGTGCCATTAAATAATTGACCAAACATGTAATCGTGAGTTGACACGAGGGCATCCCTGGCACACGCGTGCTAAAACATGAGTTGCGAGACTAAACTGACATTTTGAAATAAGCCAGGAAAACACTCCCATTGGTCCTCAGGATCAAACATGAGCCCAAATAACTGTCATACAGTAGGCCTACCTTTAGTGGTGGTGGTGGTACCATGTGTGGTCCACGACGAGGAAAAAAAACCGCCCCACCTAAAATAATTTTTAGCACTATTGTTTTGGGACACGACTTCCACAATAAGGCTGGTTTTCCTTACTATTTGACTAGCAGTTTATTGACCTTCAAAAACCTCGTTACTGAATGAAAGTTTGATTAAAACATCTTATTTTCTATAATTGTTAATATAAATTGTACCACCCTAAGTAGTATTAAGACCAATCTACAGCATCCGTAAGCTCCACAAATGTGTAGTCCTTTTAAGACCTCAATGTTACTTAGAAATGTAAATCGTGCCCAAACATTCCGTGTCCTTAATCAGGTGACAGTGCTAACCAATGTCAGAGACTATGACCAATTAAACTCTCTGAAAGAAAATTGTCTGGCGCAAGATGCAAGCAGACGTCATATGTGAAGCAGAGGTTATAATGAATACTAATCAGAAGTTTAACCTACCAAAGCTACGCCAATCTTTCTGAGAGTTGGATATTTTGCATTAAACGTTTCTGAGCTGCCAAGCTTCCAGTTTTTTTTTTTTTTTAATTTTCAGACAAATATTTCTTAAATTGCTCTGTTCGTAAAACTGTCATTTTATCTTGTATTTATTTCCATAGCATCGCTGCCAATGGGTGCTTTTATTTCGATGCACATGCGCATATTTACTTTGTTGTGATTGATATTACTTAGCAGTCTGTATCAACTAGCCCTTAGAAAGTTAAAGTTGAGTCAACATCTGCGAAGTGGTAAGGACTAAGTAATTAAGGATAATGACTCTGTAGACAGTGTAATCTGTTAGAGTGAAGTCGATCTCTTACAGAATACTACTCACCTTAAGGATATGGAGTATTTAGAGGAGATCTGGATTCAAATCCTAATTGGATGTTCTGAGGGTGATTTTCCTAAGTGGTTCTCCACTCTTCCACTATACAAATTTAGTTACATTCCCTCTAAATCCTACATTTCTCAACTTTACCACATTAACGTCAATGCTTATAACCCGGACGGATAGTGATATTCGGTACAAGTAAGTAATAATAATATAACTGATGGTGTTGTTGGAATAAGTGGTGGAGTTATTATTATTATCATTATCATTATTATTACTATCATCATTATCATTATTATCATCATCATTATCATTATCATTATCATCATCATCATAATTATTATTATCATTATTATTATCATTATTATTATTATTATTATTATTATTATTATTATTATTATTATTATTATTATTATTAGCAACACGTCTTACTACCCGTTCGGGCTATACGCACTTGCTAATGTGTAATGGTAGGGTGATAGTGAGATAAAATAGAGGACCTACAGTCTAACGTGGGATCCGAACCACGGTGAAGGCTTGGCATTCTACTGGAGTTACTAAAATATAGCATAATATCTATAAATTTTAAACATTAAACTCTTACTTACTACAATGATTCCCGAGGCTGTAAATAATCAATTTTCATATTGAAAACTATATATAGCAATAATTATACATATGATATTTTATACAACAGAGATGTGCTAAAAAATTTCAAATTTCAAAAATATTAAAATGGGAAAGCCAAAGTTTCAGAACACGATCATTTCTTTCGACAGCATTTTTTGAGTTTCACCCGATCAATTTAAATACAATATTAAATCAATTATTTCGATTATTATTACATCAAAGCTTACACATTTTCAATAGCAAAGCCACAACCTATTTAAACTAGCCATGATATTAGACGTTAGTCGGTGAATGTATGGGATCTCGACATCATAAAAAGGAGAATGAAATATTCAAATATTATTTCTAGCTGAAGATTTGCACCAAAATGACAAAACCTCTGAAATAACTAAGATTCATTACAAACTTTGTGACTTGTACAAGCGAGAAGGTTTTTTCGCATGAGTACAACTTGTTTTATATAATGTTTTGATAAGAATGAACAAAAATGTAACCATAATTTTTGTATGCTGTTGGACATATATTTTTTTTTTTAAAAAAAGCACAGTGTTGTCCTTTTTCCAAGCAATCTGGTTTTAAATCCCCTCTAATAGGTGCATGCTGGTGACGTTCTCAAATATTAGGTTTTAGCATCATGTTTCCATAGGTTAAGCAGCTTTAGAACAGTAATATCAGTATTGTGCCAGAATTAAATATATTTTGACTACTGCACTGGTACCAAAACCCTTTTTTGGTCAATATTTTAAAAGTTTTGATAGTGGTTTTAACGATAGCTGGTAAGGTGTAATCTAAACATTATTGATATGGGCAAGCAACTTTTTTTATCTAAAAATAAATGAAGTAAATACCCCGTTTAATTAAAGCAGTACCCGTCCACGAGAACCGGTTTTATCCCCTCTGATATGACAGTCTGTTGTCGCTGTTGCTTGCTCACCTCAGCCTGAAGCACTGTATTAATAATTACAATAATAGTAGCAATAAAACTACAGTTATAGAAAGAAGTCTGTAAGTCTGTGTTGATGACGAAGGCAATGAAGGCTTGGGCGAAAAAAGTACAATCATAAACTGGGTAGGTAATAAAATGGACTCTTCCACAGTGCTGCAAAAAATAAAAAAGTACCAAGAATAAGTTTAAACACTGACCTAAGGCACTAGCAGACAAGTTGTTTCATGGCGTTGGTCAGGATCTTGTGGGGATTACTAACTTGTACTGGCTTGGAGGGAAATATCCTCACACCGCTGTAATTATTATGGGAATGGCAGTTCACAAGCTTTGATATCACTATAGTTATCCTCAATTTCTTAAAATTTTATCTTGTGACTCCATTAAAATTGTTTTAGCACCGCGCTTTACTATCCGTTCAGGTTATACACCTATGCACCAAATACGATAGTGAGTTAGGGATGAGGAAGGTTGAATTTACAGGAAGTGTACCCAAATTTTCGTGGAGGTAGAGTGGAAAACCACAATGGAAAACCTCCCTCAGTAGAGCCGACCACCATTCTGTCATCGGAAGTCTATTCTAACATAAGTGTGACGTGTTAGACCACGCGGCCACCGAAGCAGGTCTAAATGAGAATTGATTAGTATACGCATATGGCTTACAATCTATTAAATAATTATGGATGTGAATATAGAGAACTCAAAACTAAATGTAAGTGCTTGAAAACATACCATTGAAACGGTTTTCGGTCTATTTAAATATGATTTTCTTCATTAAACTTAAATCCAAATAAGGAACTGTATGAATAACGTGCACATTTATAGTTCACACCGTAATGTCCCTATAGCTGAAATTAGCTCATTTTAAACTATGTTTAACGCGAGATTTCCCTGTTATGAGATGAAAGTAGATTGTTAAAAATACAAATACTAATTTTTAATGACCTGATTCGGTGGCCGCATGGTCTGAGGCGTCAATCTGATGATAGACTAGACTGCCGATGCAGGGAGATTGGTCTTCAAATCCTGGTAGGGTGTACTGAGGGTGATTTTTTCTAAATGGTTTTCTACTCTATCTCCAAGTAAATGAGTAAGTACGTTCTCTAAATTCAACTAGCGTAATTATTACATATGTGTATAACCTGAACAAGTAGTAAAGCGCAGTGCCAAGAAAGTATATATTAAAAAAATTCTCATTGAGCTAAGGATCCCGGTCTTGATTAACTGCATAGGAGGAAATGTATCCCTATATGAAGTGCTGGTGGGGTAACCGAGTGTTGTGTCCATTTTAGAATAAGGTTTTACTGTAGGTGGTTTGTGGATATAACCATTGGGTTCATGTGGTGTTCATTAAATACCTCCATTAGTTTCATCAATTTTCATTTTATGCAAATCCCTAACACCATGCTTCAGCGTGGCTTATAGTGCCCAATCCTTAATTAGTGTATTCTTGCCAATGTGCATACATATAATTATCTCATATGCCCAAAATTTACTTGCATCCCGTGTAAAAGTTTATACTTTCGGAAAGAATAATGAAGTCTGCTTGCATATGGAGCTATGATACATTTGAAATTCATCTTAATATTGAAATGTACAAGAAGTTTGTCTTGTTTGTTGCACTATATGTACCCTTCCTCTATCCTGAAAAGTAGCAAGCTTACCTTGCATGGCTCCACTATGGTGCTACTTCTATGATAAGACCATAGTATAATATATCAAGGTAAGACTGTTATCTTTCAGCGCAAAAATATTGTACGTAAACAATATACAGGTCACAAACTAAACGAATTTATCTCAATATTTTTGTATTCACTTCGTCTATTTTCACAATAAAACCATATTAAAATCTATTGTTGACATACCTGTCATTGAATATAAATAATTATTTGAACAACTACATTCTCACTTTTCATATAATTTTTTGAATTTACTGCAAAAATATTCTTTTGACGTTTATATGTGTAGGTAAACATTACAAATATATCATTCTTTGATTTCTTTTGTAGATTGTATTAAAAAAGTTATTTCTGTCACAGCTAAAAATTTGCTTTAATTATTTGGAAGATACACTGAGGATGAGGAGATCAAGGTTCGAATCTCGGTCGAGTGAACTGGGAGTGGTTTTCTTAAAATGTTTTCCAATCGCCCTCCACACAAATGTGGGTTCACTTCATCTAAATTCAACTTTACCAATTCCTAACCCATTAGCTTAATAAGTACTTGAGCATTTAACCCGAACGAGTAGTAAGATGTGGTGCTTAATAAATAAAATAAATAAATATTTGGAGTACGAGGGGGTTAGGTGGGTAAAAAAACAATTTAAAGAGTATATTATGTAATGAATTATAACTATAAGAATGTATAATAGTGCTTTTATATACAGATGATGCCATGTTAATGAGTGAGAAGGAAAGTGACATGCAGAATGCATTAAATCGTTTGAATGTGGCGACAGGCAGGATGGTTCTCCGTATAATTGTCTCCAAAACTAAGGTGATAGTTTTTGATAAGTGCGGATCAGGATATGAGTGTCAACTTAGTATAAATGGAAATCTTTTAGAACAAGTTAATGATGTGTATCTTTTCTGCACAAATTGAAGGATAGATGTTAAAGTTAACAGACGGGTGAATGCATCTAGTAGAATAGTTGGATGTATAAGTCATTCACGAGCTAAGTTTACCTGGATGACAGCTCTAAATGTTACTAGAAGTAATCCCTAATATATCACTACGCCAACAGCTAGCATTAATCACTTTGGATGACTGTAATGAAAACAGATGTTAATATATTAATGTGATAGTTAACCACAGTAATTTAGGCCAATATTATTTATATATTTATTTGAGGTCGGACACAAAGTTTATTTATAGTTTTATTCCCCTTAAACAAAATATTAACACCACTTTCACAAAAACTTCTAACGAACATAGCTTCAAAATGACCACTGACGATTCTAAACCATATGATTGAACATAACGGTAAACAAGTTTTTTACAATGATGCAGACACGCTGTTGATGAAAATATTTTATTCAGTTAAATATTTCAAAATACGATAAAATAACGATAAACTCATTTATTGTATGTAAAAAAATGACAACAATTTTCTCTTTTCTAAGTAAATACGATGCATGTATTAAAAGATTTTGATGTGTGCACTATATTACACAAAATCAGTAACGTTCCAAAACGAAAAATAAATACTTTTAATTATGTTTAAAATATTGTTTCGAGTTGGATAAAAAGAAATTATTAAAAAAAAATTCAATAGTATGAGAAAATTTAAGTTTACGTTATTTTAAATGTAATATATAACAGGTAATTAAAGATCTTTACATTTATAACAAAACTGTGATCTTTTACAAGTGTTGGCAACCCAAAACCTAAAAATATGATTTTAGAACTGTCATCCAGGTAAAAACCTATCGTGAACGGAATATATGTGGACTATTGCAGAATGATGTCTCAATATAGGCAAAGATGGCAGTATGTAAAAGTGTGCTAACGCCAACATTAGTGTATAGATGTGAAGCGTGGGTTTGTCAGAAGAAACACAAGAACAAGAAAAATGCAGTTGAAATGAGATATCAAAGAAATGTATGTGGAAAAACTAGTATAGACAGAGTCAGTAATGAATGGGTGCTGAAGGTGTGCGGTTTGAAAGTGAATCAAATAGGTAAATGTGAAAGATGCGTCTCACGTTGATTGGGCATGTTGAGAGGATGAGTGTGGATCAAGTGATGGAGCAAATATATAGTGGTAGAGTTAGTGGATCAAAAGAAAGTGATAGGCCATGTAAGACTTGGTTGGATGTTGTAGACGGATATGATATAAAGAGAAACATTAAGAGCTTTAAGAATAAAAGAGCATGCACGACTCGGTTTATGGATTTTGTTGAAGCGAACGGAGTATTCATGGATATGGATGTGTGGAGAGAGTCATTGAGGATGGATTATGTATGGATTTGTTGCTTTTTATCTATATGCACAGTTTCTTGCCTACCCCGTAAAGGAACGAAGTAATGTATGTATACATGTATGTATGCACGTATGTACGTATGTGTGTACGTACGTATGTATGTACGTACGTATGTAGGTAGGTACGTATGTATGTACGTACGTATGTATGTATGTTTAGCTTTAATACATTTATTCTAAAAGTGAATTTTTTCCTGGACTAGTTACACTATGGTTCTACCTTATAAGCCACATCACAGTTGAACCAAGCAAAGTAAGCTTGCATTCTATCGTGGCAATACGAGGGTAAGTGCATTTCTTAATGGCAGTGAAAAACCGTACGAACTATTGAAACATCAATGACTAATAATTAGTTCAATTATCCGACATTTATGTGTTGCTTTTACTCCGTTCTCTACATGTTACTAGCCGAAATTTGAACGTAAATGTCTCGCTCACTGGTAAATTAGACAAGATGAGACTTACATCTTTGTTCGTGTAAGCACAGGTGCAATTATATCGCAAAGTATTTTCAGTATCATGGCTTGGATTCCATAAACGCGCTAACATTTGTTTTATAAGGGCTAGACCCTACTTAACGTTCACTTTCTGAAACAACTAATTATAACATCACATGGGGTACACACTAAAATACTCTAGGAAATACACAACTCAGTACACCCAGCCGTCAATTAATTGCTGCAAAAAAACGAAAACCCCAATTTAAACAATTACAATTTTGTATACAATGCCAGGGAATCAAATCGTATATCAGTAGACAGAAGTGCTATCGCCTCAGCTAAAGTGTCATACAAAGCACCTGTATGAAATTTGCTTGACTGCTTTGTATCTTAATTTCATCAGAGATGCATTTAAACTACTGCCAATTCTTTATCTACATGGTTATAAGAAACGATCAGATTTATAGAGGATCCTGATTTGATTCCAGATGTCATTGATGAAAGTATTCATTCATCTTTTGCACAAAGGAATGTTCAGCGATCCACTTGGTAAATATCTCTAAGTAATGACTGGGTGTTTAATATTAAATGTAATGTCCCGTGTTAAGCTATATGGTAGGTCGTATATGGAAATTATACGTTTGATTTAAAATTCAACACCTTAGCTCAATGGGTAGCGCATCCGTCAGTCAACAGAATTAAAGGTCTCGAGTTCCATTTCTTGCAATTCCAAAAACATTACCATTGGGGGAATTGGGGTTTTCTCAATCACAGTGATGAATTGACTTGGATTGAATGGATGTCGAGTTTGTTTTAGAACTAAGCTAGTTTGCTAATAAGTCGTATGTTGATGTAATCAGCCAGTTCATAAAGTGCATGCTAAATACTGAAATTTAATGATAATATAGATTTAACAAGTTTGTTTAGTAAGTACTACAAAACATTTTGTTATCACCACGTCTTGCTTCCTGGTCAGGTTGTACACATATATGTTAATTAATCTAACAGAGTAGGGATTTTAGAGGTAATATACCTGCATTTATGTTGAAGGAAAGTGTTTAGCTATTTAGGAAAAACTACCCTCAGTAATCCCTGAATGGGATTCGAACCCCAATCTCTCCCTCATCAGCAGGCAGTCTAACACGAGAGTGATGCCTTAGACCATTCAGCCACTGACTCACTGACTCTTAAAAGTAAATTAGCACCCTAGAGGGGGGACGCTAAATGATATAAAATTACATCCATTGACCTGAATGTTAATCACACAGATAATGTTCAGAACCTGA
Organism: Timema monikensis; assembly: GCA_902151445.1. Classification (NCBI taxonomy): domain Eukaryota; kingdom Metazoa; phylum Arthropoda; class Insecta; order Phasmatodea; family Timematidae; genus Timema; species Timema monikensis. The sequence continues at coordinate 316,306 of CABFVZ010000375.1, forward strand.
GCGGAATACCTGGTCTCAATCCTAGACCAATGTGCAAAGGGTTTTACGTATTTTTTAAACATAAAATTCAGTAGCTATTCTTCGGGCAAATGTTGGTGTACTTATTCTGATAATCCCTTTACATTTTGATTTACCTATTATTTTCATATTCTAATCACTGTTTGCAAAAACGTTTAACATGGTTGTGGTTATTTGTGTCAGGGGCGGCCATTAAAGAAAATTGTTCTGACTTCAACCTGATTTCTAGCTATTATTCATATTTTTACTAAAATATTGAAATTCTGATACTAAAGATGATTAGTTCTAGATTTTGTACACAAATTGTTAAATAAGCAACACTATAAAAAAATAAGTAAAATAATATGCTACATAATTGATGTGAAGATTTGCTTTGAAATCAAATGTTTATTTTGTACATTCTAGATTAAACTAAGGCTTGGAATTGTAAAAAAATTAGTTACTTTGTGGAGGTCTGGGTTCAAATCTTTACCAGGTGTTTTTAGGTTGTTTAAAACTAATTAAGTCGTTACTCTTTAACGCCAACACCTGTAATTTTATTCTAAACTTTACCTTCCTCATCCCTAATATATTAGCGTAACTTGCGTATAGACCAAACGGGTACTAAAACACGTTTAAATAGTTTTAACTTATATATTTAACATGTATCCAAACATTACGATACTTTAAAAAATAGTTTCATTCAAGTTGAATTTAGATGATAAAAGTAAAGGAAAGTTACTTTAAATACGACGGGTTTACCCTTTATGAGCAGCATGTTTGTCTATATAGGATTGTCAACATAAACTTGTAAGAATTATATTTTTAGATTAATATTAGATGTTCTGTTTTTTGACATATCCGTTGCCTCTTTCACATTAAAATCCTCTAGTATGTCTTATTAGCTGTCTCCTTTTTTTAAATATTGGAAATTTGAATTTTTTATTTGTCAACCATTAATTGAATTCGTGGTATTCCATCCTCCTCTTCACTTTACTTTCTTTCCTGGTAAAATCGACTGCAGAATAGCTCTCTTTACATATAGTTTTCTTGATGGTTCCTTTAGAAGTTATCATATTTTTCCACCCAACAAAAAAACAACAACATAAACACACATGAGTAACAGAATCAATCTTAAAACCTCCTCACTCCTCATTTCAGACGCTGCCGTAAATCATTGCTGTTACTTTCTCTTGTCTTGAGGCAAGAGAGGGGAATGTGTTGCATGTGTGGTCTACGGCTCCATGCATCTACATTGGCTCACCGGGCACAATATGTAACAACCACATAGCTCTGCACATCTTGTTCGGGGATCACCAGTACATTGGTTCTTTCCAACAGCTGTAGTGAGTTTACCAGCACCAGTGGTCACGTGGTATGAAGCGTTAAGATTGCAATATACTCAATTACTGGTGATGGAAAGGTCATTGTTTGAGTATCAGCCTGTTGAACTGGGGGTTGTTTTATGCATGCGATGTAACATCGAAACTAACCAAAAACTAATCCGTGTGAGTTTTTTGTGGGCTACTTTCCCACTATTCCCTTATATTAAGTTTTTAATATACTTGGTGTAGTGCGTACTAACAACAAATAAAGTCAATTCAAGCAAGGAAACTATTACAACTCAAAAATACTTGGCATAGTGAAGTTCTTTGATATCGAAATGATTATTAATGTACTTATTAGATCGACTTTTTAAAAAAACCTTAAAATATTATAATAATTTGTTAAAATTAAACAAAATTGACCCACATATGCTCAATTTAAGATTTATAACATACAACAGTAAATATTTCTTGAATCAAATTTTAATTTAAGTACTTTCACACAAACATTTGCTAGCTAGTTTTTCTATATTTTAGCGTAAACCAAATTATACTACATTTAATCATCATAACCCGTCTTGGTGGCGTAGTTAGCTTATGTGTTAGTTTAGTGTTGAGCTAAACTGTCGAGGACGGGGAGTTCGAGGTTTGAATCTTGCTCGGGTGAACTAGGGGTGGTTTTTTAAAAATGGTTTTCAACTCTCCCTCCACGCAAATGCAGGTTCACTTCATCTATATTCAACCTTCCAAATTCCTAACCCATTATAGTAATTATTACTTAAGCGTATAACCCGAACGGGTAGTAAGACTCGGTGCAAAGTATTATTAATTATTATATTTTAAATGTTATAATATTCTTGCTATTTTTACCAAGAATTAAAACTTATACTAGAGATTATGCTAGAGTGTATTTCATATAACTAGTTTCATTTTATATTCTTAAAGCAGCCACACCAACACAGAATATTATTTTATTTAGATATTTTTTCTGTAGCATATCTTTTTCTGAGAGTAAATAAATAAGCCAATATCCCTTTTAATGTAATATATATATATATATATATATATATGTATATATATATGTATATATATATATGTTACAGTTACACAAACATTTATTATCTATTAAAATATTTAGGTTTCATTAAAGTATTTTTAATTTTGAAAAATATGCAGTATTTTAGTTACTAACAACTTTAAAATTTAATTTTTGTTAAGAAAATCAATGCGTAGCTAGTTTTATCACTACTAATCAAAGATATATATTTTGATCAACAGAAAATTATATGTTTACTGTGAAGTTATATTGTTAATTCAAACATATTATTTAATTTGTACATGTAATAGTTCAAGAATTTCAACAACAAATGGTATGGTTTTATTACAGTGTTAAAATTAATCTTTAGAGAAACACTGTTTATTATGTTAATAAAAATTGTATATATGTAGATGTTGGTTCCATTATGTGCCTTTATGAAACTACTCTAAGGCAAGAGCTATATGGTGATAAATAAATTGCTTAAATATTCAACGAATACATTTATAAAATTAAGATAGTAGATGAAATTTAATGTAAGGATAAATTCACACACACACACACACACATGTATATATATATATATATATATATAAGAAAATCTAGGACCTGATTGGAATCATTGACTTTCTAATCTTTTCTTTTAATAACAGTTGTAGTTCTTTATAATAGACAATTGAAACAATTAGAACTTACAAACATTAAAGTTCAAGGAAAAGTTTTGAAATTAGGTTCCTCAAAAATAAAAGGGTGACTAAACTTAATCCCCTAGATAAAATCTAATTAACTTGTTGGCCTGCTTAAAATAACACTAAATAAATATATTGTTTTGAAGATTTGATTCGTTGCAGTTTAAGAATTACTTAGCATTAATATTCTGTGTTAAATCTAATATATTATTTGACACTAATAAAAAAATACCTCTTGGTGTAGATAAGAAAACCTAACCAGCGAGAGTGGAAGATATTTCGAGTATAAAATAAAACATACTCATTTTTTCAGAAATTACCGTTACCAAGACGGCTTTATTATATTCAACTTCGGTATTCAATCTATTTTATTTAACACATGGCCATATATGCACACAAATTTAAACTATTTTTAGACGGATGCTATTAATAAAAATATATTTATTTTAGGAAATATTAACGTACACACCATAATATTGTTTATTTTAAGTCAGTTTTCAAAGATAATAGAGAATAGGTAAGGGACTATTAGATAATTTGCCAGGCAATATCACAAATAGCGTTACTTTGCTCTATGATTTGCGAGACCTTATCAAATAAACGAAAGACATTTTTTGGACATCGTCCGAACTTAGACAAGGGTTGGCTGGCGAATTAATTTGTCTACCTTGCTAGTAACCTACAAGAGATGAGTAGCTATTCCATAAATGTTCATAATATATATGAAAGTAAATGGTTACTTTTACCATACCCCAAAGAAAGGACTTTCAATTAGTAAACTGTCAAAATGTTACCATGGTAGAATAAGATTGGGCTGAATTTAACTGCTTTCAATTGTTTCTTGCCGAGAAACCAAAGTCCCGTCTTCTATCTAGACGCAAGAATAAAATGCAAGTGTGTGAGTTTAAACGTGACTGTACATAGCTAAGGTAAGCTGGTCTCTTTTTGAGTCTGTCTGTCTATCCGTCCAGCATCCTTCGCCCCCTCAGGCCATGTCTGGACCAAAGGAAGTTATCCCCTCTTCTTTTCTACACATCATAATATCTTGCTCTATAGCTATCTCTGTCACTTCATGGACTTATTTTTATTCACACCATCGTATAGCCGTAGCATCAGCCTTTGTCATTCTACAATCTACGAAAATAATAAAATAATAGACGCTTCAAATTATCTTAGGTTTGAAATCTAGAATTGTGTGTTATAAAAAATATTTTTGAAAAAAACAAAGCCAAGCTTTTTTAAATTAACGCCAGTTTATTTTCCAATTACCATAAAATTTTTGTTTTTGAATAATGTCATAAACACATATTTTGTAACCAACATCGAACTATTTAAAACTTGTATTAACATAATAAGCAGTGTCTCTCTAAAGATACATCTTAGCACTAATAAAACAATAGAGTTTGTTGTTGAAAGTCTTGAATTCTTAAACGCACAAATTTAATAATCTGTTTGAATTAACAATATAATTAACCTCATAGTAAAAAATAGCATTATTTGTTAATTAATTACATCTCCACTTGGAGTGTTATCTTTTGATAGTTTCGCCAAGTTTTGGACATCATCAAACAAGGTAAGAATAAGTTATGTGTGGTAAGTAAACACAATTTTTTAAAATTCTAAATAGGTTTTTATATATTTGGTATATTAAGAACAAGAAGGCTAATTATTATAGTTAGTTTGATTGGTGATAGGTAAAAATTAAAATTGATTATGGAAGGATATGTTTCTAATAATAAGTAATGTTAATTTTATTTAGGTTATTTACCTGGTTGCATCCTGATTGCGAACAGGGCAAAATTCGTCCAGATTGCAAACACACCCAAAATATTATGACCACATAAATATCCAGTGACCAGATTGCGAACAAGTAAAATAGAAACTCTTGGAAATTCTGGTGCTAGAGTGGTAACATGGGTGGAAGGTGTTGCTGGTAGCAACCGCCAGCCACCGGGGCTTTGCACCTAACCCAGGGTAAACTAACCCTAACCTAACCCAACCTAACCTATAAATACTCGTGTATGTAATTTAGTTAAATTGAGACTGACAAGGCTGAAAGGCGCACGATTGTGGAGATAATGGCAAAGCCAACACGCTGTGTCCACAAGATGGACTTCTCATATGTCAATTGCAGATAATCCTCCCAAGGAGCCCATGTGATCGCGATCAGGATTGTTCGTAATCAGGCGACACTAATGAGGATAGTTTTAGTTTTTAGGTCCAACACAAATTATTAACCGTCTTATTTATCAATTTGTTGGGGGGAAAAATTAGTAACAAATTTAAATTCATTGAATGTATTTGCACTAAATTGGTTTAAAATAATTTACATTTATTTTTAAGAATATATGTGATCATCATAATTTTTATATACTGTATCTCAATTATATCATGTATGTGTATAACCTGGACAGGTAGTATGACGCGGTGATAAAAATATAGATATCGTATTATTTAATCCATGTTAAAGCCTCTGAGAGAAGCATATTAATGTTGTCCAGATTAATCCAATAATTGATGGGAATTTCTGAGTTAGAAGCTATTTTTAAAATATTTGGAAACCCTTGGTTCGACTAATTTGTACCATAAAACTAAATTATTACATGCAAATTATGTATCAGGAGAGTATTTATTTGGCGTATAGTACATTTGTTTTAAATAAGTTGATCTTTTCTCAAGGGCAGTACTATCTTATAATCTTTTACCTATATAATTTTGCGAACATTCAATTCTAGTCATTTTGAAACCACGAGTGAAATAAGGAAACGATTATAATAACTTAAACAAGTTATTACTCAAAACTTATTCGAAACCTATTGCAGTTAATTATTTCATTTTAAAAAGTAAATACTCTCAAATATTTACATTTTATTCCAAAATAATTTCATTCTAAACATATATGTCCTAAGTATCGAATAAATATATGACCATTTTTATAATTGTAGACACATTCATGTGCAATCAAGTCTATTGAGTATAAAATATGCCCTAAGTCTTTATATTTTATCTAGAAGAGGTAACTCCAATTAGTTTAATTAATTATCTTGATATTTTCAATATGGTATAATTGATTCAAAACTAAATATTAGTTAATAGCATGATATGTGAAACAAACATTTCAAATAATTTCAATAAATAAACAAAATCCAAAATATACTTGGTGAAACCAAAAGTTGACATCCCTTTTGTTCCTTAATATATAAAAAGCTAAGATCCAAACAAAACTATTTTTATAGAATACATATATATGTAAGCTGACAACAATTTAACACGTAGAATTTCTAGTTTGAAGAGAAAGATTTTTTTAGGTCTTTATTCCATTGGAAATTAAAAAATTGAAAAAAAATTGTACCCAAAGAGTCTATGTCTTTCAACTCAAAATTTTGTAAACAAGTTTCTATCTTAACGAGAAACAATTTTTTTCCCTGCCAACCAATCAACCAAAGAAAATCTTTGAAATTATTGGTCGTGTATAGTAGTAATGTTGTATTTTTTTACGTAAAATTACCCAAAAATTATAAGACAAATTAAATTGAATTATATTTTGGTTCAAAAACATTTGTATGAAAGCTAAACGGCTGGTATGTAAGTATTTAATTCCAATTGGTTTCTATTCTGATATCAAATAAAGCGAATACTAAAATAATTAGATCATTTTGTTGCGATTTGAGACATGTTTACGTACGTACAATGCTAATATAAACCAACAGAAAACTTAACAAAGCAAAGTTAATTACTTTTTTTAACAGCACGATGAACTTATATCGGATGAAAATTGTATTTAAATGTGGAGAGGTCTCAGGATCCACTTTCATCAAATATAAATTTGTAGGTGCGTTTCAAGGGAGGAATTTTAGTAGGTTTATTCCTTTTATTGACATGCACACTGCCAACAATAATAACTCACTGATTAAGAATAGAGCAGAGCAAGCTATATTAATTTGAACCACAGGACTAGAGGTATGAAATATTAGCTTATCATAACATTGTTTATTATATTTGCGTTTCCATAGCCCTCATTAGATGTTATTTAAACTACGGTGTATAAATATTCAACCATTATAATATTTCCAACGATTTGAACACACCAATGAATATTGGAATTGACTATTTTTAAATTACTTAAGGCTAAGAAACATGATGAAATGTTCATTTATTAAAACGTGAAAAGAAGTTGACACTTCAGAATATTTTATTTATTTATATTAGAAATTTGTATCTAAAACAATGTGTTATTACTTCAAACAATTAAATAAGGTTATCAACACAAAAATAGTTGAAGGTAGTTATGAGACTAATGAATTTCCTGAAGTAATGAAACTTAAATTTGGATTCAGGGTTTACCTTTTTACTTGGTTATAACAAAAGAGAGTGAATACCTTCTTGGTGCACTTGACTAAATTTGATATGATAAAATTTGATTTATTTATGATGATGTGTAAAGGGTACATTTTGTTATCAAAAGGATATATAATATTTTTTTAGACAGGGGTACCCTTATTAGACGTGGGGCCCTGGGAAATCTCGCCTATGGGGCTCCCAATTAGTTAACTTTCTCTCTCCCCCCTCCTAGCAAAAAAGGTAAAAAACTCAATTTGTGTTGGTTACTATAGTAGTTTGCACATATACACAAGTTTTCAGCCATATAAGGTATCAGTAAATTCCCTAACAGGTAAATGCATGTAATCATTAATGCTAAAAGCCGTGTTTATATATATATATCTACATATATATATATATGGGTTGATTTCTTCCCAACCCTCCATTCAATCTTCTCCCCAGCAAAATCGATCCATATAAAAGTGCAAAGAACAACTATGGAAAGTTTAAATTAAATCAGTTAATGCTTTCAAAAGTTATCGTGAGACATATCCACCACATACAGACTGACGAATGCAAATCAGTGGAGTTAAAACGGAGAACTCGCTTCGCTCGTTCAATATACCAAACCACGTGATTATGTTTTTATTTGTGTATAGACTGACCATATTGGTTAGATCGCTTAAACAGGTGGCCTACTAAACGAGCGCGCAAGGAAAAAACATTCCCACCGAAATATGCCCCCCCCAGTCCACAATGCAAGCGTGAGGTCCCCCAAATAGGGAGGCCCTGTGTGGCCACACCTTTTGTACACCCCTGTTTTATAACTATACACAGTCAACTGTAGTATAAAGCATGTCGATACAATTTATAAAATAAGTGATTCATTTCCTGAAATCATCAACATTATCATTCTAATCTTTAAAAAATGGATACTTTCTAATACTCATGATGCTCATATAAAACCAGGGATGCAATCTTGTCTTGACTGACATAATATATGATATAAACATCGTGGGAATGGATATATTTTGACTATATATACATAATTATATTGTTTATGTCTTGGACAGTAAACTATGACCCGAATCAATGGACAAGAGGAAAAAGGCGTCAACTTCAAGTTTGGTTTGTCGTTGAAAGAGAATTGACCTGATTCAGTGGACGCATGGTACAAGGCGTCACTATCGTTTTAGACTAAACTACCAATTACATGGAGATAAGATTTTTAGTCCCGATTGGGTGTACTAAGGTTGGTTTTTCCAAATGGTTTTCTACTCTCCCTCCACCCAAATATGGGTACACTTCCTCTAAATTAAATCTTCCTCTCATCTTCATTAGTATATATGCGTATAACCTGATCATATGCTAATACATGGCGCTAAAACAAACCAATAAAGGAGTGTACTGAATGTTTTCACCTTGATTGTTCCTCAAACTGCTGCTATTCAAATACAAGTGTATTTCCCTTGAATTCTACCTTGCTTATCCCTAACCCATCAGTGCATTGAGCAATATGCAGATAACCTGGAAGTAAAGGGAGACATGGTGCAGAAAAAATAGGTTCTGGTATAAATTAGGCCGATACCAGCTTGATACGTTTGACAGTAAACTCATAATCTAATAGATTATTGATATAATTGAAAGTAGACTTTAATATAAATACTCTTAACTATAGACTTTAATATGAATAAAATACACATTTTATTGATACGCTTTCAAACTAGATTTGTATAGAAAACCAAAAGCTACATTATTAACGCACCGTAGAGTACACTTGGATGTATTGTACAATATACGTACACCTTCTAAAACATCCTTAGAGAATACCTAGATTCCTTTTTTAGAAAACAGTATCAAGCCTCATTCCACCTCATAGAATGATGATGATTTTTATAATCTCAATGGGAAATATTGTTTTTTTTGAACAATAGTAAACTAAGTTTGTGATGAACACTTGACCTACAATCTAGCACAGGAATGTCTCCTTTTAGAAAACCAAGATATTTACTTGCGCTCAATAGTTATACCATTTGACTATATTATTAGTTGATAGTAAGGTTATATCTTCTTTTTTATTCCCTTCTTCTTTGTATTCTTTTCTTCTATGACGACATGTTTCGGTGATTTTTCACCATTTACAAGTATTATTTGTATTAAAAATGATTGATTTTACTTTACACTATTGAAAAGTTTTTGAAAATTTTATCTAGATACATTTTTCACAAACATTCCAAAAGTGTAAAGTAAAATCAATCATTTTTAATACAAATAAGACTTGAATATGGTGAAAAATCACCGAAACATGTCGTCGTCATAGAAGAAAAGTATATAGAATAAGGAGAAGGGAATAAAAAATAAGATACAACCTTACTATCAATTATTATTAATCCTTACCAAATAAACATGAACATTATTAGAAATATATTATTAGTGTTATTTTATAGGTATACACTTCATATCACATTACGTGACGTATGACTGTGTGAAAGTTGGTCTAGTAACCTTTATGGCTTGTCCTATAAGGTTATTTAAATGAAAATTGGTGTGTAGCAATGATCTAACCTGGTCTGTGGTATCGATATTCATTACTTGGTTTCCTCTTTGTTTCTTCTTCAGACAGTCTTACATATATGTAAAGCAGCTTAGAGACTGACACACAAGTCACACTTTCTAGAATAAAAGGTACGTATATGTTGTAAAATGATGTAAACTGGGCTTGTTTGTAAAACAAAATAATTAGAGTTTTCTTTTCCACGGGAATTTCCTACGGTTTCAATCATATATTTCTCTTTGATTAATATTTCAGAAACAGTTCGTAACACTTTTAAAAATATAGTAGCACCCATAAGTTAGGTAATAAATAATATTTTGGGGGCTGATATAAATCCTTAAAAAAAATAGTATTTACCGCACGTTGGAGAAGATAATGCCAACATTTGTGGGTATATGGTATCATGTGGTCAGCAAAATTAACCATCTGGCCGTTAAAATTTAAATACTATTGTATGTAAACTAATAATGTGTTTCTAAATATTTATAAATCAGCTGTTCAATTTTATAATAAAATGTAATGATATTTTTTTTTACTTCCGACGATGAGTTATGAGTTTCATGCAATAGAAAATTTGTAAGATAATGGAAATATATAGATAAGACCATTTACCGAACATTACTATGTTAATTTTATTCTTATTTGGAAAATAAATCGGGTTTAACAGTTTGGTTAGGAATATCTTCTTAATTGTGATTGTTAAAATTATGCACTATGTGATAAAGTGATCATCATTGTTCCTATAGCTAAATATAAAAATTAAGATATATATATATATAAATATATATATGTATATATATAAATGAATCTTAATATTTATTTATATCTTAATATCTCTATATATCTTAATATAATTACATCTAATATATATATATATATACCAAGTGTTAATAATGTTATTAAAAGCTTCATATTAATAGCAACGACCAGCTCAAAGACTCATATATACACATTTTATCTTTAGAGCTGGGTCGAAATTGGAAACATAAATGTATTTTCAAATATTTGGAACCACGTCTATAAATGTATTTCCAGATATTTGTATGGAACTAACTTAAAACAAAAATATCTAAGGGAAAATATAAATGTCTGAAATTAAATCAATTACATATATCGGTGAAACTAGGAGATTTACATGGAATCAGTATATGTTAATAATTAGTGTTGCGTTATCAAAGAAAAGGTTTAGAATTGCCATCTATAAAAAAACACAAGAACGCCAGTGTTAAAATAAACGAATGTTTGCAAAACTGTTAGTAGTATTATTGCTTGGCTATGTTTAGTGAGCTTGCGGCAGGTCAGTGTCCTAGCCAACTAATAGTTAATGCGAAAACGGCATCCGTTTGCTTTCAATAGTTACTACCAGGTCACTCCTTTACTCACCGTCTCGAACAAAGGGTAGCTTATAATCAATTCTACTTTACTAAGTGTTCTGTTAATATTTAATTTAAAAACACCTTCAAAATATGTTACAATATTATTATTATTATTATTATTATTATTATTATTATCACTGCGTCTTACTACCCGTTCAGGCTATACGCACTTACGCTAATGTGTCATGGTAGGGTGATTGTGAGATGAAATGGAGGACCTACAGTTTAACGTGGAATCCGAACCACGGTGGAGGCCTGGCATTCCCCACATTCACAATACAATATTAAAGAAGAGCCTTTAAATATAAAAGCTTTTTTAAAAATATATATTTCTAAATGACTTTATATCCCTTGAAATAGTAAAAGTGATTCATTACGCCTTATTTGTAATTGTTCTAACTTGTATTTGGCAGTTACGTAAGTTTATCCACAAAAAATACCATTTCAGTACTTGTAACTTGTTTATTTTTACAGTTGGTTTACTTATCTTTTTTGCAGTTAGGTTTAACTAAAAATATCATAGCAATTGTTTGTAAATGAGTTGTTTTTTTTAGTGTGGAGAGACAAATAGCATTCAATGTAATCTTTAGTATACTTTTAAATTCGTTTAGCATTCACTTTCCGAGCGAACATGCACCCATCCTACTTTGCTTCCTTTCATCTGCATCACCATGGCAACGACGTGGGTTTGGCGGGAAAACCAGAATATTGTTGGCAAACCAACAAAACAATTAGTTAAGAAATGTAAACTTAGCCCAGATAAAAATGTACGGCTAACATATCAGTTAGAATATCTATTTAATTAGTGTGTGTTTCACATGTTTAGGAAATGTTTTTACAACCAGCACATTTTGCCCCATGTCTAGACATCCTTTTATACAAATACACAAATATGTATATTTATTAAAATATGGGAAGATCGCTCATATTAAAAATAAATACTAAATAATATCCATAAAGATGTTGCTTTGCATAGAAAATCTAGAACTGAAGTTCTGTGCCAAGCTGTTTACAATAGCTGTAGCACATTAGCCTAGGTCAGTATTGACAAGGTATATTTACTTCAACGTTGTGCTGTAGTGTGTAAGACCGCACTAAAGTTTTATAAAGTCAAATAGATTAATTTCTCATGTTTTTATTTTACTTACCTAATGGTGCTATGGTTATCAATATGTTTCTTCCTAAATTAATCGATGGAGAAAAATAAACTACGAAAAAATATGGCACGTCTCGGAGGTTCTAACAACTAAAAGAGAAATATTTTTTTGTCAAGTTGTAACACGATAATTATTTTCCCTTGAATATTGTTCTACGTGGTCAAACGAAAATCACAACACATCCAACTAACTCTTTTCCTTGCTGCACTCTTTTTCTATATTAGTCGGGCGTCTCTGTTACTCGAGAAATGAGTGACCTTGTGAATGTTCTTAACCCCTTCTCAATGTTGAAAAAGTCTGGTTGGTGGGGGACGAGCGCGAGAGGAGAAGGTAGGGATCCGTGGCGAGTCGGCGGAGGGAGGTGCCGACACTACGACCTTTTTTTTTTTTT